>VWZW01001209.1:91138-209017 GCA_013397115.1 Edolisoma coerulescens
GTTTCTCCCCCCCCCCCCCCCTTTTTTTTATAATGTCATGAAATAAAGCAGTCAAATCAAATAATCAAAAACTCAATAGCAAAAGAAGCATTCCTAAAAAAAGAACTCTGGGAAATTAAGTCATCTTTATGGAAGCTTCCTGTTTACTCTTCCACATTCATTCTTCTGACTTTGACTGAAAATTCATGGTTCATTTTGGATGTTTGCTATACTTGACATCACTCATAGTATTACTGGTATTATGCACTTCACTCAGTTCCACTGTTCCACCAGATTCCGTTTTTCCGTTTTTTATTGTTTTCCTCTCGGTCCTTTTCACTTGTGAAAAATATATAACTTTATGTGTTCATGTATAAACACCTTATATGGGCCACTATATATATATATATATATGATTTTCTAAGTATGTGCAGGGTGAAGAATGATTTCTCCCTCTCAATGTGTTTATTTCTGAAAAGAACAATTTACTAAAGAAAGAAGTAATGTTTGGGGAAAGTGATGCTAGCTGAAAATAATTTTATGCTAGTGAAAGCTGAATAAAGCTGAGTCTCTAAGTTTAGGTGCTACTTCAATTTAGGGCTAAGTATGAACTATCAGTAATAGGATCCCCTTAAAATTTCCTTGAAACAATATTGAATTGTGCAAATATATAAAGATCTTAATTTAGGTTGTAAAATCTTGAGATTATAACTCCCCTCTTATGCTTTTGTCACTTAGGGTATCTTTAGTAAAATCAGAAACACAGCCTACTCTGAGTATGCTAAGTTCATATTCCTTCAGCCAAGATACATTGTATGAGTAATTGGCTACTTCTGTTAAATGCACCATGTCCATTTTAGATCAGACATTTCTCAACCCCATATTAACTGTCAAAATAGTTTGGGAAGCCAGTTACCAGTAATGGTGTGTTTGGCAGCTAACAACAATTGCATAATCAGCTTTCATTTTCCATTGTCCAGTGTTCTAATAGAAAAAGCATTACATACCATAGGATGTGGGATTTTTTTCCTTATAACTATTTTCAAATTGTTATTTAGTGCCCTAGAGCAAGTGTAATAAATAACAATGCTCTCAGGTATTCGCTTGAATGCAGTCAGTAAAAACATGTTTATAAACTGTTCCCCAGTTTGTGTCAGAATCCTAATTTTTTACAAGTCACACATGACCAAGTTGCACTACAGACAGGGATAAATAGTTTTATGGAGTAAGAAGACTTCTCTGGCAGCTTTGTGCCTAGCCTGTGTTTCAGACAAGAGGTATGGGTTGTTTCCCAAGATTGTTACTGGTGTTCATAAACATAGCCAATATAAACATGGTAGATGGGAATATTCAAGGACTGGGAAATCTAACTGACATTCACAGTACAACCAACTGTCAGAGGAACCTACAGAGGGAAAAAGACATGGAAGAGTTCTTTGCATGTGGTCTGCAGGCACTTTATTATGTATTCTTTGTGAAATTTCTGTTTTACTCTAGTAGTCACCCATGCATACCTTTTATATTTCTGCTTATTCTTTCACTTTCCATGGCACTATTATGCTGTGTCTCATGTTTCCCCTTCAAACAACTCTTTTTTGGTCACCCTTCTCTAAATTTAATTTGGTCACTTTCAGCTAGGTTTCTCATTCCATTTTTTCACACTGAGATCTGTCTCTCCTGAGGAGACAACAAACCGGTGTTAACCCTGAAACAACTACAGAGGCTAAATATATTTTTAAAACTTTTTACAAGCAAGCCCAAACTTGAACATACTTCAACCTCTATGACATAACATACAGCAGAAATGCTCTTGTTAGTTTAAAAGTTAATATAAAGAAAGATATAATACACTCACACAAATAAATAGACATAATTAGAGCAAACACTGAGGAATGGAGAAGGTAAAGGGTTTTTGGTAGGTTTCTTAGTGTAATTAACATAGTCAGTATTCCAGAAATACTGAAATGTTTTGGTTACTGCAAGCTGGAATCAAAGCCATGTGAACAGTCAAAATTTACATTAAAACAGGTTCACATCACTCACACTCCAATTTCCTGTTCAATTTCTCTTCACTCTTTAACATCAAACATCAAAAGTCCATTTTGTTCTTTTGCAACAGGGAGATGTCCAAAAATCAACTTCCAAATATACACCCATATAAATATATGTGTTTACATATAAGAAAAGACTAGAAAATCTATTACATGAAAAAAGCTTTCTGCACAACCACCAAGGAGCACAGAAAGGCCGTGGCAGGAGCAGGAGCCCAAATATTACCTTGGTGTGCTGCTCCCAGGCTCATAACAGGAGCCATCAGGCAGAATTAGAGGAAACACCAGAATTAGAACTCAGAGGAGAGGACACACTGTCTGGACAGACCCTCCAGAGTTGTCTCGGGATAACCTCAGCCACAGTGTCCAAGTGGGACATGAGTTAGCTCCCATGGGTTGGCAGCAGAGCAGCTTTCAGACCAAACAGTCACTTTGGTGTGGTACACATCACCGGTGCAGGGGAAGAGTGCTCAGGGTAGCACAGGGCTGTGGGATGTTTAGGGGAGAAAAGACGTGGATTAAGGTGATTTGTACATGCAGATACATTTATTTGTCCTTTCACGGTTTAGCAAGTATTGTTCACAATAATAAAGTAATGAAACCTATAAGCGTGAAAGCAAGCCAGACTATTTTGAAAGAAACACCGATTCAGACACAGATTAGTTTTTAGGAAAAAATAAGTATAATGTCTGAGGTGAAGTGAAGATGGGTCAAAAAAGCCTGCTCACAGATGTGAGAGATGTCAACACTGGGGATGATAGGCTGGAAAAACATTCATTTGGTGAAAGTTACTAGTGAAAACAAAAAGTCAGTGGAATTAGGTCCAAATCATTTTAGTAAGAAACAAACTGCTATTCATGATAATGTTTTGCTCTCTATGCTATCTTGTTTTGTGTCCCAAAAGCTATAGTTAGAAATCATTCCAGAACCTGGAAATAATTGTCTTGAAACCAAATTCTTGTCTTATACTGACATAAATGTCCACCATGTGGAGTACAAAGTTGAAATCAACTTTCTTTAAATAGCATAGTAGTTCAGTTGAAAAATAAAAAAAAGTAAAATTTTGGCTAGTGGTGCTAAGCAGTAGGTGTCACAAAATTATGTCTATTTCGTAGTTTATTCACTTTCTAAATTTTCTTTAGGTGTATCTTGATTTTACTGCCTTTGGCAAAGGGTAAGATTTACAATTGATGTATATATAAACTTGTTGGATCAGAATGCATATGTTGTAAACTTGATGAGACAACATCTCACGTCATTTAGGAAAAGAAAAAACCCAAACTGTTAATAGAGCTATTTTGTCTTGATGTACCAGATTTGTATGGAAGTCTGTAAGAAAATATTATAACCTATTTCTCTGATGCATAGTGCTGTTCTTTGATGGTTGACAAAAGCAAAACATGATCCTTGGAAAGTGCAACAACACGTACTGAAGGAAAATTAGGTTCATTGCATACTGTGTTATGGAGCATTTAACGAAACTTTATTTCAGAAGCTTTTTAATGTTGAATGATTGTTTTAAGAAAACAAAAAAAAAGAAAAAAACACACGAGAAACAAAGCAGTGGGCTTCTTTCACTTAAAGATCCTTTTGTAAGAAGTTTGGAATCAGTGAAATACACTGAGTTTTATAACTCTTCCTTTCCTTTCCATTGGTATTGATCTCCATTTTCCCCAACCGTTGATGCATATTGTGATGTTTCTGTAAAATTACATCAACTGGAACCTGGTGATTATTTTGGTGGGATAGCATGAGCTATAAATGAAGGACAAGCACAAAAATTAATCGAAAATCTTTATTGTTTTCAGCATTCATCTGTAGATATCATCAGTCTTTACATAAAACCTTCAACATAATTTAGCTCTTCATTGCTCTTAAACATCAGGTAAGTCTTTGTGGAAGCAGACTCATTCTGATTCTTGCTTTTCTTTATTCCATCAATGTCCATTTTGTTAACTCTTTCATTTCCCTACCTTTCCAGTAGATCTTGCAGTCTAATGATTCCACAATAGCCCTATGCTCACCTTGTTATATTTTCATCTGTTGCAACATTCTTGAAGATATTAAGTGTAAATTTTGCTGCTGCTGTTAACCTACTCCTGATACAAACATGACCATGGTATGTTTAGTCTTGGAGATTAAATAATGTTAGGACATATAACCCTGAAACTATGAGGCTTTTCAAGTTAAAGCTATTTTGGATTATATTAAAAAGAAAAAAAAAGTTCTGGCTACTGAGGCCATAATTTTCAGATTCTCTTTGAAATCATAGGCTTAGAAGCACAATGACCTCATTATGACATAAAAGGTCATTTGCAATCACTACACTCAAGAGTCTTTAGGGATCATAAACGCCATGAAAGTCAGAATTAAATTGCCAGTGCTTATGATGCTGTAGCTACCTGTAATAAACAAAATCTAAGCACAGTAATATACATTTTAGTGTACATAAAACTCTTGGCATTGTACAGGATAAGAGCAGTGAAAGAAGAAAGGGCTTAACAGAACCGCAGCAGGCTGTCAGGGCTCCCAGAGCTTTTGGGAGCCATCCAAATGTGGGCAGTATGTGGTAAAATGACAAATTCAGGAGGAGGCATTGTAGCATGCTGCTGGGTTACAGAGTCGGCAGGAGTGAATGACTGTGGGGAAGAAGATATTGATGAAGCATCAAAGGGAGAGAGCAAGCAACTTCCAAAAGGTTACTTAATTGAGAAAATATTTGCATAATTTAAAAACTGAATTTTTGTATCTATCCAAACTAAATTATAGAGTGGAATTATCTGTAGTCAGCCTATCACAAGCTCAATTCCCTTCCCATGCTATTATAGATGTGTCCATGTCATCTAAGTGTGGTGTTACAAACAAACTGATGGCTTCAGATGGAAATAAACATAATTCATGCTTTTAAGGCAACAATCTTTGATGATAACTGATGTAAGTAAGCATAGATTTTGAAACACAGCCTCTCAAAAGAATTTTTCTCAAAATTAATTTTTCCAATTTTGCAGGAAACATCTTTCAATAGGTTAAATAGAAACTAGATTTTATGTACAAGGCTTTCTTGTTCTAAAAGATGGTGACTAAAAATAGATCTCCAATTGCCTACCTTTTCCTGAGTGCATAATAGTCTTTTGTCTGTGTATTTTCCCCTGTACCTCATTCCATTTAAGGAACAGCTGAAACCCTAACACTTAAAACTTCATTTTCATGCTTTATTATTGGACATTTCTTTTCGCTGCTGAGAGACAGCTGGAATAATGCCTGAGCCTCTATCACTGTGGAAACTTCTTAGCTAATATTTTTCATTGACAAAAGTCTCTTTTCTTCCCTGCAAAGTATTACGGGAGACTTTCATGTTGATTGCTCTCTATTTCTTTACCTGTCCTTCAGTTTCTTTTATACTCTGTTGTTTTTTTGCAGGAGGAGAAATCTTCTGATGTTCTCTCTCTTCACAAATATTTTGTCTTCCAGTTGTTTTCCCAGGCCTGATGGATGCAGCATTAAGACTGATGGATTTGGAAAATGTTGAAGGTCACTGAAGAGAGATGACTGCATCTCTGGAGCGTTCATTGTTTGGATGAGGAAGTGAGCACTTGGATGCTTCAATGCACACAGGTGACTTCCCGGATGTCCTAGGGATGTCTGGCTCCTAGGATGAGCTGTATAAAGAGAGAGTGCCAACTCATGCCTGGGACAGTGAAGTGACATTCAGAACTAGAGCCTTTGAGTAAAGGGTGTGAAAGACCAGCCAAATGGTGGAAGCTCTGAAGTGCAACAGTCTGAAAGATTCTTGTTCCGCCTGCCGCCCCAAAAAGTCTTTCGATGGATATTTTGAGGCACACAACTAAAACGGCATATATAGTCATATAATCACTGAACTGCAGCACAGTTTCTTTACTTTCCTCTTTCCTACCTTTTTTTCACCTTTTCAGCGAAACATTTCCTCCTACTGCTCCAAGCCACAACCCGATTTTTGGGCTTCTGTGTCCCATGCAAACAAATCTATGAGACATGCATAATGTATATACTTGATTCCTGAATATATTCTTATATTTTAACCTTGTGTTTTGCATGAAAATGTACCTGTCCTATGGAAGAATGATTTTTTGTGTATTGCACGTTATGTATAGCAACAAGCATTGATATGTGTGTGGTTTCTTTTATTTTTTAACTTTTTTTTCAGTGAAAGCAGCAAAAGATACACTTTAGGAAAACAGTAAATCTCTGTGGCAGTCCTGAGTCCTGAATGTATTTATTTTGCCTACAGGGAACAGCAAATAGCAACATCCAAGCCACTAGAAATTGGAGCTGAATATAAATATATTAAATGGCCATGACACTTTCATAACGTAATTTAAAGTCTCTGAGGAATGCAAATGTGTCTTTTTTTTTTTTTTTTAAATTTCAACAAAGGAAGGCTGTGTATATGAGAGAGTTATTTTCATTTGAGAATAAAAGAAACTCTTGTCTTGGTAAAAGGAACATAAAAGTTATGAGATAGTATAAAGGTAAGAATAAAATATCATCTTATTTAAATCTCCCTTAGAACATATTACTAATTTCTCCAAAATACAATGACAATTTCTATAAAAAATAATTATTATTCTACACTAAACTTCTCTTGAGGCTCAAGACTTTATTTTATATTATATTTTTCTACAATAAAAGTCATAATTTTGGAGTTACTTGTTTTGGGCCACACCTTATTGAAAGGGCCTACCTTTCTAAGTTTGCAGCACACGCAGCTTTGGTGAAATGGCTTTGGATCCTGGTTGAGGTGAGTCAATTGACTAAAAAAGACAAAACCAAAGTTTTCCATCTCACATTTTCAAATACTACAGCCAGAAATTGATTCTTCATCCAGAAATGATTACTGAGGAGAAAGTAGAGAAAGTACCAAAAAAATGTAGATAAGAGACACTCCTACTTCTCCCTGGAAGATGCTCTGTATTTTGCAGGCATTTTCCCCTTTTTTTTAAATGGAAGCCAGTGGAAATAGGTCATGGAAATTCGTTATAGCGACGGTAGAGATGACAGAGTTTGGATATTTCTGCCTTTTCACAGTGATGCAAATACAGAGGATCGCTGTCTAGATATATAATCTTGCTGTTTGCTTATCTGCTCAAAGCAGTTACTTCCCCCCATCTTCAAATCCAGGCACGTTTCTGCTTCTGTTATTGTTAACTACATAATTAACAGCAATAGAGATATAGTTTCAAATAATGAGTATTGTCCTGGGACTTTCAATTTGGTGCTGATATTTGGCCATCAAAGTATACTTAGCACAGATGGTGCAAAAATGAAGCTAATAGGGACAAATCACAAAGAAAGATGTTCTCATGAAGTTTCTAAAAATCAAGGTAATGAGGGAAAATGCAGAAACCACTTAACCAGTCCAATATTTCTTGAAACTGAAATTCAAGAGCAACAGTAGAAATAATCTAGACTGCAATTCTGGAATCTTGAATCTGATTTTTTAGTTTAATTTGTTTTATTTTCACAGGTTTTCATTTCCTTTTGTTGTTTGCTTTCCCTTCGACATCAACTCTTTTTCTTCACTCATTTCAGAAGACACTTACATTTGTTAACACAAATTTTCTTTTAATAGAAACCATTTTCAGATAAATCTGTTAAAGTGTCAAACCATAAATCACTGGATTTATGTCTGTAGGTTTGAAGAACTCCATGTGTTGTGTTAGGGAACTCATTTGGTGGTTATTTAACTATATAAGGAATTAAAGAACAAATGTCTGCAAATGTAAGGTAGAAGAAAAATAGAGGCAGAAGGCACAAACTTCTTTCCCTCCTGCATGGTCTGTGCTTTTGCAACTCAGAAATAATAAAAATTACCAAACAAATTTCACTGAGAGGACAATCTAAAGGGTGGGGTTTATGGACTGAGCCTGTAACCACTGAAGTTCCCTAACTATTTTGCCTCACAGGGAGAGAATATCTACAGATTGCCTGCAGCAGACATTAAGAAACAGTTCTGCAATCCACTCTATTCACTATCCTTGGGTCAGTGAGCTCTTCTGTACTAGTTTGAAAGCAAACCAGTGAGAGATTCCAAGTCAAAACTACAATTTAATAGGAAAATTAAAATAAATTCAGTGGTACAGAAACACTGATAGAGTCAGAGTACAACCTGACACCCTGTTGGTCAGGGTCATAGTGGCAGTCCGATTAAATGGTGGCTGCAGTCCTCCTGAAGTGATGGATGTGGTTCTGTGGAAGCGGTGATCCTGTAGAAGGGTCTGGTCCTCCTCTGAAAGTCCAGAACCGGTTACGTAGCTCTAGTACTCTGGGAATCCTGTAGGTAAGGCCAGCTGTGATGTTTCAAACCTCAGATTATATCCAGGTGGGAATGCTTGGTTCCTCCCCCTGGGCGGAGCATCTCACAATAGGATGATGTAATTTTATGAGTCATGCAGTGCAGCCTTGATGGCCCATTTGGCAGAGATAGCTCCTGGAGGGAGTTATCAGGGATGAGTCGTAGAGAGGATAAAGAACACCGCCTCACTTATCTTAGCAGCTTACATAGACGGTAATAGAATACATACCTTTTGGTTACATCTTGCATTGTAACCTAAGACATCTTCCCTGTGACTTAAAACAGCAGTAGAACTTAGATCAGTTTTTTTCTACTCCAGTAGTGGAATGTTGCAAACTGAGCCTTAATTTTTTGTACTACAGCTCTGTATTAGGCTGGTGATTCATACCAAACCTGCCATCCACAACTTCTTCTACAATATTTTTTATGGTTTCTATTAGTGCACTGATGAAAGCCTAGGCTAGTTGTAGCAACAGTAGTGGAGTTTCTCATATTGTATTGTGCAACCATGTGGGCTGGTGGGCTGAAGTTTGAGCAAGAAGGGCTGTTGCTCCCCAGAGACTTGAAAATGGTCTTCCCACAGGTGCTGAGGGAAATCGTGAAAAACAGAGCGTGCAGGAGGCTAAAGTGAGGGAATACACAGGCAGAAACGACAAAATTTCACACAGCTTGGCAATGACAAAGGGCCATTCCATTAAAAACACTTCTGTTTGAAGTTGAGGGAGTGACACAATGACATTAATAATCAGGTTGTGAAAACATAGGCAAATGATTTGCAGAGAGCCTGGGGTGAGAGTTTGCAGTAAGATACACAGATTCAGTCTGGTCTGAAGGAAAACTGCACAAAGAATTCTGAGAATAAGTTTTTTTGAAAAAAGAGAAAATACTCCATACTGAACACGTCAGCTATGGCATGGATGCTGAATGGATTGTGCCTATTCATGCCTGCTTTCTTGGGAGCTGAAATACTGCCAGAGGCTTCTGTGTAAGGAATGGCTCAGCAAGCCAGGGTAGCAGCAGAGCAGGAGTCCAGCCAACAGAGTGGATGTTAAAGCACTGTGTTGAATCTGGCTAATTTAAATGACTGTAAAAGGCTATGGCCAGTGAGGATGATTAGAAGTAAAGACGATTTGCAGGAATACCAGAAAACTCAGATAGAGATGACTGGTGGAGTCTGGTGAAGGGGACCAACCACCTGCAGCAACTTTGAGCAGGAACACCAAATAGTTTATCAGCCATATAGCGAGGCTCTCCCCTCCCTGAAGCCTCAGATGGGGCAGGCTGCCGATGTCTTCCAAAACTTAGCCTCTTCTCTTCCTTGGGACAGCCAGCGAGTGAGCTGGAAGGGGTATAGGGAGGAGCAAACAGCTGCCTGGTCATGGAGTTTTCAGCAAGGCACTTGTCTTTAAACAACTATCAAATATCTTTGTTGAGGTTAGTCGTAATTTGCCAGTTGTGATTTGTTACTTTATGTTTTTCATTCCTTTCTGCCCTCCACAGACCAAATGAATTCTTACTTGAGTCCATCTGTTGAACTCCCTGCCTCACTGAGCATCTAGATGATTTAATTTCCTAGGTCTTTGGCTGAAAGCTCAAGCCAATGACATTTTTAGCAAGGACTTCTTGAGATATGAAGACTATCAAAGGTGAATAGGAAAGAGAATACCAAATTTATATGGTGTTTTTAAGAATGTGAAGTTTATTTCTTGTTGGTTTTGCAGTTCAAGAATACCCTATTTCATAAAGTAACTTTTATCACACTTTTATGACATTCAGAAAGATGATCCTAATTAAATCAGAAGTTCTTAACTGCTTATCTTTATCTTACCATCTGTAAGGAGACCTATGTTAAATTGTTAATCGCTGAGTCTTTATAACACATTATTTCCAATAACAAATGTCATGCTTTTTTTTTAAATCAGATTTAACAAGCACTTTTTCTGCAAGCTAGACCCTGAATTGTTGTTATGGTTGCTGATACATTTGTTTGCACAGAAGGATGCTTTTTTTATGGCTGCACAGGATGTTTCTTTTCTGTTTCAAACAGCAAACTGTTGCTGCACTCTCTTTCATATGGAGCTGAATTCCAGTGCCAGGGAAATAATCAAAATGCGACTACTATCTAGGTCTGCAGCATGCACAACACCCCTTCTCTATCCTGATTAAGTCTATTTCTACAACATCCAGTGCCTCAAAAGTGCTCTGGGGCCAGAGAAATTGGAACATAGAAGTATATGTCATCATCACCTTGAGGACAAATTTCTAAACTAGTGTGAGAGAATATAGATTCAAATAAAATTTTTTTCATACTGAGTAGAGAAGGAATTTAAGCATGACTAAAAAAAGGCAGCTATTCATTTATGGTTTCAAAAATCAAAAGATCAGCTAGCTTAAATACCTCAGTATGAAACCAATTACTAAAAGTAGATGAGTTGAGAAGACTGATTGACCTTGTGTGCTTTTATAGCAGCTCACGGACACATTAAGTGTTTCTTTTCACTCATGTTACAAGCACACAATTTGGTAATCATTATATGCAAGCTTCAGAGGCTGATTATCACATTTCCGTAGAAGTTAATGTCTTCTGCAGAAGGCAAACTGTTAAAGTCAATTACTCAGTGTCCTTAGAAACTGTATTTTCTTTTGAAGATCTTGGGGCAAAGTTGGACACTCCTTACCACTAAACTAAGCTGAGCTGCAAAGAAATCTTTCCACTGTTGAGCAAATGATGACAGCCTAGTGTTACTCTTTAGTCTATACAATATAGTATTACACTGTAGTCACAAGTTGTTGAAATAGACTTGAAAGAGAATTTTATGCCACTTCTGGAGTTGAACAGAAATTCTCAGATGAAACTTTACATCTCAGAAAACACAAATTGAGAGAAACCAGAACTTTTGCTATGCTGCATCTTTTTAAATGGCAAAACCAGCTGCAACTGCAATACTTGTCTCCAGACAGAACAGCTGGTCAAAAGATCCATCTGAAAAAAGACATGGCATGGGAGACTGAAGGGCTAGGTACAAGTTCTTTGGTCATTTAATACAGTAGAACGATATAACTGTGAAAAGAAAAACCAAAAAAACCTAAACAAAAACCTTGCCCCAAAGCAGACAAAGCAGAGCCTTGTCAGGAGCTGTGTATGGCTTCAGGCAGGGCCCCACCCCCTGTGTAATCAGGTCATGAATGATGTGACTCCTTTCATCTTGTAAATTCAGCTTCCTTCAGACAGGAAAAGAAAAAAATAACAGACATGGAATATTTTCACCACATGAAATTCTTATTTTCTGAATACTTCTGGTGCTTCGCTGAATAATCTAATCACACATTGGGAGATCATGGAGATCAGAAAATCTCCCTGTTGGCTGGAAATTCACCTTATCTACTTACTGCCTCTGACAGAGTTAGTTTTGTCTTTGCTAGTCCTGTCAGGTGTTGGAAATGTTCCTAAACATTCCTGATACTGAAGAGCCCACAGCATGCCCAGGTTTTTTCTATGCTTTTAACTCCCTTTTTCCGGTTGCTGCTGAAGACGATTACTTCTTAAACTGTTAGTAACCAAGAAGCGTGTTTAGAGAAATTAGGTTGTTTATTTCACATTAGTATTCATGACATAAAAAGCCAAACCATTAAACTTTCTCTGCCAATTAAATCCTGGTTTGGTTATACATTAGGACTTTCTACTTCTGAAATTTAGTCCCTGTGTCTCTTGCACTGGAATAAAGGCATTTCTGACTTGCAGCTGATGCACCATCATAGATTTTCTTTTGATCCTTTTGTACAAAACATTGTCCCACTACCTTTTAAGCTTCTCTCCTGTTTATCCTTACCTGGAGGAATTTGTTCCTTATCCCCTCAATCCTAATTTAAAACATTATTCATTGCATTTGCAACTGTGCAAAGATACTCTGTCTTTTTTCCAGGGAAGCCCATCCTCCCTCAGCAGCTACAGAATATCATCCTGTGATCAAGGAAAGCGAAACCCTGCTGCCGATATTACTGACATGGCATTGTTTACCCTCAGGCTTTGCTTGTCCCTGTGTGAACCCTGGCTTTTTTCCTGGGAGGGCTGATGAGAGTAACACTTGCCACTGCTAGAGCACTGTAGGCACTTGTGGTCTGCTTAGGTTCAATCCGGCCTGTGCGTTGATCTGTGCATGAAGGAGAGTGTGTACCAGGAGCCCAGATGTATCCCCTCTGGCTGCCAATAACATTTTGGATAGCTGTTCCCAGAGCTGGGAGGCAGGTGGGTCTCTCCACTGCCAGCAGGGGGAGGTCACCAACTACTTTTATGTTTTGGCATTCTTGAGAATGAGGGTAGAGAGTCTCCCAGTATTTCAGGTTTCTGACTTTTCTTTCTTTGCCATTGGCATTCCATCTGCCTGTGCTACCTTAGCTGCATATTTATTTCTGGAAGAATTAGAAAGGAATAGCAGCTCTCCTCGGAAGAGACAAAGTAGTAATTTCTAGGTGGTGTCACAGCAGTTTTGCCTAAATTTTGCTAATGTGGCTGACTTTAGGCAGTGCTCTGCTCAAAATGGAGACTTAAAAGGTCTGCAGTATCTCCTTGCAAGTAATCCTGACTCCTGTTTTTGGTTTCTGCTTTGGGCAAAGCATGAATGAAGTACTTGGTTCTTGCCCTATATTCACAGACCATGTTCTACTTCCATGTTACAGAGTGTTCTGCTGGGGAAATACAAATACTTCTTGATGATCATCCACAGTCTAAAATGTTATTAATGAAACATTGCCACTTCAAATTGAAGTGGAAGCAAAATAAAGAAGTATAAGAGCTAGCTTGTGTAGACTTTAAATTATTTTTTTCTTACTGATTTTTTCATGTCGAATATTGATTTACTGCAATAGTGCTACCCAGGAGATCAAGCTATTTAAATAGCACTGACAATGAAAGGGGGGTATTTATGTGAATATACATGAAATATTTCTGCATATTTACAATAGTCCATAATTTGATCATGAGTGTTCACATAATTACGAAGTTATTCATGAGGATATGACTATTTCATATGTAATTATAAATTGCCTGAATTTTTTTCTCAGAAATAATTTTTACAATTTCCTTTTTTCCTTACCTATTAACTCAAACAGCAGAAGGAGTAGTATATGATTGATTAGTCATACTTCACTAGAAATCAATCACATGCAACTGAATTGATTTTATGAGTCAAGAAACCTGAAAGCTGAAATGAGTTTGCAGCAAGCATTATTTTAAATTAATCACTCAAAATATAGGATATATGATCACCAGCAAGAAAGGATTTGCTGAAACAAAAAACCACAGCTGATTTCTTTTTGCCTGATGTGGTCATTATTAATAACAATTGTATTTTGTCTTTTGCCATGTTGCATTTTTGCTATTGAGAAGGGATTTGAGATTAGTATTTCTAATCTCTTTAAATTTTTCTTCTTTAGAATGTTTTTCAGCATTGATATAAGAATGCTTTCAAGATAAACACCCAGTTAAAAAAAACTCAAACAATTTTGTGACTATATATTTCAAATCTTAATTGAGCAAAACCAGACTGCTGAAGGGAGAAATGGTTTTTTTCTTATGGTCCTGAGAATGCTTCCTAAGAATAAATGACACTGGTAAATCTACTTAACTGCTGTGGCAGTATTTTCACACTGGAAGATTATAGTTTTGTTTATTGAAAGAATATGCTTCTCAGAACAGTACAGAAAGGGTAAAAGGAAATGCAGAAAGCATTTTTTTCATTATATTCAGAGTTCTCTGTTGTCTTGGAGATCCAGGCTCATATCAAAAGTTCATGCAAAAGTAGGTGGGGGGTCACCCTTTTCAGCTGTTCGCCCTGTGTGAAAATAAAGAGTTGCTATGCCATGCAGCAAGGCTTCTCTGGGTCATTTATATAAACCACGTGCTGGGATTTCTCAAACACTAAAGGCTGGCACGCAAAATATTAAAGCTCTGGAGGCAATCAGATAGGATTCAGGGACTCTGTTATTACAATGCCTATACAGCTAATGTTTCTAAATCCATATCTCTGGAGCAAGCTTTTAAGAGAATTCTTAACTGAACCCGCACAGATAAGTCAGTTTAAGGCTGTGAGGTCCATCTATTTGCTTAAATATAAGTACCATTTTGAGTGTTTTCCTGTTACTGAATAGTGAGTTATTCAGTTCAAGAATTAAAACTCCAGGTGTTTGGACTGACGGGCTCCCCATGCTAAGCCACCCTCCTGAGACATGTCCCTGCCACCAGGTTCGACAGGGACACAAGTAATGTGGCAGCCCAGGCTTGCACAACATGGAAAATAAAGACAGGCCTTGTTCCTTCTGCACTGATCAGAAGGATCTACTCAGAAAACAGAGACAAACACACCAAAATGGGGGCTGGTTTGGCAATTTCACTCACTTGGCATTATTATTTGAATTGTCGGGGAATGTTTTGCAATAAACCATAGATGTGAGTTCCTTCTCAATGTTAAAATCTGTCACAGTTCTTAACCATAATATTTTGTTTCAGAATTACCTCAGTTTCTGATTCAGAGGAAACAGAAAAAGAACAAGCAGGTATTTAATGTCCTATATGACTGTGACATTCCAGGACAAATGGTGGTGTAATGCAGAGTGATCAATATTTGTCTTCAATAAATTTCACTTCAGTTTCATCTCTTGTTGAGTACTGACAAGAAAACCAGCCAGTACAGCCAATATCAAATGTTAGTTTGAATGAGTCACTCATATTGTTTGCATAGCAGGTCAGCTAATTGTTCAGTTTATCAGCATCTTATTTCTTTGAAGCAGCAATGAATATAAATAATTTTTCAGGCAATGCCAGGGGATAATGTCCAGTGTCAATGTCATGTGCTTCATACAGCTTGCAGGGACCTTGCTTTGCTTTCTGCCAGTGACTAAATCCAACTGTTTCAGACAGACTGCTATTTGCAGTGATTTTGACAATTGGGAATAAATACCAGGAGCAAATTTTTTTTTGGCACCATACAGTTGTGATTTAAGCAAAGATTGTCATGATTTTCTTACATTCTTGTGGTTTTCATCCTTTGAGCTCAACATGATCTGACCTTCCCTGCCAAAACAAAAAAAAACCAAAACAAAAACAAAACAAAAAAAAGACGAAAAATAAAAAGGGCAGAGCAGGGAAGTGAGCTTACTTTTGTAAGCCTAAAATTTAGTAATGAAATCTAAGATAAAATACACCCTACCTTTTCACCAGAAGATAGAATAAATAAACACATATATTTTATAGTTGTTTAAAAGGGAGCTGAGAGTTTCTGAAATCCTGGAGGAGAGGTCATTATAACTCCTTGTGCTAGTGGGAATGCAGGAATGATGCTGTGGCCAGCCCGATGGTGCAGAGCAGCTGAGCAGAAAGCTACTGAAATTGCTGATGACTGCAGGCCTCTGTCACACAAGACATGGCCCATATGGACATCTGAGCTTCTACAGATTCAGCATTTTGAGCTAAAGTTGCATCATGGGAGACACTGGATGGCCCACAATGGGACTGTGATAGTCTGGGTAGTGATGAGGCATATGGTGGTGGAGTGCTGAGGCTGATGTAGACTTGCAGGAAGATTCAAAGCAATCTTCAGTTGCAGGATAGCAGCTGAACAGGAAACTTTGGGGCAGAAGACAGAAAACACCTGATGTGGTTCATGGGATAGCAAGGAGGAACTGCACTCCCTCAGTGTTACTGCTGGCGCCTGGTGCAGCAGATGAACAGCAGTGAATCCCTGTGGATGCCGAAAGCTGAGTTGCAGAGAGATTTTCCAGCTTTCTGCCTCTGCCTGTGAGAAAGTCTTTACTTTCTCACAGACACTGGCTGAAAGACAGTTAGGAGTTTCTGTAAACTATCGTCCTTATCTTGCAGGTGCAAGTTGTTGTCATACTGACCAGAGAAATGTTTTGAAGTGGGTCTTGTAGGATCTAACCAATCATTCTAAAGAGCTGGATGGTCAGAGACCAATGGCCTTGTGCCACTCTAGAGAACTAACATATAAACCAGTTTGTAAAATTAAATAAAGATGCCTTTTCTTCTAGAACTGGAGTCCGTGTCGTTTCTCACCAATCCTGCTACAAGCAGCAACAAATCCCCGAGACTGTCATCCCCCAAAAAAACAGGTCAGACAGTTTGGTGATCATAAGACTTATCTCCTCTGCTGTTCCTTTCCCATCTCTTCTTAAAGGCCTTGTAAGATTTATGCTGAAAAAGTAATACTGCACAAACTCAATCATTACTTGGCTGAGGGACGTCATAGAAAAGAAACAGGCCCTTTCTCATATTTAAGGTTCATGGCCTTAAAACTCTGCTTTATTATCTATGAGTGCAATAATACTTATTGTTCCATATTCCATTTTTTTCTGAGTAGAAACAGCTAGACCACTTCTAAATTCTGGTTATTAAATTTGACAGTATTACTGCCTTCCAAAATATTCAGCGCATGACCTGTCCTTTAGAGCAAAAGGCTTGTGTATTTTTAAAGTACTGTATGAAAAATAGAGTGAAGTTTATGCTGTGCCCACCACATAGGCCCCATTGTCCTGGACCTGAAAGAAGAAAACAAGATGGAGGGATGTGGTTTATTTAGGTCACACATTTATTAACAGAACTTGGCTGGGAATTTACAGCAGTAACCTTCTCATTTGGGATCATATTTCCTTATAGAGCTGTTTCTGCTTGATAAATAGCTGCCTTTCCCCCATTCCAACAGGGCCTCTAACACCTTTCCTCTCACAGGCACAGTGGGGCATCCTAACTAGTTCTGGAGATGTATCCCTCTTAATCTCCTTTCAGCTTAACTTTACAAGGAGGTTGAGTGCTTTTGGAAAGATGAACCTGTATAATATCCGTGAAACCCACTGCATGTCAGCAACTGGACAGGTGCCTCTTTGTCTCTCCTGCTTTGTCCTTGTTTTGAGGAGAAGAAAGACCTCATATTCTGGAGTTATCTCAGTGACACAGGAAAATAATAATTTCTGATTTCCCCAGAAAGACAGTAAAACAACCTGCAATAGGTCTCAAAATCAAGTTTCCATGTTAAACCAAGGGCTGAGTAGCAAACTTGGATCTAACAGGGTTTTAGGATGGTAAAACTCACTTCAGAACCTTCTCAAAGTCCAGCAGAAATCAAAGAATAATAGAATCATAGAATATGCTGATTTGAAGGGACCCACAGGGAGCATCCAGTCCAACTCCTGGCCCAGCACAGGACAGCCCCAAGAGTCACACCGTGTGCCTGAGTGCATTGTCCAAATGCTTCTTCAACTCTGTCAGGCTGGTGCTGTGACCACTTCCCTGGGGAGCCTGTTCCAGTGCCCAGCCACCCTCTGAGTGAAGAACCTTTTACTAATATCCAACCTAAACCTTCCCTGACACAGCTTCAGGCCATTCCCTTGGGTCCTGTCTCTGGTCACCACTGAGAAGAGATCAGTGTGATCCCCTGGAATCTCAGGTTTCATGAATCCAACAGCTTGAGTTGGGCTTCATCCCAGTTCAAATAGAAAAAAATGTGAGTTCTTAAAGAAAGATTTCTTTTCCTATCTGTCAAGAAAATCTGCTAATATTTAACCCTATGACATTTATATTTATGCTTCTGTGATGAAATTCTACTATTGAAATACCTTACTCAAAACTTGCCCCACTTTCCTGTGTGGGGAGTTTGCAAAAGGTAGTTATTGACTGTGAAGATATTCAAGTTCTCTGTAGCAGAACATTGTGACAACTGGATTTTTTCTTTGAGAGAAGCATAGTCTTTGCTCATGATTTTAATCAGATTTTAGATATGTATGTCCCAAGTAAAGAACCAAAGATTGGTCTCATAAAATTTGAATCAGCATAAATAATTTTAAACCCTCTGTGCTTATATGTACTCTTTGTTTTCTACTGTGAGTGTGAAGAAGTCTGTACATATATAAGTTAAATATAGGAGGAAAAAGACCTTAGTGCTATCCCTGTAAAGCTGTTCTTCCAAGATGCAATTAAAATAAAACAATGACATTTACACTGGAAACGGAATGCTCATCTTTTTAAATTCTGTACTGTAATTTCCATAAGCTGGTCGGTGGTGAACGGCTCTCATCTGGAATGCTGATGGGGCTGCTGCTGTCAGACATCTTTCCTAATAAGGTAAATCACACAGTGTTTGGTCAATCAGCTAAATCCAGGCAGTGAATTCCAGCTTAAGCTCCTTTTGCTAAAAGGCACTAGCAACCACAGGTTAAAGTTCATGTCTGCCAATAACATGTTGCCAATCCAACCAAAAATGCAATCAGGATGTATCTGTTACCTCTGACAAAAACTGTATTATTATATTTAAATGACAGCTTTTCTTTAAAGCAGTCATTTTTCTGTCATCTGAGAAGGCTGATGTGAAACAGCTGGAAAATAGACTCACTGTTCTTTTCAGAGCTTTTTTTTTTTAAATTTTATTTTATTTCTTAGGTGTAGGACTAAGCAGCCTGACTTTAGCTTGTTATAAACAAGAAGGAAATGGCAAGTCTTCTGCATAGTAATCTGTCCTTGTAAGTCTGTGCCATTCATTCTCTGGTACTTCTTGACATTATTCCAAAGCACTGCGCCAAATAATTTGCTCTTTTCAAAATTTTATTGATAATTTATTCTTAAGTAAGAGTCTGAGTGTGTGATAAATTTTATTCTCTATAAGAATATACCCATGTACAAGGTAATCTACATTATGTAGAAATGAATATTCCAAACTTGGGTCATGCATAGTTTATACATGGCTCAATAGAGATAGAGATATGATAGGGAATGGATATAGGGCTCCTAGGCCAGCAGTGTTCTGGGTCCCTAAGAAAGATGGCAGAAACACAAGATATAGAACAGAGTGTGACCTTAATGCACTCTGATATTGATACTTGAATTAAAACTCTTAGGACTATTATTAATATGCTAGCAATTAACACCATATTAAGCATATTTGCTGTAAAATTAATGCAAGTACATTCATTTCCACACCAGCGTCTCTATGATGAATATGATGAATAAACCAAAATAATCCTTTGCATGCAAGATGGAAAAGAAATCTTCTAATATATTAGTGCTACTTGTCATCCAATCCTAATGAACAGGGAAGTTCTACTTTGAGGCTCCAAACAATTTGATCAAAAGAAACTTTAATGAAATCTGTGAATTCCCAACAACGTAAGAAATGGAACAGTCTGAAGAGACAGTGGTTTGAATGATGAATTGTTAAACAGGACAAAGTAATACCTATACACATGCAGTGCAGAGATTGGGCCCCTTATGTGTCATACTGCGGCTATCTTTGGAAGTCTCAAGAATGAGGAGTGATTTATTTTAAGCCAGAAATGGCTGCCTGAGTTCTCAGTTGAATAAATCATACATGATAAAACTAAAAATAATTTTGGTGCTTCCATTACAATTTTCACTGTATAAGATACTGACTGTTCTCTTGAAACTGGTATATTCAACAAAAACTTTCTGCAGGAATATGAATAACTTCACAAGAAGTCAGAAGACATGTGAACATGGAAACTATACATTTGTAGTAACTCTTTCTGGGACACGGTACTAAGATGTCTATGGAATTTAAACAAGACAAAGATCAAAATTACTTGATCTTTTTCATCATCAGCCCATAGGACCAATCCTATGGTGTGGCTCAGCTGCAGTTGCAAAGCTGTGCAGTAGCAGGGATGACACAGCAGGGAAAGGAGCCAACACTCAATACTTCATCAGCTGTCTGTCCAAAACACCAGTTTTCTCTCCGCTTCTGTGGGATGCACCCACGAGAAAGGCCCTGGTGTACTGAATGGATCTGTGCATGCGGTTCAGGTTGTGAAATTATGTCCAAGTAGTTACACAGAAAAAAATCTGCAACTTTCCTTTGAAACAGAATTTCAATTTTATGTGTCATCTGCGCTACTTGCTTTGCTTAACTGTAAAACAGATCTTACAGCTTCCTCTCCTAGAAAAGACGTCAAGAGTAGGCGACTTGGTCAAAGCTAGAGATATTCACTGGGGCTGGAATGAGAGGGTGGATGCTGCTCCTTGATAACAGGAATTTGAGCTTCAGGCCTTTTCAAATGCATATAAGTGTCTCTCAGCTTTCTGAGCAATCATCTAAACAGAGAAATAAGGAAAAACAAGATTAAGTAGCAGAAGAACTGAGCAGGGCGTAACTTATGATTTCCTTTGAAATGATATGGTACATTTGCCAGCTATGTAAATACAGATTTAGTTCATATTGTTCATTTGTTAATCCTGCATCAAGCAGACATGCCAAAGCTATCGCAAATTTAATATTTGTGGCATCTTAACACTGTGATCTTTACAGCTGTGCAGAAGGCAAAATATTCAATACAAGGAGGAAATGAGTGTGGATCTTTACAAAAATCCATAGGAATTTGGCAATATATGATAATATGTTTTCCTTATTATTAGACACTAACAATGTGTCTTTAACCAACTTTTCCATAAATCCTTCATTTGTATTATTTTTATCTATTATTGGTCTGAGTACATTTTTTGTTTTGACAATTTCTAAACACAGAGTTGGATATCTTCTTTACCACAATACCCTTTGTTTACATAGCTTGTGGTTGCCTGTCATAGCTGGGAACTCAGTTCAGCCTGGGAGGAGCCTTCCAGTCCATATAAATTGGGCTGCCATTCGGCTCCACTGGCCATTGATGGTGGAGAACCAGGAAGACTTTTTTTAGTATAAAGTATTAATTAGCCATTCATGATAATAAGCAGTCATCTGCAGACCAGTGCACAATATAGGTTGACTATGATTAGGCACTCACAAGAAACCGTGTTGTATCATTTTCATGTGGCCTTTTCACATTCAAATGAGGAGTAAGATTCAAATTCAGTGGAGAAACTCAAAATTTTGTCCCTTATGGCTCCTATATCACAGGCCTATATAATGGAGTGACACTATTTTTTTTTCTTCTTTTTGACAAAGAAGGCAGTTCAACTGTGGTGTACTGCATTTTGGGTCTTCTTGGGACTTCTACTGACACAACTGTGCCTCCTGCCGAAGACTTGTCTCTGAGTCTCCACAACAGAGCAGGGGCAGTGGACACAGCCCACACTTACCGCTCTGCTTATGCAGCTGGGCTTAGGAAGATCATAACATCCACCCTGTTTGGTCTAAGGGGGCTAATTCTCTCTTTTCCAGGTGGGGGGACAAGAGGGGCTGCATATTACACTCCTCAGGCACAACTCCTGGGGGCAGGGGAAAGTCAGGTGAGACAAAAGGCTGTGGAAGGGCTGGATGGTGGCTGCAACTGCTGCTGAAACTCGTGCATGAGGGCACAGGGGAGAAACTACGGCCAAGCACAAAGGGGAAAACATTCCCAGGAAAAGTCATCCTATGAAGATTTCCTTCCAAACCTCCAAGGAGCAATGAGCCCAAATCACGTAACTCCAGTTAGACCGTTTGTTTGCTTTTTTCCGTGTGATGAATATTTGCCCTGCCATCTTGAACTGACAAAATTAGATTTTGTTTATGCTGTTGAGAAAGCTTACATTGAATGTGAAAAGTCCAATTATTTTTTACCAACAATAGTACAGTGTAAATGAAGTGGAATTACTTGGCTTTTCACTTCATCTAAAATTCTAGATCACAGAATCACAGAATCAACTAGGTTGGAAAAGAACTTTGAGATCATCAAATCCAACCTATGACCAAACACCACCTTGTCACCTAGACCATGGCACTGAGTTCCATGTCCAGTCTTTCCTTAAACACCTCCAGGACTGTGACTCCACCACCTCCCTGGGCAGCCCATTCCAATGCCCAATCACTCTTTCTGTGAAGATCTTCTTCCTTATGTCCAACCTAAACCTCCCCTGGCACAGTTTAAGACAGTGGCCTCTTGCCCTGTCACTGGCTGCCTGGAAGAGGAGGCTGACCCCCACCTGGCTACAGCCTTCTTTCAGGCAGTTGGAGAGAGTGATAAGGTCTCCCCTGAGCCTCCTTTTCTCCAGGCTGAACAGCCCCAGCTGCCTCAGTGGATTTGTTCCGGACACTTCAGCAGCTCTGTTGCCCTTCTCTGGACATGCTCCAGCACCTCAACATCCTTCCTGAATTGAGGGGCTCAGAACTGAACACAGCACTCAAGGTGCAGCCTCAGCAGTGCTGAGTACAGGAGAAGAATCCCTGCCCTGGTCCTGCTGGCCACGCCATTGCTGATAGAGGCCAGGATGCCATTGGCCTTCTTGGCCACCTGGGCACATGTTGGCTCTTGTTCAACCGTCTGTCAATCAGCATCCCCAGGTCCCTTTCTGCCTGGCTGCTTTTCAGCCACTCTGTCCCCAACCTGTAGTGCTGCATGGGGTTGTTGTGGCAAGATGTCATAAAACTCGAGTGTCTTTGGAAAAATTAATTTTCTAAAAACCTTTTTTTAAAAAATGATTCTGTTGTTATTGTGCCTTTTTTTTTTTTTTTTTTTTTTTTTTTTTTAGAAATAAGAACTCTTCCTTGGCATGCTTCAAACTGCTCAATCGTCTTTACAGACCACAGTCCATCTGACACTGTGTTACATAAACTGCAGACCACGGAAGGAAGAGGCACAAAAAGGGAATACAAATTTCTCCGCAATATTTTGCAGCACTTGTTTGCAGTTGTCAGAGCTTTACCTTCTTTTTATTCTTGCTTCCCTGGAAAAACCCTTTTAAGAGTTTAGGCATTTGTCAAAAAACAAGAAAGGCAATATATTACCCAGACACTTCAATATATCACAGCCAGTCAGTTCAGATTGTATGTAAATAAAGTAGCTACACAGTGAAGTAATAACCTTTTCAAATGACTGATCATAACATGAATTCTTGGAACAGCCCTGTTGTCTGAAGAGAAGTAAATCAAACTGCAAAATAAGACAACAAGCATGACAAATAGTGTCCAATTGATCTGAGTTCTTTCCTCATGAAAATACTTCCATTAATGCAAATGGAAGTATAATTTAATATTGAAAACTTCCAGAAGGGTAAAAAGTAAATAAAGGACAAACTGTACCAGGAAAATATGACTGGCTGATTTGACAACATTACAGAAATACTCAGATTAAGAGAACATTCCATTCGAAGAACCATTACTAAGAAGTGATCTGATTCATACTTTGTTTTTGTTTTGTTTTTCTTTCATAACAATTAGGTGAAAAGGGATCACTGGAAAATCCAGCTCATCGTCTTGTTTGCAAAGAGATTTTACATTTCACTCAAAAGCTTACATGTAAAATCCCTTGGATTTTCTTCTTTTTTTGTTGTTGCATCTCCTGTGTTTGACTGACATGTATTCAGAATTCAATTCAGTCTTGAGCTCAAGAACCCAGGGAGGGTTATTCTGCAATCCCCCTTGAGAGTTCATCTCAATGGTTTGCCATTTTCTCTCAAAAATATCTACATCAATTTTTTGACTTTGACTTTCACTGATGTCATAATTAGATTTTTCGAAAGTATTTCATACTGGAATAAATTTTTAGAGAATCTGGATTAGAGTCCTTGATAAACTCTGATATTTTCATGTTTGTTAGGAAAGGCTTCTTTCTGCCTTCTGAGAAATTTTTTCTTTCCAAACAAATCTTCTCCAGTCTTGTGCAATATCTCCTTTTATTTTCACATGATGCTCTGAATCTTACACTCAGGTTATGTTTCATCAGGTCTCACAAGCCATTTTCAAATTGCAAGTTCAAGGCAATACCTGTGATCTATGCTCTCATTGGCTCAGAATTTATGAAAAGGGTGAGATGCTATATCCAAATTGGTAAGCTGTCTCCTGGCATCTGAGAGATTAAATCCATGCTGTACTTTATTCAGCTGAGAAACTGAGAGTCAGACATCTTGTAGCTCAAACTTGCCTGCTCTAATGATTGGCTTTTTGTAAACCAGCTGCCTTGTTTCTGTCTTTTGGAGCTGTTTCAGTTTCCAAACATGATTTTAAGTAAGCCCTGATGTCAAGACTGGATCTTAGCTCTCCCACATGGTAGAGAAGTGCACCAGTTGAAGTGCACCAGCTGTCAGCACCTTGTTACTCCTTTTTTACAGCAAAAAATAATCTTGGAGTACAGATGTTTCATCACATGCAATTAAATTATTTCACCTTAGCAAGTTATCCTCTTGCCAGAATGTGGTGTTGGAGCATCCCAGCTGTGAGTGAAAATGCAGTAGTTTAAATGACAGTGGAGATGAGATAGACTCATAAATTGCACCTCACACCTAAGATAGGCAAACAAGGCAGCCCTGAAATGACCTTGCAGTCAACTAGGACAAAGTAACCTCTCAAACCATTGGAACTGGAGTAGATTTGATCACAAATCTATGCACCAGGTTTCAGTCCTACTAGAGAAAATAAAATTTTATGGAAGTTGAAAGGCTTTATAGGACAGTGAACTTGCTTTCGCACAGTCTTACCAAAATTTTTTTTCTCTACTTAATTACACTTTTCTCAAAGTTCTATTCATGCAAAATGACTGGCAAATATCAGACGTAAAAACAATTAAAAGCCTTGTTTTAAAGCTTTTGTACTTGATTTCTTACTTTCTAATGAAGGCGTAGCCTTGGAAATAGCTTGGCCCATGTTGTGGAACTGTCAACTACAAGCACCTGGTTCAAATTTAGATTGAATAAGAGTTAATCAGTAATTGAATAATTCTTTGTAGCAGCAAATAATTTTGTATTCATTGCTTATTGACAGAACTTCCAGGTGCTATACTGAACAATGAGTGACTTATTCTCTCTAACCATCCCACCTCCAGGTACAGTCTGAACCTAAATATTGGCTCCAAATACTGCCACACTCTTTCAGGAGGCAGAAAAATGTAATTTTGGATTGAATCATTATTGTCAAAGCCAATCGCACAAGCAGTCCAATATTCTTACTAGAAGAGGTGTTGTAGCTCATGTCAGAGTTTCCGTGTGCTCACACTTTGTGACATATGGTGTAAAGGTTTCACTTGTGCTCGGTTTGCTGCATGCACACCATATGTTCTGGTGTACTAAAGACATGTTGCGCAAGGCCTCATCCCACCTGCCCTGTTCTGGGTCAGGTAGAAACATGTGGCAGGAAGGGAGAAACATCTACTCCTTGCTGGGGATCAGCCCAGCGTTTGCATGCAGAGAGAAGCCACGTGCTCAGCAAAGAGGGAGGTGGCAGTGTTCATCAGGGCTGGGAGGCTCCTGGGTCACAGGCAGGATGCAGGCCAACAACCAGGCTTTGGAGATGCTTGGAAAAAATCACCCCGTGGCTCAGGTGAACACTGACATTCAACATGAATACTGACACAGCTCAGGAAGGCGCTGAAAGTCTGGGGTGAAGGGCTGGTCCTGAGTGGCGGAGTACATCCCACAGAGGGGAGACTGGTTTTCTAATCTTATTGCTTTCCCAGACAAGATGTGGTTTCTCTATTTCAAGTTCTGAGTTGGAGGGTTGTAGGGCTTTAATGTCCTTTGGGTGCATTGGTCATTATGAAAATAAAGTGTGGAAGGTCTGCCTTAAAGCTCTGTCAGACGTACATAGTCTGTACTTCCTGTAGCCCACAGACCATTAAAAGAATTTTTTTTAAAAATAATTTCCTCAGATAATCCTCACTGACTATAACCTGAAGTAGGAGGGAGCAGCATCAAACAAAGCTTTGAGATTAAGAGGTTAAGTTCCCATTGCACTTCGACATGCCTAACTACTTCAATTAAGTTATACTGTGCCTTTGTTTTTTTCCTCCCACAGATAAGCACCAAGCAGTAGGTCTGAATAAATAGGTCAGGAAAGACCTATTGCTTGTGTTACACATATGGTAGGACTAAGTGGTGGCAATGGTCCTCTTTCATCTACTGAGTCTACAATCATGGAGTTTTGCAGCTATCCAGGGTGGGAACTTGCCTGAAACCTCCACTTAAAACAAGGAGAACATAAAAAAGGAAGTGGCCTGCAAATATTTTGTTGTTTGCTTTTTCCATAATTCCTTTCCTATTTCTATCTAATAACAGAAGGTATTAAGGAGTTTTGTGGCTTGATCTAACATTGAAGTCACATTTTATTGAACAGGGCTGGAGAAGGACACCTGCAAATTTCCTGTACAACCTAAATTATTTTCTGAGCCTATAACTCATATTGTCCTCTCACCTAATGAATTTACTATTTCTTACCAACATTTCATAGAATGAAAAAACACAATGAAAGAAAAGCCAAAGCTGACCCAAAACAAGAAAGTATTTCTTGAAGGCTGTAGAGTGCTGTGTCACTTCAAACAATCATGAAAATGCTTTTTCATCATTAGAATTCCAGTTAATATTTGTTGCTGAAAGGAATCAAAGATGAAAGAAATCTTAAAAGTCTTTGGGTTGATAATATATTTATTTTGATGCTGTGTTATTTTACTGATGTAGATTCACTGCACAATGAAGTGCACATTCTCACATTGTCACTGCTCAGAATCCAGCAACACATCTGTGCTTTTTTATGTTAATTACAGAAGGAGAAACCCATGAGATTACCTGATCAATACTGTTTCAACCAATCAGTTTGAAAGTTTTATGTTATTCTACGGCAAATGTTATTTCCAGCATTTGCAAATTAAGATGTATAATATGTGTTATATCTCTTATATACCAAAGAAGTTTCTTCTGTTGATTGATTTTTACTACTAAGTTGCCAGATCTCTAGTTTGATTGACAAATCTCTAGATTTTAATACATACCAATAGAAAATATTCTATAAAAAATGCTGAAGAACAAGCTTTTGTTTTCTGTACGTTCTGGTTTTTCACTTTATGGGAAAAAAAAAAAATATATATATAACATGTGAAGGATAATAATCCAATTAATACTTGCAACTGCACTGTTTGCTTCACCTGTGACTCATGCCAGACTGTTTTTTCACTTTCTTTTTTTGCATCCACTCCATCTTCACCAAAAAAAATTTGTGAAACTTCTTGATAGTTTTTTTAGTTGTTTTTTTGTTTGTTTCTTTTAACTCCTTCACCTAAGTTGTAAAAGTTTTATTGTCCAGAGATTATCTCTAAACTCTCTTTAAATCTTTCCTCTGCACCTGTATTCATTCTTCTCATTTTATATTACAACTAAAGGTGCACAGGGGTTACAATCAGCAGCAATAGAAGCATCATCCCTGTTGAGGGTGATATGCCTAAGGTTTCCATTCCAAACTAAATTTTAGGCTTTCTCTACCATTTAAAAAAGGCTCTTTGAGCATCAAATACACTCTTCTGGAACATGACCAAGAGAAAACAGTCATTGTTTTCTTTGTAAAACAGTTCCAAGTTACTTTTAAAAAGCTGATTTTAAAAGGAAATATTACAGCTGCTGTAATCCATTTTTTTTCCACATCCTACCAACAAAGCAATTCGCTAGCTACGCTTCTAATGAAGCCTGTCTGAAAGATTATGGCAAGGTAAAATGTTTGAGATTAAATGGATAACATTGAAGTGAATGTTAAAGACCAAGTCAGGAATGATGGAAAAGCACCACTTTCATAAAGGTAATGGTTCCAGTAACGAGATTTACAAAACTGCTGAGATTAATAAAATTTGCCAGACCTCCAGCTAGACTCCCGCTTCCAAACTGCCTACAAAACACCCACAGTTTAGTGGAGAGCAGCACCTTGGAATAATTCCATTTGTGTCTCTGGGTAGCAGCTTGGACTTCAAAAATTGCCCTTGTTGCAGCTGTTTTAGCACTCCTGCTGAAGACCTTAGCTGATCCAGGGGAACACGCAAATTTGCTAACCTAAGCACATGACGTTACAGCACTGAAATGATCCCAAATTTGTCCTCCTACAAGAAACTTTCTCTCCAGTTCATGGCAGGGCTGACCCGGACACCTGTTACGTGGCCTTACATCCAAAAGAGTAGGAGAAGCAAAACATGAATCTGGCTCCTTAAATACTGCAGCCTATACTCTGCCCTGGCTCAGGATGCAGGGCTCTCCATCCCATCTGATGGCCACAGACTGTGGACTCCTGTGTTGGTCCATTTCAGTGAACAATTTCTATCTTTCAGCACATAAATAATCATAGAACCACAGAGGGGCCTGGGTTGGAAAGGACCTTTAAAGGCCTTCTAGTCTAACCCCCATGCAATGGGCAGGCAAATTTTCAACTAGATCAGGATGCTCAGAGCCCTGTCCAAACTGACCTTGAATTTTTCCAGGGATTGGACAGTCACGACATCTCTGGAAAACCTGTAATATGTTGTGCTCTGCAGCTGGAACTGTAAATTTACCCTATAGTGTGGTAAACACTTTGCCACAGTAATTTACTTTGATATCCATGATGAATTAACATTTTTTTTTCATGAACTATATGATGCCCCTAAAGCCATGTTATTAGTATAGAAGTTCTTCAGGTATTTTTAATTCTTCAAATTTTTTGTGGCATTAGTAATACATGAAACTGTAGCCTTATATGCCCTTTCTTCTTAATTCTGAGCACAAAGCCAAGTAATCAAAATTCCCATCAAAAGGTCCAGATGTAATTGCATGCATTGCTCCTTGTGATGCTTTGATCAAACATCTGATCACTGTGCTAGCATTTAAATAATTTGATTACAGTTTCTAGAAGTAAGTAATTGAAATGGAAACAACTAAAAATACCCCAACCCTCAACCAAAGAAAAAAATCAACATTAACTTCATTGCCTGAACATTTTATATATATGAATATATATTAATCACTGCATATGCTCATCACCTTGAGGAATAAATAAAAATATTATTCTCACTGTTGTGGAGAAAATTGTCTTTGTGAGGGCTGTTATTCAGGTAGATATAAACCATAATGAATCCTAAATGAAATTTGGAACTTAACTAATGAATCTGAGACTACAATATTAAAGAACATCCTCTATAATTTCATTCTGCCTTTTATGACATACAGGTCTCCTGTTTCAATTAGCACACAAGCATATCTTGTAATGAGTTAAGGCAGAAGGAAAAGGCAGAGCAGAAAAATAACACTGGTTTTACTGAATGTGAAAGACTTTGAAGGAAATGTTTAAACTGTACTAAGAGTTTTTCTTGATTTTCAAATCTAAAAAAGCATTTGTAAATCATTAAAGGTTTCTCCTAATAGCAGTCGATTGTATGTTAGGTTAAGTCAAATTCTTCATATTTTTATTCCTGAAGTCAAAATCACTCTGAAAAAAAAAGTAGAATTAACTTATTTTTATTCTGCATGATGTAAGTTAATTAATGCTAGGTAAAGTAAGAAAACAACCAATTCAATGCAAGTTATTTTAAAATAAAAAAGATGTTAATTTAAAATCTCCATTTACTCAACATTTGAGTAAATTAGTATATGTGTGTGATAATGGGGTACAACACTTTAGGAAAATCAGTGGTAATGGATGCGTGTAGAGAGAGGAAAATTAACTAAATATATCCTAAATACCTAAACTAGCTACCTACATACACACACGCACACACACACACACACACACACAGACGTGGATAATTCATGATGTGCTCTGAATTAGAGATTACTATTCAGGAAAAATATCACAGATTTATAATTCATATTTCTATGAATAATTCAGTAGCAGACACGGAAACAGTCCGAGTAGTAGGAGTTAAAGGGGAAGGTACCAAAAGAGTGAAGAAAGAAACAGTTCCACTGTGTATCCACAGTGCAGCCCCATCTTGACTACAGGGTACTGTCATCTTCATATCTCAGCAGTGGTAAGATAGAATTGAAAAGGATTCAGAGGAAGGATACAAGGGTGACAAACACCTGGAAAGCTTCCATGGAATGAGTGATCAGGCGCAGCATCGCCAGCGTGTCAAAGGAGAGGATTGTCCCACTCTGCTCCGCACAGGGGTGGCCTCACCTTGAGAACTCTGGGCAGTTTTGGGCACCACAATGCAAGAAAGATAAAAAGCTCTTAGAGTGTCCAAAGGAGGGTAATGAAGATGGTGAAGGGCCTTGAGGAGAAGCCGTGTGAGGAGTGACTGAGAGCACTTGGTCTGTTGAGGCTGGAGGAGACTGAGGGGAGACCTCACTGCAGTTACAACTTCCTCATGAGGGGAAGAGGAAGGGCAGGCACTGATCTCTTCTCTGTGGTGACCAGTGACAGGACCCAAGGGAATGGCCTGAAATTGTGTCAGGGAAGGTTTAGGCTGGATATCACGAAAAGGTTCTTCACCCAGAGGGTGATTAAACACTGGACAAGTCTCCCCTGGGAAGCGGTCACAGGACGAAGCCTGAGAGAGTTGAAGAAGCATTTGGACAATGCACTCAGGCACATGCTGTGACTCTTGGGGATGGTGCTGTGCAGGGCAAGGAGCTGGACTGGATAACCCTTTTGGGTCCCTTCCAGCTCAGCATATTCTGTGATTCTGTGATTCTGTGAAGTATTTCACACACCAATATGAAGTACTCTTATGTGGGAATGAAATTTCAGAAGATAGGTAGATGGATCAGTAGATCAATCTGAATGGTATAGACTATGCGGAATCAAAAAATCCCCAAATCTATACTAAAAATCTGTAGCCTTGCAGCCCAGTAAATAGTGGTTGCCATTGCTTGCAACGTGCCACAGATTTCTGCAAATCGCTTAATGACATAGGTGTATATTATTCTTATCTAATTTAATACTCAGCTTCATAGAAACTAATTTTAAGCACATTTTTCATTATTCATTTTAAGACTGTGACTATTTTTCCTATCCTGTCAAAGATGTCCCACTATCTGCAAACAGATGATATTGCAACAAAATAACAGACCAAACTATTTTTAAGTACTCATACTTTCAGTATTCTCTTTAATATTTCTTCTATGTTTATCATCATCTATAATCAACCCTCCTGATTTGATACACCTTTACAAAGACCTTGAAATAGGGATTAACTTTTGGCACTTTGACAGATTTTGTAGAAGAAAGTGTTGTCATCCTTTTTCAAACATAGGTGCATATGTTAGGTAGAATAAAAATGATCCATTTTGTATTGTTTATTTCATTTACTTGTTATTATTAAGATAGTAATATTTGGCAGCAGATTGAGGAGCTCTTGCTTCTTTTTGTGGGGTGTAATGAGAGAAATAAAACCCTGGTGAAAGGGTAAGATGTTTTAATACTTATGAAACTAAGAACCCTGCACTCATGCCAACATTTCCTGAGCCCAGAAGATGCATACAAGTTTGGATAATGAAAGCACTACAAAACAGCTCAAAATGGATTGAATCAGTCTCAAACTCAGCCAAAAAAAACCTGCCTGGGTTTAATGATTTTTACCAAATAATGTAAAAAAGTATTCTTGGGAGAGTCCTTCAGACAGAGAGGGCAAGTGTTAGCATTAGGGTCCCATATTAGCTTAAAAAAACTTCCTATGCCATATGTCGGTGCGCGTAGAAGAAGGGGCTACAACTGGGGGAATCTGTTTGTTTTTCCATTTAAGTGGAATACTTTCTCAGAATTGTAAATTTGGAGAGCAGCAATAGAACTTGGCTTGGAAACTTCACGCTTGCTTGAATTTCTCTGGAAACGCTTATGCTATGCTTCTGAAAGAAAACCACGTACTTGGCCTACTGATAGCCTTGGGCTAAGACTGGAAGCATCAGTGAGGTTGATTTTTGGGCTGCACAGTTGAGCCACTGCCCTCTCCTTCATTTCCTTGTGATGTTCTAATAAATCCATCTCTCTCAATATCTGATGCTGCTTAGGAGCTATAGAATGATGGTATTACAGAAGGACGCTGAATTTTTAAAAACTTTTTCACTATTTAGGACACTAAAAGGGTAAAAGAAAATGAGAGCTCTTCAGAAACATTCCCTATCTCCTCAAGAGTTATTTTGGGGAAAAAATCCCTGAAAACAGCAGTCTCTTTCCTACCAATTGACACTACATTTCAAATTATTTTTAAGAGATACAGCAGTAATATCAGTCTGTGATGCTGGAAGCTGAGAGATTACTTTATTCTTTCTGTGAATTGTGTATTAGAATTCTAAAAGGGTCCCACATGAATCTGACACCTAGTTAAGTTTAAGGAACAATATTTTACAATTGCTTTTTATTCTGGCAGTTCTAAGATGTTTTGGAGGGTGGTTGAAGATTTCCACCACAGGAACCAGAATATGTCTGATTCGTAAGATTAAACTGTTAGTTGGTTATCTCAGAACATTATAATGATACTTATAAAAATGATCTCACACAGAATGATTAGTGTAGCTGTCCATTATGCATCACTTGTTCCATAAAAGCGGCCTTAAAAATGTGCTTTTTATGCTCCTTTAAACCAGATTTAAAGTTTCTTAATAGGGTAATGTTGTAATTTTAGAGAAATTCTTTGTGTTGCTAAAGATTCAGTCTTCATTAGTTGTACCAATTTTAGAAGAAAAAGATTATGAGGATGTATTATAAGCTTAAATAATGGCTGTAATTCAAATGCTCCGAAGACAAATGTTAATGTCACACAGAGGAACATAATGTAATTGAAATATTACTTGAATATTACATACTGAAATACGTATCTAATTCTTAGTCCTCATTCTAGCTGGTCTTCCATTTACATGAATCACAAATTGCAATGCTACTCAAAGATACTTCTCAGAATGTAAAGTGACAAAAGAAGGGAAATAAAAAGTGTATGTCATTAACGGATTATAACTGCTGGACACAGAATGCCTGTGCTTTCTGAAAGAACCAGGCTTACACACTGTCTCACCTGTTTCTTATATAGAAAGATGAGACTGCCCTCCATTTCCACAACAAAATGTCCCTAAAGCTTTGCCTATGCTTTATATTAGAGTTATGGGATGCTGCGACTGATACTGGTATTCTCTATTCAGAATTAAGAGGAGAGTATCTGGATGAGCACGTTAAGTTTCAATAACTCTTAATGCACACTGTTTTATGTAGGAGAAGTTTATTTTTATTATTCTAAACCATGTCTCATTAAAATCTCTAGCTACATTGAAATTTCAGTAATGAAAGCTGCACTGATTTTCTCAGCAAGAGAAAAAAGACAATTCCCTAGAATAAGATGACATTTTAGAACCCCATTTAAATAAAGCTACATATGTTGCATACTTATCCCAGTAGGATTAAGGGGAAAATTTTCGGAGTTTGCTACGTGAGCTGTAAGCAAATATCTCTTAAGGAAAATGATACATACATGTACTTAGTCCAACATAAATTAAATACTGCAGTTACTTAACTTTCCTAGGAGTAATCTGTAGGATAAATTGCTTGACTTTACTTCAGAGATTTATAACTGCATTACAGACCATGCCACACAGAACAATCCAACGGAACTATGCAAGCAGTTTGCAATACATGTAGTATGTGTTATAATATAAGGATTTTGACACTAATCATTCTATGTCATTTAGAAACCATAAAGGAATGAGAAGAAAACCCTACACTTTTTCTGTGTTATTTTCAGTGATAAGGACAAAGCACTTCTTTCATAGAGAAAGATAATCAAAGGCAGATTTTTAGAAAATGAAAATAAAAATCTGTGCAAAAATGGAAACATTGTTATGCATAAGCTATAAACTATTTCTTCAACGGATAAAACTTCAAAATAAAAATTGGCTAGCTGCTTTCTTTCCACCCATTGATGTTTATCTGTGTACATCAGTCTTTTAGTGCACTTGAGATTTAAGAACAGCTCACTTGTACTGACAATCTTTCAAGCAATGCATTTGAAGAGGTATATAAACCCCTCCAAATACTTGTTTTCAAACAACCTTACTACCTCTGTTACTACCAGAGGTATGGCTAGAAATCTCTCCATGCATTCACAGGACACGAATTCACATACTTTTATATGCTGCTGGAAAATGGTAATGTAGATGCAAATGTAGTCAGAATAGAGGATTTTCTGTAGGTTCACTGCCAGTTTAAGTGGATTTTTATTTAAAGCTATCAAAACAATACGAAGCTTTTTAGATTTAGAGCCCTCAATACTTGCAACCTGTTATTTAGCCTCCATGGCATGCCTAGTTTGATAAATGTGGACCTAACAGCTCCAGACAATGACATCAGCACTATGCCTTCCTCTGTTGTTCCTGGCTCGGCTTCAGCAGGAAGAACAGTAGTAAGCTTTTATTCTATACACAGCTTAGTGAAGATGACTGAAGTTTTAGCCTGTCAGGCCAAAGCAAAGACCTTTTGCTCTGGCCAGTCACACAAACTTAGTCCAGCTACTTTACTTAGTAAAGTAGCTTAGATTTAGCTACTTAGATAACATACACAGCTATTTGAAGCGCTATATTTGCATAATAATCAAAAACTTAGCTTTGTGAAAATTCAGTTGTAGCCTGTTGTGCTATTCGTTAGAGATTCTACATTGATGCCTAGGCACCCATTAAAATATTTTTCTCATCACACAACCACTGGATTTACACTTTCTTTATTTATAAGTGTTTGAAAACAATTGTCAACAGTTTCAGCAGTCCCTTCACGATTCTAATGGAAATAACTTGTTTTATTTTCTCCAGGCCAAGTGCATGTTGGCTGAACACAGTCTCATATACTCTTTCAATATTATTCTGAATTGCAAGCTGGCTTCTTTTGCCTCCTGTATGAAATTCACCCAGACTAAGGAATAGGGATTTTTGATCTAGATACTGGATTTGATCATTCTGATGCCATCACAGTGAGACCGAAAAAACTTCCACAGCTTTCAACACCCAAGCTGGAGGTAACGCATGCTTCAGAGAACATTTTAAGGGTAATTAAGTGTGAATTTATATTCTGTAAACTGGGTCCTCCAGAAAGGCCCCACTTCTTTCTAGCTTAGTCTACCCTAATGACGTTCCCTCCTATTGTCTACTCTTGGTCACCCTCAGGAAGGAAAAGAGTCTTTTCCATGTAAGTTTACCAGGAAGCCTATCACCCTATGTGGCAGCTTCAGAAACTGTAAAACTCAAGCTCTGATGCCTCCCAAAGCTACTGAAGGATGGTGAAAACATCTAATGTGCACAGACTGTCCACAAACATATCCATGAATCAGAATTAAAAGCTGTCTGCCTCCTGATCCCAGTCATTTTACCTTTCCAGCTGCTCTCAGGGACATTGTGGCTCCCTACGCCCTAGTACTTTTAACACCCTGGAAAAACAACTAGACTAAGGCTGTGGGAGCCCCTTGAGGGGTGAAAACATCATCTTAAAAAACAGTCAGGAGGGATCAAGAACACAGAAGAGGAAGTCAAGACCACAGCCTGGCTTGCTCATCCATGTTACAAAAAATGAGCATTAATAGAAAGGGATGAATTCATCAAAGTTGCTGCAGCGTCTTTGCAAAATGGTAAAACCTCAAACCCACTTAGATTTGTGAAGGTTTGGTGTTTGTAGCAGACTCTCCATGTTGTGTGAATAACACGAGATCTTCAGAAGCAACGCAGGTTCTTACACTGAGATAAAACGCAACGCCCACAGCTCACACTCATATCACTCAAATACTGCTGTTGTAGTTATTTTCAACCTCAAAAAGGCAAATCTTCTGCCAAAACTGATGGCAAGAACAAAAAGTACTGTTATTATAAGCACTCATGAAAGGGCACAGCATGCTGTTGCCCACAACATCCCTTGCAGATCTCTATTTGGACCAGTGCTTTGACAAGTATCACTTTTCCATAGTTTAAGTAAAACTGTTCACTTCGGCTTATAGAATAGTAGGGGAGGGTTGAGTTTTGCAGCCAGCATTGTAAATAGGCCATAACTAACATTAGTTAAACTCTGCCTTCAGTTCACGTGGCATATTATTTTATTCACCACCAATTCTTGCTGTAGACTACTGGGGCTGAAATAGAAAAGGGAGACAGTGTGGGAAATGCTCTTTTAAGCCTTTAAAAAAAAAGATTTCATAGATGAGCTAGAATTTCAGCATACCGTTTATCCTCTGCAATCTATGTCTAGATTATTTTTAGAAGTCATCTGGGCAATTAAGGCGTACGGGCCAAATCCTGATCTCAGCTGCATGAAAAAATAACTGTAGAGACATCTGCCCATATTGTAGGCCTGATGTTTTATTACCAAATAGCCAACTGCTGAAAACATTACAGATTGCTGATTTACTGTTAGATGAACACAATTCACATTCACAGGATATTTCTTCATGGTAAGGATATTTGCACTGTCTGTTTCCTTACTGTAATTTATCTCCATAATGTCTGTATGTAGTAAAAACATGGAACTGAGGTTTGCAGCACCTTGATAATATTGTCCCTTATTTGGGGAATAAGGAGGGAAAGAAACTGAATAACATGCCATTGGCATCATAAGGTGTCTGTGGCAGAACTGGGAAATGTGTTTACTGTATACCAACCCACAGCATTAATGACAGAACTACCCCTTTTACTCAAAATGTAGTCCAGGTCACAGGCCAATTAATGATACACAGAAGCTAAAGGAACTTGTTAGCAGATCAGCTTCATGGCACAGCAAGTCAGTGTGCTTTGTTAGGGACTGAGCTCTAACATCTCTCTCCTTTAGGATTTAGAGATGATTGTTCACAGCCCTTGCTTTTTAATTCAATTTTCCATTTAAGCTCAGTTTCTTTACAGGGCCAGAGCCAGTCCCCACCTAAAAACTTGGTGGTTCTGCCAACTACCACTTTCTGACCCCTGCAGGGAGCAGCCAGTGACAGCCAGGCACTAAAGGTGTATACTGAATCCTAGGATTTGGAGAAAGCCCAATCAGCCCCAGGATGAATGAGAACAACTGAACTTCTCCTGGATTGTCCAGGATTCAGAAAACCATTGCATTACCTCAGGGCTGAAGGTAATAGGGAGGAACATTTCATGTTGAATTTTCTGGTTTATATTATTCAGGCATGGAAAGCACATGTAGTCTTCCAGATCCACGCACTCCTGAATAATTCACACGTTTCTGAATGCATACTATCTGAAGAATGCAGAGATGTTTGCCTCCTCAGAACTGATTTGGAAATCCTATAGAAAAGAACATTTAGTTAAACATAAATCAACTCTCAGGCTGGCTAAGAAGAAAAGTGTCCTAAAATGTACTAGTATGTGTTTTGATCAGGAATGAAGGAACATTCTATTACTATGCATATACAGACAATTCAAAACATATGCTCTGTACGCAGTGTTTTGGGGCAGTTTCATCAGTAAAGCAAACTTATTCAACACCTCGTGACTTACTAAGGTGACTGAAAAAAGGTAACCCATATGGTTTTTGTTTAGTGTGTAAGGAATAACTGAATATGGAAACCTTTTTTTTGCTGGCAAATAACATTCATTGGTTGGTCAAGTGACAGGATTTAGTTGCTTGTATAAAAGTTTTCACTCATGGGAAAAAAAAGACTTGGAAATAGTTATTTTCTGAGCACCCATGGATCCACTGAGGAATCATGTAGAATGGAAGTGACCATGCTTCATAATACGATTGCTTGTTCAGACGATATAAACCCAAAAAATTTGTGTCCATAGAAATCAACCTAAAATATCAGACCAACTTTCATTTTGAAGAAGCATATATCTGAATAGGCCACCTGAGAAATACAGATTTTGAGAACTCTGACTAGAAACTGAAACTCATTTTTAAGCTATCAGTCTGGTTCATTCACTTGCAAGACAGAAGAAAGAAAAGAAAAATGCTCTTACTAAGTAAATGGAGATTGTTAAAAAGTTCTTAGAAGTTCTTTTAAACATTTTTAAATCCTTAAAGCCAATTTTATAGAACCATTTTTACAGCTTAAACCAGTTTATATCTGTGACAACTCGGCAAAGCAGAGAAGTCAAAAGGTCTTTTAGTCTCACTTAAATGTGTAACATCTGGGCATAGTGTACAAGTAAGTGACATCCTGGAGACACAGCTTAATAATTCACTTCTTCAGCTTCAGTGGAGGCTGTATTAGTCCAAACTGCTTGAATTAAGAGAAATCAGAAATTTTTATGGCATTAATATTGCAACCATTTCCACTGAAATCATGGGGCGAGAAGTCTGGGTGAAGACTCTGATAGCCATCTCTGTGTTTGTCTGAAATTTTCATGTAGGACGTTGGGTTTGCTTCTTTACTCACTCTGTTGCTATTTGTCTTAGTCCAAGAGGGATGTTAAAGTAAAAAAGGGCAAGATATGTGCCTGACCTCATTTCAGACACTGACGGTATAAACCAAAATGATGCTACTTTTCACCTAGCTACCAGTTATTAACAACTCTGTTAGAAATCACTACCATGACTCAACCATTATCACATTCACGTTCACAGTAAACAAAGACCTTGAGTAAAACCCTTTCCTTTCCATTGCCTTTAGTTAAGCAATTCTTCAAACCATTTTCTCATCTTCTGAAGCAAATAAGAGGTGTAGTTCTGATGTCAGAGTGACATGAGGGACAAATCACACCTAAACGTTTTACAGTAAAATGTTGGTCACAATATTGGTAAACATTAATAAGCCTGAAGCAGGAGCAATACTTGAAATTGTCGGCTTGGAAACAATAGCAGAGAACAGATATGCATGACAAGAATCTTTGATATGTTAAGCTACTTCCTGCAAAGAAGAATCTCTTAGAAGATATCGTGCCTGATACTTAATTACATTATCATCTTGTTCTAGTTTAGCTATTTAAATAGTACAAGAAAAAAAAAAATTGAGTCATATTTTTATAGATCTCAATGGATTTGGAAAGAAGTTAGAATTGTGCTCTCTTACATCAGTTTTACTATAATAAAGAAGAATTGAGAATTCATTCCTGAAGTCTTAAACTTCCAATAAAATTTGTATTTGATGGGAGTGCCTTTTTTTTTGGTTGTTTTATTGGAGAAGCTTAATTTTGATTTAGCCTTCACAGCAGCCTTATGCTGATTAATTGTTTTAGAGGATAAATGTAAGGAGTTTGGTGATGGGTGATCTTTATATTGTACATATGTAGCAACCCTGGTCCATAGGGATTGTTATTGCATCTGATTCATTAAAGTCAAATATACTCACTAACACACTGAGAATACCATTCTGGCACATGCCAGTTAGCTGTCACACTCTTGCAGAACCTATTGTTAACCAAGCGTAAATACAGTCCAGTGTATCATGATTTAATATCACCACAATTATTTCTTTAGTCTTTGCTCTAAAGAAGTTAGGGAAGCTACTCTTTAATATTAAACAGAACCTGAAGATGTTATGAGTATTTTTATTTAATATAAACAATAAACCATGTGAAATACACAAGCCAGCCAGTCAGGTCCTTCTACATGTTTACTAACTCTCAACATCTGATTTTCTACCATTTGCTTTAACATGTAAACTGGAGAAAGAGGAGCTCAGCTGTCACCACCTCACCTACACTAGTACTCAGTAGATTTTTCTCACCAGCTAGCAAAACACATAGCTTTAAAAATGAAAGAAACGGCTAACAGGAAACCTGACAGAGCTGCTACCACGTAGGGGTGGCAGAATATTCTGTGTCATAAGGCACATCTGCAGGTTATGCTACACTAGGAGTTGTCAAATCGTACAAGTGTAGTCAAATCGTAACAAAATTGCACAAATGTAATTTTCAAATATTACCATACATTGCAGGAATAGTTTATTGGCCCTGCCAGCTTCTGTCCTGGCCTTCATGACTCTGCGTCTAAGCAGGGAGGAATGGGTGGTATGTGAGGAGTGCACTGGGGCTAACCCATCCAACCCAAATTAGCCGGGGGAGGTTCACATCTATGCTAGGCTTGGGCAGGATATGCAATTCGTAAACTGCCTGTGACATTCCCTATTGAAACTGGCCACCACAAATAATTAAAACCTTCTCCAGCAGGCCTTTTTCTGGTCTGATCTGAGAAAGAACAGCACTTTTTGAATGTCCTGTAAGTTAGGAATCTCTGTGATATTACAATTCACAGCTTTATTTGTGTGCCTGTTTTTGCTGAGCTTTTCATTGGTCAGCTCTGCCTTCAGACCTTCCAAGTTCCTCAGCCTAACAGCAGAGCCTGTGGGAGGGAGCATTACTCACAGCAGAGAAAATCAAGTCTTAGAACAGTAAGCCTACTGTAAAAACACAAGCCCATGCAGCAAGATGCATCCAGTGGTGCTAAGGAAGCTGGACCAGGAAATAGACAGGATTCTTTGGCAATACTGGATTGTGGTGTAAGATGAATGTGATGTGAAACAGGACATTGTAAGAATGTAAAATTCATTAAGTTTGGATGGAAAGTCAATGGGAGGTTGTTTAACATGCTTGCATGTTAAGGACCGGGGAACATCCAAGCTGCTTGTGTTTCTCTGCAGTGAAAAGGAACTCACCTTCCCTGTTTGGTGCCTTGACTGACAGGTCAAGAAAGCTAGAAATTACTTGTAGGCCGTGTTTTTTAAGAATGGGCTTCTTTGAGTTAGATACTTCGCCTCAGGAGAGAGTCCTGGGCTCTGTCTCAAGGAAATAACGTGGGATCATGAGTAATCAAATAAGACTCAAAGGAGGAGAGAATTCAAATATAAAAACATAATTAGCTTTTCCCAACATCTGACTCTGGATGTCTCCTCAAGGAACATATGAGAAAACACAATCGTTCAGTAGAGCCTTCTAATCCAACCTGCTGTTTTAGAATTTAAATTCTTCTCCATGATTTGTTGCAATATGATGCTGAGGCCTATGCTTTGCAGGTGGTCAGCGCAGAAGATCTGGCAGTCTTTCAGCAATTCATAGTTTATGATCTATGCTTTGTATCCCATTACAAGCTTTTTCTCTCCGTAAGCTATCCATAAATCAATCAAGATGCTTATTAATTTTATTGCTATGCATGGTTGCTGAAGAGAGTGTATTTATAACCATTCTTTGGACTTCAGGGATTTGGCAGCTACTACTTTAAAAGCTCATTTGATTATCAACATTAAGGATTTGATTGGTAGAAATGATTGCTTAAATCCCACAGAGAAGCTTTTATTGCAACCTAATGAGAGAAATGGTTTAATGCTTATGTTGAATGAAATATTGATAGGGATTCCTCTCTTGGAGACAAGGGTGGGCCTGCAATATGCAGGCCAAGGACTTTGGGGATCAATCACAATAAATTATCAAATAGTTGACTACATTTATGGCTGTTCTTAATCAAAAAACCAGAAAAAAAGCTGAGTGCATTACTCCAACATCAATGTTGTTGCCAGCATATCCGTTTATTTAGAGTTTGGTATACATATAAGTTTAAGCAGATGGATGTAATTCCCTTTGAAATGTATATACTGAGGGTGGAGTCATCTGTCTTAGCTTAGACATACGAATTTCTCTTAATGGACAGTGGAGAAAAATAGACAGGTCAGTAAAGTGAGTCCTCCTAAGAGACACATCTTAAGACAGATCATATAAATATGTTTTTGTATTTTCACTTTATCTTAGGTTGACTTAAAGGGTTGGTGGTGCTAAAGCTTGTTCACACAAGCACACAATGACAAATTAAACAATTGACCACGTTAAGTGACCAGCTTTCCAACACACTACCAATTTGAACTTCTCCATTCAAGCTGAACATTCCAATCTGTCTCTTGGCATTTCACAGATCAAGTGAGGAGGAAATGTAGTCCAGGCAGCAGGGGTAGCCAGGAAATGTGGCAATTTCTGATATGTTATGAAGTCATGGGATCCATGCCAGAAGCCCAAGTGTATGGATGCTGAAAAAGCTTCAGCAGGGAATTTCTTCAGCCCTCTGCAGCATTTTGTGAGAGCTCTGTCTTTCCCATGCAAACTATTTAAAACAATGTTACAGTTTTGTACACTTCTTGCACCTGCAGGTTGTTTTTTGAAGTATTGTTATGGTTCTAACTAGAAAAATATTTAGAAATGGGTGTCTTAGAATTTGGCCAATCCCCTCAAGGGGTGGATGGCAGAAGGACCAATTACCTTATGCCATTTAACACACTTTTGCGAACTAACATATAAAAGCCTTTGGAAAATTATTAAATCGCTTCCATTTATCCCTGAGCCTGGACTCTGTGTCGTTTCTCTACCCGTCCTCTACCTGTGCAACAGTGACGCAAGTGCACCTAGTATTTGTCACAGTGAGGCAAAAAGATGTTTCTATATCTTGCTTTTTATAGAGACATGAGATTTGCAAATATTTGGGGTCTGGTTGAAGACAAGGGTTGTAGATGCATCAGAAGGACATTGAAGTAAACTCCTGCAGTAGTAAAAACCAAAACAGTAACAGAGGGAGATAAGCAAATATTTCATATGACCTTTCCATCACTGGTTTTCCCAGTCTTAGCCTGCAAAACTTACTCACTAAGACCACATTTTCATGGCTCTGAACATAAATAATATTAAAAAGGAACAGCTCATAAAAACTTCTTTGAAAGGACACATTTCAGCACTAATCTTTTACTTGACCAGCTAGCATCAACAAGGTACTGTCTTCAGGGTTCCTGTCATGTACTCATTTCTGAAATAGAAACAGGAACCTTAGCAACCAAATAGAACCCGAAAGCAATGCTAACAGTTTAATTTGTTGTTTATCAGGTTATGTCCATAAGAAAACATTAATAAAATCTTTCCAGTAAAAGAAATGTAAGTGAAGGGGTGGAGAAGAGAGAAATGTTATTTTCTGGGGAGAAGAGGGATGCATCTTGTTTGCAACTTAGAGAACAGAGCAGTGGATGGATCAAAGTTTATGTGTTTTACAATGCAGTAGCTTTGATTTTTTTCCCCACATTTTATCTGCCCCACATTTTATTCCCCCACATTTATGTGCTCAGAACCCAGAATGATCACCATATCCTGGGATGCATAAAATGCAGTGTGGCCAGCAGGTCAAGGGAAGTATTCTGCCCCTCTGCTCTGATCTAGTAAGACACCATCTGGAGTGCTGCACCCAGATCTGAAGCCTCCAACACAAGAAGGACAGGTCCACAGGAGGGTCATGAAGATGACCTGAGGGATGGAGCACCTTTCCTGTGAAGACAGTGGGGGAGAATTGGGACTGTTCAGCCTGGAGAAGAGAAGGCTCTGGGAAGATCTTATTGTGGCCTTTCATTACTTTAAGGGGGCTTAAAAGAAAGACATTTTAATAGCGCCTATAGCAACAGGACAAGGGGGAAGTGTTTTTAAAATAAAAGTGGGCAAATTTAGACTAGACAGAAGGAAGAAATTTTTTATTATTAGGATATTGAAACACTGGAACAGTTTGCTTAGAGAGCTGGTAGGTGCCCCATCCCTAGAAACATTCAAGGTAAGGTTGGACATGAATTTGAGCAACCCAATGTAGTTGATGTTGGCCCTACTCATTGGCGGGAGGAGGGACTAGATGGCCTTTAAAGGTTCCTTCCAAAACAATCTATTCTATAATTGTATGATTTTTTTTTTCAGAAGTTATTTTCTACTCTCCTTTAAGGGCCAAATGTGAGACATCTATGATGGAGTAGTGGAAATGGTTCCCTTGCTCATAGCTGAGTTCCTTTGTCTTTTGTCAGTCCTTTCTGAAAAATCATTTGCTTTCACTTTCATGACTACTGTGAGGAGATTTAGTGCCTAATAACAAGACAGTGCAATTGTAAGATCCAGAGATAGTTTTGTTGTATTTCTTAAGTGCTTAAGCATAAACCGAACTGTATGCTTTAGCTATCCATCTTTCCCACTATATTATTTTGAGTTCTGTAATCAGCTCAGCATGTCAATAAGTCAACAGAATCAGAATGTGAGCTTCAGCAGTAGATCTAAAACAAAAATTGCAAGTAATAACTGAAAAGCTGCAACGGAAATCTTTCTAGGCTAGTATTTTAACATCTTGCTAATGTGGCAAACCTTGCTGTAAAAAAAATCAAGCAACAGTACTTTGTTATGCTGGATTAAAATATATCTTTCAAAACATTTTCTTAAGGCCCTAGGCAGATAGACTGTCTTGACACTTAGAATGTGTAATCTTGTCATATTTTGTATGTTTCAAAATGTCTTTACTTTTTTAATTATTCATACCACTGAAATCCAGAGTACAATGTTTTCAACGGCTTCTCTGAATTGCAGTATTGGATATGCAATCAGAGCAGGATTTTAGGTAAAACTTATCAATTTCATACTTTTTAACCAAATAGCAAATCTGTTACTGAAACTTCCCTATGAGCAGTGTAAACCTGTCTGTATACCTTTTTCAGGCAGACAATAGTGCAAACACCACCAGGTTACCAAGGATTAATGCCAAGGACTGAAAAATTTTAAAAATTTATAAACTAGGCAGTTCTCAGGACAGTGCATAGTTTTAAGTTAAAGCAGAACTGATTAAGGTCACTATACTGCTTACACATCCTAAATGGAAAACACAAATCAGATGGAAAATATTTTTGTTAGGCAGAGTTCATTCCAATTTTAAGGAAGACTTGAATGATCTGAATTTTCCAGTAGATGAGTTGCTGACATTGATAGAACAGCTGATATTTTATACCAGACTTCTGAGAACATTTGAGACCTATTATTTTGTATACTTATGGTGACATCAGTTTGTGCTCTGACCATAGGCCTGCTCTTTTCCTGGCTATTTTTTAAAAAGCATATATTTAAATTATCTTTAGAATTTCCACTAATTTCAGTGGTACAGGATGAGACAGCTAGGCTGAAAGAAATCAATTGCAATTAAAAGAAGTCAGTATAGCAAGTAAAGGATCATAGGCAAATGGTCTGTCACAGCAAGATTCCTTTAAAGAAATCTGCCTAAAATAGTACCGTGCATACATCTGAAAAATAATTAAGAGATAATCTACTTGTAAATAACAAGGACTGAGCTAGAAGACTGTCAGAGTCCAGAACTGAGTGAGGTATAAATATCCTACCCCTTCTTTCATGCTGAGAAATGCTGCAGCACAGGGCTGAGAAGATGAAGAAAATGACCATCTAATCCATGTTTTCCCAGTTATTAAGTGCTTGATCCCTACAAACAGACTGATGTGGACAAGAAAGGTAAGGTAAATCTTTCACTTCTCACTGTCCAGAAGCCTCAGGCACTGGCAGTGCAGAACTGTCTGAGGGCTGAGGGTAACTCCTTTCCACTGCCTCTGTCTGCCAGCTGTTTGCTATCCTTGCTGGAAGCTATCATTCCCACAGCAGGGTCAGTGGAAGGAATTGCCTCATTTGCTTCAGCCAGATACAGAGTCAACTACTTTATTTTACAGGGCCTTCAGAAGCAAGTTCAACTTAGGAAACGAGTTTTTCACTGATGTGGATAGGAATCGCTCATAATGTCATCTCTGGGTTCATCTGCAAAGGGGCTTGTTTCCAGCAGAAATGTGATTAAAAAAAATGCTTAAGGCTCAGAGCATGGGCATAACATAATGTGGCTTTTTCTGCAGTGACATTTGAGAGTGATCTTATTAGCAATGTCAGTCTCAGCAGGCATGCGCTGTGAAAACCGGTGTAAAATGGCAATAAAAAAATCCTAAAAGTCAGAGCCTTTTCTTTGTGGCTTTTTAGAATCCTTCCAAATCTTATTTCTTTTGGCTTTATTCCCATTAGGAAAGGACAAATAATCTTTCAGAATATGTGAAAGTAAAAAAGGCACATAATGTAATAAAACCACTTCTTCACCTGAATAATATACAATCAGGCATCAAATAGTGCAGTGCTTTCACTAAGTTTTTTACTTTCATGATTGTTTCTAGGAACATACTAGAAAAATTATGAATTGTAACCTGTTATTTAGGATTTATTAACTATTGCGAGTTTCATGATATTGTGCTACCAATGTTCCTGATAATAAATATATATAGCATAATAAATTCCTGATCTTTAAAATGATCATTCAAGAGAAGACTCATGTCTAGAGTACTAGCATTTGCATAAGGAGTAACTCAATTTTACACCTACAAAGACTAGACAGGAGAAAAAAAAGCAAATGAGCTGCTAGCAAAAACCGGTTGTGTGTAAGAACCATGGGAGTGATGGGGCTCACAGTTCCTCACTCCAGTATTTCCATGCTTTGACAGGCCATTTGTTTATGCCTTTTTGAATAGGTTTGACCACTGTTGCAACTGTTTGGCAGTAAAAACATTCCCAGTCTTGGGGGATTTTAATTTTTGTTTCTCTTTTCCCTTTTTAGAAGTCAAGTAATTTTTCCCTTTTGCTGACCTGTAAAATAAGCATTAAGATCTAAAAATTCCAGACACTTTTAAACATTATTTAAAGTCTACAGCATGTTGAAAACATGGACATTTTCTACGCTGTGCTCATTTTATTTCCAGAAAATCCCAGAATCCAAACCCCTCAATTATCAGGGTTCTGCTGCTAAAAAGATGTAAAAGCGTGTACTTGAAACATGGTGTATTTAAAGAGGTAGGAGACGAGTTCAGGTGTGCAGTCTTTAACAGAGATTTCTATTTTTCCAGGTGTTCCTTGAGGGCTACTGCAAAGTAGTGGTCTTAATCCATGTAGTAATCTGCATGGGACCTAGAGCCTTGCAATAACAAGTGCTGTTACTGTATTTGAAAAGTTCATGACAACATCTTTATTAAACAGGAAGATTTTCTCCTTAAGTTAAAGACTGGAAGCTTGTAAAACTACTGTATTTGCCATGTAATGAAATGATTTCTCCAAACTTTATAAATGTAGCAACAAAAATATACCATGTAATAGGAAGTACCAAACCCTAATTTTCGGTGCCCTCTTAAGTTTTGCTATCTTTAAAAGTTCACATCAGTGGAAAATGTGAGTGACTAAGTGAAATTAGCATCAGAGTAGGCCTAATTCATAATTACCTACTTTGTGCACAGCAACAATTTACAAGCCCTCCATTCACTGGCAGTTTGAAAAGAACTTTCAGATGGGATATTTGGTAAATTTCAATTACACTAGAAATGCCTTGGAGGGCCAGTTACATATTGTGGTATTTACGCAGACATCAAAGATTTAGTTGTTTAGACAAGGAAAACTAAGGCCATCTGACTATTCAGAGTATTTAGGAAGAGTTCTGTTTATTTCAACCGAGGATTTTGCCAAAAATAGATGTCCCACTTACAAAAAGTGTTACGCCTTCTGATAATCCAAACTTCTACATTTATTGTGTTCAAAAATTGCAGTCTTAAAATCCTTTTCCTTTTTCTTTTTCTTTTTTTTTTTTTTTGTAACAAACATTACATTATAGATAGAATAATATTGAAGAAAATCCTGCACTGTCATTTTTGCTGTAGTTCACATGGACAGAAATTCATACATATCAATGGCGTTCAGAAGAAGTTCAGGCAGCGTAAACCTTGGAAAAGAAATAGGCTTTGATTTTTTCTGAACCGTTTTCATAATGATCTGAGTAATCCATTTTCTAAACTACGTGGATGAGTTGCATTTGAATTTCAGAAGAGTCAGCAGAGTGACTTGGGTTTGCCACTCAATAAACTGCTAAGTTAATAACCTGCTAAGTCAATGAATTTTCGACAAAAAAAAAAAAAAAAAAAAAAATTGAATGAAAAAAATGAAAGAAAGCTGAGTAAAAAGTTAGTCAGCCAGGTGTTAATTAATAATACACAAACATTGCATTAAAAATAGAGCATTTCCATTACAAAGTTTTCTGGCAGAAAACCATGTTTTGCCTTAATTAGAGGTCACATGCTTTCATCATCAATGTGGCTCAGTAACATGAAAGATGGGTCATTACTGCTTTTATAGTGGCAGTCTGATCCTAAATCCTTAAAAATCGAGGGAAATATAATCTGAACAGTGAAATAATCAAACCTTAGTCTTTCACAGCCATCTGTTCTGTCCTTGTGATTGCATGCTAGATACCTCTGTGTGCCTGCTTTTCTAAAGAAAGCCTTCTTTCATAACTAATGTGGGCATGTGTGACTTCAGTTGCATTGCCATAAAAATTCTAATATAGAAATAAATAGGCCATATCCCATTGTAGGTTAAGGAAAGGGTGCTATGAATCGCATGATTTGTGATATCCAGGCATTTTGGACTGTATAAATGCCGAGTGAATGTATCTCTCAGTTCTTGGTAACCCATAAAGTTACCCATGTGTTCTTTTCTGTGTAATGAAGTAGACCAAGAACTACAATTATCCACGTGTCACACAGTACAGATTTTCTTCTTCAGCTGGAAGAATATCACTGAAGTTGATAAGTACTTTTATTTGCTCAAAACTCACATCAAGAAGATACTTAAAATAATAATTTGAAACATGCTGTTTCCATTAATGTTGCTTTCAGAATAAATGTTTGCTAGTATCAGGGATTAAACATTGAAAAGAATATCAGGGATTAAACACTGAAAAGAACATAGAGGAATCTGGTTCCCAGTGTTCCAGGAACCAGTACTCCTCCATGAGGTTTTCTTATCTTTGGCTGGTGCAGTGGGAGCTCCCCCTTCATAAATATAAAATTTCCCAGAAAAGGAGTGAGAAAGAGGGAGAAATACAGCCAAAATGAACTAATTTTATTTTAGCTAAGTATATTCGGAAAATATTTTGTGGTATTTGCTTGGCCCTATTAAATCATCCAATACATTTTATTGGAGCATTATCCATAAGATCAGTACAGCTGCACTTTCAACAGAAATACTCTCAATTATTGCAGCTGAAGATCAAGATCAGGTATAATTAGTATATTAACAGGTGCTGTCAGTAGTACTGCATTAGGGGTTCATAACAAAATAAAAGGATATGTAGATAGATGGTCTATATTGTCCCTTTGTTTCTTTTACTCCCACCGGTGTTTGCCCATAGCCATGATGCCACCTGTAGAGCCTGCTGTCTTTCGTATTTATGATTGTAATTGTCATGTCCTTATTTTCCTAGTGTGACTATTCTGTTGTTTTGCTCTTCCATTTTAAATTCACTATATCTTCATGCACCTTCCTCTGAACTGTTTTCCTGTATATTCTTCTCAATCAGCTACGAAAACATCACACATGAAAAACACAAGGACAGTGATTTCATGCTTTTGATATGCACTCCACTTAGAAGTTTGCAACACTCCACCCCTTAGATTTGCAACACTGGCAAAGATTTGATTTTTTTGCAGGCCAATGAACAGAGAAAGGTGTCACTGGGAACTGCATAGGAACAACCAGATTCTTGAATGGATGAAGACCATGAAAATTTACCAGAAATGAGTAGGTTGTAGCTCCCTCTTCCATCAAAGATATTTCTGGCAAGTATTTTCACTGTTCTGCACTGTGGTTTCTTCACAAATTCAATGAAATAAAGGCTTTGTCTTTTCAGAACTCTGTGGTCAATGGAGTTGGCAAATCAAATCTTCAGAAAGATTTAATATCAATTTAATAAAAAAATTCTGAGATAACATTAGCACTACCTTTTCTTGTTAATATTCAGAAATATTGCTATTTGGAATCACGAGGCAAATTCTATAACACTAACTGGAAACTAGCTGGTCATGAGGAGTTCCAGACTGCTTCAGTATTCTTCATCATTTTCCCACTTATCCTACCGAGGAATGAAGAAAGCAGATTTCAGAATCATAGAATCATTAAGGTTAGAAAAGACCTCCAATATCATGGAGACCAAACACTGCCATGTCAACTAAATTATAGCATTAAGTGCCACTCCCAGTCGTTTCTTGAACATCTCCAGGGAAGGTGACTCCACCACTTCCACGGTCAGTTCATTCCAATGCTTGACCACCCTTTCAGTGAAGAAATTCTTCCTGATGTCCAACCTGAACCTCCCCCAGTGCAGCTTGAGGCCATTTCCTCTTGTTCTGTTACTTCTCACCTGAGAGAAGAGGCTAATCCTCACTTGGCTATGCCCTCCTTTCAGGTGGTTGGAGAGAGTGATAAGGTCCCCCCCCCCGGAGCCACCTTTTCTCCAGCATTAACACCCCCAGCTCCCTCAGCCACTCCTCACAGGACTTGTATTCCAGACCCTTCAGCAGCTCTGTTGCCCTTCTCTGGACACCCTCGAGCCCCTCAATGTCCTTCCTGAATTGAGGGGCCCAGAACTGGACACAGGATTTGAGGTGTGGCCTCACCAGTGCCAAGCACAGAGGGACAATCCCTGCCCTGGTCCTGCTGGCCACACTATTGCTGATACAGGCCACGGTGCCATTTGCCTTCTTGGCCACCTGGGCACACGCTGACTCTGTTCAGCTGATGTCACCCAGCACCCCCAGGTCCCTTTCCGCCAGGCAGTTTTCCAGCTACTCTGCTCCCAGCCTGTAGCACTCCATGGACATGTTGTGACCAAAGTGCAGGATCCAGCACTTGGCGTTGTTGAACCTCATACAAAAGGCCTTGGCCCATGGATCCAACCTGTCCAGATCCCTCTGCAGTGCTCTCCTGCCTTCCAGCAGATCAAGACTCCCTCCCAACTAGGTGTTGTCTGTGAATGTACTGAGGGTGTGCTTGGTCCCCTCATTCAGATCATCAACAAAGAAATTAAACAAGACTGGCCCCAGTGCGGAGCCCTGGGAAACCCCACTAGTGACTGGCTGCTAGCTGGATGCAGCACCATTCACTACCACAAATTTTGTACCCATCTGTTCCAAAACTTATCCTAGGATCTGCAGTTTTCAACCCTAAGATAAAGAAAAATGGCCTCTTCTAGATTCATAGACTTTCAAGGCAATAAAACAGATGAAAGAATTCTTTCTAGTGTTTCTGTATTAAGACCATAAATTCTGTTTGAACTAAAAGTGCAGCTTGCAGTTACTCTTGTAACTCTGTCCTTATTTAAACAGCTTATATGACAAAGAAATCCCTATATCCTGAAATAAATCTCACAAGTCAGAGTCCCGAAATGGCAAGGACTCAGTAAGGAGAAAGAAAGTTAAGAAACAAATATATGGGTAATATCTAATTGCAGAAGTATTACAGTAATGAAGCTATCAAATTCTGTCTTCTGAGATAGGAGCAGAGTTGAATTCATCTGTTAATATTAACTGACATAAAAAACAGTGAAATTCTTCATGCCATAAATTTGTTAGGGTCTATACAATTTTATCTCACCCACTTCTGGTCAATCCATGAGCAGTCTTTCTGATTTTCCTATTACACATCTTGGAAACTTTTTAGAACTTAAGATAAATGTTTAAGAATCTTGAGGAATTAATATGGGGTCACTGATAAAAAATAGGATGAAATTCCAACTTTCAGCCCAATTGAATTCCACTGAAATTGCTCTGAGATTTTAAAAGTGTCTCATTATTCTGCTGTGTCATTTCTGTTTGTTTTTCCTCTTCTGAGCGTTGGCCAGGTCCTGAAGCAGAACAAGCTTTTGTGGAACATAGCTTATGTTTATGACATACTTTATAAGGTGTAGTGAAGTGCATTATAATTATATGATTTGTCAGGTGAAAACTTTCAAAGCGTGTTATTCTTGATTGTTATTTCAAGTTCTGCAATTTAGACCATATGTGACCTAATAGTAGGGATCTGAGCATAAATATCCACTTACTGTAGCCTATTTCTAATTAGTTTTGAGATGTGTTGAAATGTTAAAGAACATCACCATGCCCTTCAGAGATATTTATAAAACAGGAAGCATAGTTTGCAAAGGAAAACACCCAGCTTGCAAAAAAAAAAAAAAAAAAAAGGAGATTCCACCTCTACCAACAACAACTCTCCTTTCAATATATAGATATGGTGAAGAATTTTCCAAAAGATGAGTCCGCCATGTCTGTGGGAATGGCATTTAAAAGCTAAAGGAAAAGAATTCTCTAAAAATAACGTTGATCAACCGTGCACAAAGAGTGCCAGACAATTATTTTTAGCCTCATGGGTTTGCACAACTAGAGACATACTAAAGATAACAATACCCTGACCACAGATGAATATATGCTCTGAAGGAGAAGCCTTGCTCTCCAGTAAGAATTTTCTATTCTACTTTGGGGTTGGACTGCTCTGTATTAAGCAGATCTCTAGGGTATACATAAAGTGATTGGGTTTTTTCAGCTGAATTTGGGATAGAATACTACTTCTTAGATTGGCTTGAGCATCTTATTAGGCTGTAGCAGTATCGTGTTCCCTGGCAATCTTCTTGAATGACTCTGCACATCTATGAACATTTCAATATTTATTTTCTTTCCTTTCATCCTTTGAGATGAATATGCTTCCTATTTAAAACCTGAAGAACTAAAGATAAAGCAAAATGGAAGTGTCAGTTTTACAACAAACCGTTAGTGGGTTTTGCTGTTGGAGGGAGATGGCAAATAAATATGAAAAGTTGTGGCTCTCAGAGGTCTCTCCTGACCTAATTCTATAGTGGTGCACTAGTTTATTTGGGATTTGATTTTCTCAGAGCTCCTGAAATCTTGGGGGTTTCCAGGCAAATCAAATTTGTTGTAATATTCCCTTCCTAAAGAGAAGATTAAAATGGCTTCTTTAAGACTGCTACAAGGCTTGAAGAAAAACCAAACCATAAATATCATATTCATGGATATGCAGCCTAATTCTGAGGATATTAAGGAAAAGAGATAATCTGACTGATAACATGACAGTATTAATTATAAAAATGAGACTCACAAATTAGGTAAATTCACAGACAATAATTAGGGGCTCTGAGTACCAGTAAGTCCAGTGTAACACTGAATCAGATGGATAGGGTGTGTCAAAAAGCAGAATTCCAGAGGTTCCTCTGTGCTCAGTATTTCTTACCAGGCAGCTCTAGGCACCTTGCAGTTCACACTGAATTTGTCTTTTTGAGGAGGGTTTGTGGGATGGAGATGTCCTGTTTTGGAGCCTTCCCTAGTGTTCTTTGGTCTGAGTTTCTGAAGCGAACTTGTGAAAAAAGTTTTGAAGTGATCACAAGTATTAGTGCTACAGATTATGCCATTAGTGTTGCTTCATCTCTCTCTTGAGATGCTATCCAGAATTTTTAAAACTAATATGTAGGATAAGTAGGTCAAAAGATGCAGCGAGAATATTTCCATTAAGTTTTTCGGAAACAATGGATTCAAGCAGGTTTTCTCAGTAGGAGACATTTGTATTTCTTTTATGTAATACTGTATCTTACAAATATTTTATAAAGTACAGGTCCTATAAATGCAGTAGGAACTGGAAAACAAGAAGCAGCATCTTTTCTCACAATTTTTTAATACAATTCAACACTTGACTCAGAATATTTCTCATTGAGCTTTTTTTAATGACTAAATTTTCAGTATTCATTTCAGTGCTCCTTTGCATTTTCTGTACCTACCTTTTTTTTTATTCCTACGTTTCTCAAAACCACACAGAACAGGAGAGGAGCAATTATATGCTACTACAGTAATTTAGTTAACATTCATTCTTTTACCAAGCTACAGCAATCATAATGGATTTACTCTATCACTGTTATCCAAATACATTTTATGTTGCTAACCCAACAATCAAAGCCAGCTTTGTGTCTTAAGGTTAATAAGAATTACCATGCAAGAATGTAGCTGATGGGAGTCTATGTAATGTCTTATGATGGTACGTACTTTTTCTTGATTTATCTCTTGGTTTCCTGTCATTTGCCCCTGCAAAGCTGGCTGCAAATTGGTGGAATTACAGTGCAACACAAAACTAGTGGTAGAGTTTGAAGCAACAGTTTTTCACGTAAAACAATTCTAAAATTGGTAGAATTCTCACAGTAAAATTTACATTTTTTTATCTTGATTTTTCAGTCAACTTTTTTGAGGTAAAAATAATTACATTGCATGACACGATATACAGAAGAGTTAATGCAGTAAACAACACAGCAAAACAAGCCTTTCCAAAAACTCTTAACAAGGTCTTTTATTGGGCTATGGGTAGTAATAACTTTACTGTGGAAACAGCTGACTTAGCAGTTGCAAAATACATTCACCTGTTCTTTTGCTTGAAATGAGCTAGGTGGCCAGAATGCTTTTTGCATGTTTCTCTTAAGGTTGCCCAGTGTCTGGCCTCAGCCTCATAAAACAGGCAAAACCAATAGTGAAAACAGGAATGAAACATGGGGTAATTGAATTAACAGAAGGAGAGTGTCAGAACTTCCTCTATGTAGCATGAAGTAGGGAAATAAAAAGTTAAATGCAAAATGGAAACAAAAGAAGACTGGAAAAAATTCTGCCCATTTAATGAAGAAATGAAGACTTTCCTTAAAAATATTGCACAAGACTTTTGAGCAGATTACTTGCTTTTGCTCTCTGGAGACTATTCTGAAATGGAATCTCATGAAATTTTAATTGGATGCATCATTTTCTAAAAATGCAAAGGATATTTTTTTTTTAATTTCTAAACATTAAACAAAACTATCATCACAGCCCATAAGGCAATGGTCCTCTACTTTAAAAATGCTATGTTAAAATACTGAAGTGCTATTTGTAATTGTGTAGACCACTGAAATCTTTTGTAATAAAATTATGATGGTTATATCTGTTCAGTTAAATAAAGAGTGCCAGGAAACACTCACAGTTCCTGAAACTGGATTGTCTATATAATTAAATTATGAGATAGGTTCATAGCGCATTTTTGATCCACAATAGCTAGTTCTCTTTCTGACAGCTCCTGGTGAGGCTCATGGACTAGACAGACCAGGGATCATTCCAAACAGGTTGTTTGTGTCCAGCTGCATAATTTCTCATAGGCAGTGTTGGACACAGGCTATTGAATGCCAGCTGGCTTCATTGCCACAAGAACAATCCCAAGCATCTTTAATTTACTGCTATTGACATAGTAATTCTGTCTATCCAATACTTTTTGCCTATGAGATGAGTCCAAGCCTAGCTGTTACCGCAGGGATGATAGAAAGCGGCACTTTTACAGATTTGCCTTCTTGCCTTCATCCAGGTCCCACTAAGAAGCAAAGTTTTCCACCCCTACTCTCACCAGTCTTGGGATTTCAAAGCTTTCCTACTTCAGGACTGAATTTTGATTAAAAACGGTTTAAAATTGCTTATTTGTGCCTAGCAGTCAGTACTACACAATTCTGTAACAATTTCCTTCTTGGAGGAGGTTGGAAGTGCTATTGCACCAGCAATCTCCTTTAAATAAAAGCTCTGTTCAGAAATGGACAAAGTCTTCAAACATAATATACCCTTACATAACAACAGTCTACACATTTGTTGACAATCAGTCAGTTTTGTGTGTTCAGACACAAACTGAATGAAAAAACCCACATCATCTCTTCAGAGTTGCAGTAACAGCAGAGGTTCTGGGTGTCTTCTTTTAGCTAGCAGCATTGGGACCAGTAGCTGTTTATAGTTTGCCCTCCATGGAATCCTTCCTCCAATCCGCAGTTCCTTGCCCAAGGAAAACTGCCTTTTTCATAACTCTGAGGCTTCTGAGTTTCCTTACCATGAACCTTCTACAAGCAGGGGCAGGTGTTCAGCAGTTACCTAGCCAGGACAGAATGAATTATTTGAGCAGCCTTTGTGGGTCATAATCATGAGCCTTGTGTCTACAGAAGAATGCTCTGAGACCTTCTCTCCCTGCTCCCAGCTAGCCATGGAGAAAACACATTTGGGCATATGGATGGATATTTATCACCCAATATTCCTTTATTTCATGGCCATAAGGATTTGTGCTGAGTTCAGTCCAAATATCTCTGCAAGCAGAGCTTTTCAAAACAAAGAAAAACCCAAACATACTCAAATAATATCAGTAATGCTTCCCTAAAGTATTTTGCAAATGCTTCATGAAGGCAAAGATTGGAGACTTTTATATTATTTTCAGCAGTCAGTTGCCCAAAGAAAGAGGTGAAAACTCTATTATTCAGCATTTTTAAACTGGAATGGATAAAGTGCTAAGAGATTAAGTGTAGAGAACAGTTTAACTTTGAGAGGAGGATGAAGTACATGAGCTTCTCCATTTCAAATATCTACAATTTTTGACATAATTATTACCAGAACTGAGTTTTTAGTAGAATAATAAAGTATTATTTAAAAAGATTCATTATGGCTTAGAGACTCCTGGAAAGATGGGTAATCAGACAGGAGTTTTGAAAAATATGAAAAATAAAATTTTGTTTGGAGCAAAAAAGAAAATCAATGTACGTTACAGAAAGTTTAAAGTTGTTTTTTGGGCCGTTAAAGGTATTCATGTCTGCTGAGAACTATTTTTCTTTATAAGTTTTGAGGGTATAGGATGAGGAGGATGATGGAAGGAGGATTTCTCAGATGTTTTGTTGCTTATAATTAATTCTAGGCTAAAATAAGATGTTTTTGTGGTTTATGTGCAGGTTTTGTTGTGAAAAAAAACCAAAACATGTACCTACTTGTATATTGAAAAGGAATCTGGCTTGTGGCAGAAACCTTATATTGTGGTAGAAAGAAGTTAATTTACACCTCAAGATAGCAACTACGCCTAGGAAAAATATAGACTGAAAACTAAACTGAAATGCTGAAAGATCTGTAGCTATCAACAAGGAATATATTAAAAAAACCCCAAACACCTCACAAAAAATTAATTCTAGAAGGTCTATAATGCAGTAATGTAGGATATCTGGTAAATTATGAAGTCAATAAAAGGGGAAGTTGTATTATTACTTTAGAAAAAACTTGGAATAAAGGCCATCTGGTTAGACTAGAGGTTTTCAAACAGCACCTTGTGCATATAATAGTTACAATTTCAGGCAATGAGACTGCTTTTATCTTTAAATAGGATAATGAAAGCAAAGCCCAGTAGGAAAAATTATACTACTGTCACCAAGTCCCTGAAATACCTTGGCTTGTATAGTAATGATGGTGTTAACTCTGAATGTCAAAGATTATTTTAGCTAGGGTTCTTGCCGCTATTTCGTTATCATATTTGTGTGTGTGAGTATGGCCAGCTGTTTCTTTGCACAGCTGAAGTAAATGGGTGAGACAGCTCAAGGGAACAACACCTTAGCAACTGTCCTTCTTTATATATTTGTTTGTACACATGAGCATAGTTCCTCACTCTGCCTGTCACAAGTCAATATAAACAATGAAAGACTGAAGAATCTTTTGTATAAGGTGCACTGAATCTAGTGTGAGGGCCTCTCTTGCTCCCAGTCTTCTCATTTCACTTGCAAACCGAAGTTGAATACAATTTGAAGCATCTGTTTCTCTTCCTGCAAGCTGTGATGCATTATTTTTGCAAGGCAAATCAATGGTGATAGTATAACTACCTGTTCTATACCTTCTTAATGAATACAGAAGACTGAACTATGTCACCTGAAGGGCAGCGGATGTGACACAAAGGCCATACATTGATTTACTAATAATTTTGTAAATTATGAAAGGACGCAACATGAGATGAATGAGAATGTCACCAAACCAAATAAGTAATATAAAGTGATACTGATTGGATTACAAACTTTAAATGCGTCTGCATATAGTTGCTCATGAGAAGTAGGTTCATTTCATGTATTTGTGCATATAGTCTACTTGGACTTCAGCAGAACCTATGACACTTTCTCCGACAGCATACTCCTGGAAAAGCTGGCAGCCCATGGCTTGGACAGGTGCACTCTTGGCTGGGTTAAGAAATGACTGGATGTCTGGGCACAGAGACTGGTGTTGCATCCAGGTGGCCAGTCACTAGTGGTGTCCCCCAGGGATCTGTACTGAGCCCCGTCCTGTTTAATGCCTTTATTGATGATCTGGATGAAGGGATTTAGTCTACCATTAGCAAATTTGCAGATGACACCAAGCTGGGGGGGAGTGTTGATCTGCTGGAGGGTAGGAGGTCTCTGCAGAGGGACCTGGACAGGCTGCATGGACAGGCCCAACCCAACAATATGAGATTTAATAAAAACAATTGTCGGGTCCTGCATTTTGTCCACAAAACCCCCCTGCATTGCTACAGGCTGGGGACAGAGTGGCTGGAAAATATGCAAGCAGAAAGGGACTTGGGCGTGCTGGTTGACAGCAGCTGAACATGAGCCAGCGTGTGCCCAGGTGGCCAAGGAGGCCAATGGCATCCTGGCCTGTATCAGCAATAGTGTGGCCAGCAGTAGTGTGACTGGGGCAGTGATTGTCCCTCTGTACTCAGCACTGGTGAGGCTGCACCTCAAATCCTGTGTCCAGTTCTGGGCCCTTCAATTCAGGAAGGACATTGAGGTGCTGGAGCAAGTCCAGAGAAAGGCAACAAGGTTGGTGAAGGTTCTAGAGGACAAGTCCTATGGGGAGCAGCTGAGGAAGCTGGGGGTGTTTATTTTGGAGAAAAGGAGGCTCAGGGGAGACCTTATCACTCTCTCCAACTGCCTGAAAGGAGGCTGTAGCCAGGTGGGGGTCAATCTCTCCTCCCAGACAACCAGTGGCAGGACAAGAGGCCACAATCTTAAGCTGTGCCAGAGAAGGCTTAGGCTGGACATAAGGAAGAAGTTCTTCACAGAAAGGGTGATTGGGCATTGGAATAGACTGCACAAGGAGGTGGTGCAGGCACTGCTCTGAAGGTATTTAAGAAAAAACTGAATGTGGCACTTGGTGCCATGGTCTAGGTGACAAGATGGTGTTAGGTCATAGGTTGGACTTGATGATCTCAAAGGTCTTTTCCAACCTAGTTGATTATGTCATTCATCAATATGTACACTTACCATAGGAAAATGGAATTGAAAGTTTAAAGCCTTGACTGGGAAAGACAATAAAGTCAGACACGGATTTCTGCCTAGCACTGCAAGATTAGGGGAGGGGGCCAATACTTACAACAGCTGCTGAAGTTTTGATTAAATTAATGAAGAACAAATATGTCTGACACATTAGTGAGTGATACCAGAAGAACTAGGACGTTGCTAACAAAAAAAGCAGAGGTAGGTAAAGCCAAATAAATAAACACATCAATAAATGTACCTGGAGTTCTGAACCACTGACCTCACTTCCAAACAATGACCATACCATTGTTCGTGTTTCTGATGGAACTGGTGACTGCAGACAAGGAAGGTCTCAGAGGCAGGGTTTAGTTTAAATTCTAGGCTTATTTTTTTATTCACACTGTCATGCCCTTCTTAATACTCTTCTGATCAGGTCATTGTCACTGTCCTCTCCAAGCCATTAATTTTCATTTCCTTAGCACAGAAACTGAGATTTGGGGGGAAGAGAGCGAGAAGGGCCTCCCATAAACCAGCACCTTAGATGATCACAGAAGTAGGAGGTAGTTAGGGCACACACCTGAACCCAGGTTTCCTAGATGGGAAGCATTATTGGGAGATAGATACAGGCACCCTACATTATAAACAAGAGGACAAGGAGCCTGATCATAGTCTGGACTACCCTGAGTCATCTACCCTGTTTGAGTCCAGAAAAAAGTCCACTGCAAATACCTATAATCTTGGAAGGATTTAAGCCTAGCAACAACAACTATTTTTGCAATAGAATTGAACTTTTCCCTAGAATCCACCGTTTGATTTAAAGGGAAATAAATATTGAAAATGAGTGCTCTTAACATAGGACATACCTGCAGCTTCAGACTAAAAAGTGATTATTTTAAGTCCCCAGAAAAAGCTTCTAAAATTATTAATACATGTGATCACAAGGAAGAGAGAGTAAAATTCTGTGAGTGTGAACCTCCACTCATGCATAACTTAGAAGATTGCTTTGCTTAGTATGTTTGGCTTTACTGCTTATTTCAACAAATTGATGAAAGGGCTGACTTCATTGCTATGGTTGTTTTAATTTGGCCGCCTCGGCTGTGCTGAAGTTCTGAGGCAAACTTCTTAGGAAAGACTACCAACTTTAACAAGTTGGCCACGTAGTTGCATGGGTCAGACTGTAAATAAAATAATCATTGAGGCCGTGCCTTGGTAAGCCTGTCTACTGCTGTTGAGTCAGGAAGCAAGGCTAGCACTAAATTCACAGATTCCCTTCTTGCTTCTTGGGCCTTTCAGGACTGAAGAACTTATTAGACTGTTTTTGCAATAAGAAGTCAGGAAGTGACCTAACAAAATGTTTAAGTGTAGTTTTTGTTTCTGACACCTGATTGTTGGTCCTTAGAAGTGATACTCACACACACAAAGGCAAGTATGTGCTGAAGGGTTTTGTTCAGGACTCTCTACTCATGCTGTCCATGATGAGTTTTAACTTGACACCGGGACTACCTCTCTCTACAGAAGAGGAGTAAGGAGCCAGGATGTGATACCCTGGAGAAGAGACTCCTTGAATCCTCCTTTTCACTGCTTCTGTTGGACTCATTAGTGTAATTGAGTCGAGACTCTATAATAAATGGCATTTTAGTAGAATTGTTAATGTATTACAGAAGTGTCTTGATCAACTCGGTGGGAGAGTTCATGCATTATAATCTGCCAGTGGAGAAGAAAAAGCTTTAAATATATTTGCAAACATGTTTTAATTATGTGTCTTATTTTCCATCTTTTCTTTTCAGGTTAGCTTGCGCCTGTTTGTGTTGGCAATTCAATTGCGTAAATCCCATTACATGGACTAAATTACTCTAACACTCTGAAGCTCAAACTGTTGATATGTCCAAAGAGAAAAACTCTGGCAGCCAAGAGCAAAATGTCTCCTCTTTTCCATGGCAGAAACACACAGCATCTGCATTACCCAAGATCTTTTTCCTTCATGCTGGTAATTCTTCCCTGTAAGAGTTGCAAGTGTTATCTCAGTACATATCAGAGCAGACTGTTGCAGGTGCCTTTCAGACCATTTCTCCATCAGAGCATGTTCCAGCCTCTCCACGGACACAGCACCTTCTGTGACAAATGGGCTGGGAGCCGACACTGAGTTCTTACGTCAGTCTGGCTCCTGCACATCTGAAAATAAAATGGTCCAAGTCTACAGTGTCTGCCAGGTCTATTTAGACATTAATGCGTACTGCTCATCTATCAGTTTCATCATACAACTCTGGATCCCTTGGGGTATACCAAAACAAAATTCCTGCTGGAGTGGGACTGGGATACTCTCAGGGCCATATTGCAACAGACTCAGGTCAGAAACCATCAGAGTTTGTTGTCTTTCCTTCCTTTTCTTTTAGCTTTTACTTACACATATGTTGGCTTCCCCTGCTTCCCTTTTTTATTTGCCTGCTGTTTCTCACAGAGTTATGACAAGGAGAAGGAGAAGGCATGACTGCCAGGAGCAGAGGACAACCAGCAGTCTGGAGGAGAGTCTGGGATGTGGAAATGGAGCCCTTGAGATGACAGCAAGAGCCCCCTAATGCAGTAAGATATTTTGGGCATAGCAGTGCCCTGTTAGGGTGTTTAAACAGTACACAGCATTTATATCCAGCCTTGGCCTTTACTTTTGCATGCATAGATTGGATCAGGAAACTTGCCTCAAAAGTGGAATCCCCTAGAAGTTTGAAAGGACTCAAGCTTGGGTTTTGGAAAAGTCTAAATGGAAGATTAAAATCCATATTTGATTTCCTGAATGCCCATACTCAGGGAAGTACTTGGATTCAGCAATATTTTTTCAGCTCAAATAAAATATATTATAATTGTGGAAGCTCCAGTCTCAGGCACATTTGGGTAGGGACTTCTCAGTATAAATAAAGAACCCTGTTCCATTTCAATATTGAAGATGGAGCAAGAGTATTTATTATATTATCTTCTCTATTGCACATCGTATTCATAAATTTTTGAAAGCAATGGGAACATGAGAAAGTCCTCCAGGAAGGAATTTTTTGGATCATGGCTAAATGATGTGAGAAGATTTTAGGGATGCCAAGAGGCCCTTCTTTTTTTGTTCATGTGAATGCTCAGTGGTAGACACATCCTCTGCCAAACTGAATGAGCTATCAGTAAACTAAGAAAACAACAGTAGCAAGGGAACAAAAGTCTTGCAGACACCTGAAATCTATGAAGATACACACAGAAAAGTCTTTATTTTATTTTTAAAAAACACACATTTTGGCTAGAGAAATGTCCACAAGGATCTGTGTGTGTAAAACATCTGAATAAGCTGAGCAGAAATGACTGTGAATTCTTTATTTATGAAAATGTTTTTCGCTGAACACTAAAATGTGAGAGGGTTTTGTTGAAGTTCCTTTGTGCTTGAAAAAGGCACCAAAGGTAGAACATTATGAAGAAAGTACCTTGGCATTTAATAAAGGCCTGTTATGGAGCATGTAGTGGATAGGAATGAAAAGTGCAACAGAGTCTAAGCAATAAGATGTGAAAGCATAATGTAATCTTTGGCATTCATAAATATGCAATCCATGATTGAAAACATTTATATATTTTCATTTGGACAAGCACTATAGGAAAAAGCATATATATAAAAATGATTAATGGAGGCAGGGGAAAACAGAGAAATAGACAAAAGCAAGAGCCGCAACCTTGCAAAAAAAGGTGGAAGGAAATATCTAGTATAATCTGAGGTTCCTATAAGTCCTAGTGACCCCTTCACAAGCTTCTAAATTATGTCAGCCTTTAAAAATTGATTGCTTCACTTTCTAGGTAAGTCAGCGATATGCAAGTTCACTGAACACAATGCCTTTATAATAGCCATTAATTTTCATGGAAAAGACTATGTGCTCTGGAATGCACTGTATTCATTCTCCTCTGAAAACTCATCTTTTTCCCAGTAATTGCCATCTGTTTCTAATTTCTGACATTCTGTGTTGGTGGCAAAGACTATTTGAGCTTCTGTACACAATATGAACTAAGATAGTTACTATATATTTTATATAGTAAGGCCATTTTTCTAAAAGCAATAAATAAAATTTAACTTGTAAAGTAGATTATAATGTACTTCTGCTGATGCCAGTTGAAACAAAATCAGGAACTGGAGACCATTTACAGGTCTTGCTGGGAGCAGCCTGTACATTCTGCTTACATGTATGCCAAGATTACAAAAAGTCCTTACAGAGTCAACCTTTGTTGTAAGACCAAAAGAAAAAATAAAATGCCTATATCAACACATTTTTCAAACACAGGCAATTTTTTTAAAGTAAATAGCATCCTTGATTAAAGGGGTCAAGTTATATTTTACTCCTGCAAGAAAAGATTGGACACTTATTGAGAAAACTCCAAGATTTTTTGCACTTTGGTCTTTGAATCTACTTAGGCACTTTCGGAATCTCTATTTTAACATATATCAGATTGTTAAAGAATCATGCTGTAGCAGTTTTGGGGTAGAGGCTTCCTTCTTTCCTGGCTTTGATATAAACTGTTATAAAAATTGCAAATTTCCAGATTATTTAGAAGGATGAAATAGCCTGACCAGCAGGTGGTTTCTATCCCAGGGTTCCTTGTCCCACTTAAAGGTTTACTTGGCTTGTTTGTTTTAACCCCAAATGGCAAAGAAATAATATGCCCTTATAATCCACATGCCATCAACTTAAAAGTAATGACATCTCTACTAACTGACATATTGAGTCAAGCTTTGAGGAAAACATCCTCCCTCCCAAAGAGCTTCTTGCATATCTGCAGGTTCTATAAGAGACCCTAACAGCTACAGAAAACATTTCAAGCATATGAACGCTGTTGTTTTGGGGGGGTAGGTGACAGGATTTCTCCCTTGAAGTCGATGGCCAATACTTCCAAAAAACCCTGCCTCATCAAATGAATCAAGAACTGTGTCACACTCTGGCGTGTCAGGTATTCAAAATGCACTGACATAAATGCAAACAATCCAATGATGAATTTCCCAGTTGGCTCAGTTGAGCCTGTTTAATACAGCTATCTCACAACAGCTACAATCTGCTCTTCACACACACACGAAAAGAAAAAAAAGGAAAAAAAGAAAGGCCAGGACAATGTCATGGCTTTCAGTCAAAAAAAGTTTACTTGTTCTTACAGGTATATTCATTTTACACAGGCCTAGAATGCCACAGCTGCCCCATTTTGATGTGCTGATGGACCTGAATGCACCTCTGCCTCCCATGAAGTAAAGAGTTCCAGGGCCTTCTGCAGTATCCTCTCTGGCAGCACTTCCCAGTGTTCAGGAGCACTAAAATATTGCTCTTTGGATGAGGGCAACAATGAGTAGGATGGATAATATGCATGGGTTGGGAGATAATAGATGTTTGCCAGCACACATATTTCACTTATTTGTCCCATCTTGACAATGAGAATATTTTCTTAACCTGATACCAAGATATCAGCTTATCTTGGGTTTCCTTTGAATTGGGATCTGTATAATATATCTTTGGAGAAATACAATTGTAGATAAAAGAGTTGTTTGTTTTGTCCTGTTAATTACTGGCTATGAATACATCAAGAGATCAAATAATGTGGAAAGGGAAGGGATATCTAAGTTAAAGAACAATGTTGGCACAAGAACTATTATGCATAATCCAGCCAGGAATTTGGTCTGGAAACCATAATAATTCAAATAATCAAAACAATCCTGTTCTGTAATTACTTTCATGAGGCTGCAGCATGGACTAGAAATCTAACCAATTTTAAGATACATTTATGAACAGGATTAGATGAAGTGGTTTAGGTAGCAGGGGACTTGAATCAATGATGCAAGAAGTACTTTCCAGTGCTGGATCATATGATTGTAAATTAAACTACTGTTGCTCTACCTCTCTCCTTCAAGTAGCAGCATGGAGCAAGGAATTTTCATGCCTTTATAGTCACTTCTCTGTTATCCAATATGTTATGAGATTGAGTTATCCAGGATAATGGTAGTGGAACATGCTGGCCAGACTAGATGAAGGCTGAATTTGGCAGAAACTTCTGTGTTGAACCTCCTGTATCCATATTCCAAGCAAATAAACTCTGACAGACCAGAGCTGAGCCCTGGAACTCCTGGCTGCTGGTGCTGAGCTGAATGTTCCAGGTTGCACAGAAACCTGAGGTGGGCAAAACACTTAATGTGTGAAACCACTGCCCCATTTGATGCACTGTTATGTTCGAAACCACTGGGGAGCTTGCTGCAGAGACCTAGGCAGCTCTGCAGGGCTGACCTTCTTAGCTTTGGCTTAATGCCCATCATTCCAGATCCTGATAACTCAGTAAACACCAACCCCGTTGTGCCTGTCTTTCCCTTTTCCAGCTCTGAATTGCAGGAGCTGGTTTTGGCCTGAAGCAGGGCTGGAAATGACACTCTGTGTGCAACTACCTGGCTATAATAAACCCTCTCAAAACACAGTCTGTTGCAAAAAGGGAGCACAGACCCCAGTGTTGTCCTTCAGGTGCTAGAAGACACCTGGGTCCTTTGCAGATTTTCCTGGTGTCCAGAGAATCATGCTGGGAATACATAATTTCATGGTCTACAGGTAATGATGTGATTCCCACAATTGTGATATATTGATGATACAGGATACATACATTATGCACCATACTGCACACAGTATTTTAAAGCTGATTTTAAAGACATTCAGCTCCTAGGAACATATTAAATTTGATTCTGACCAGTGGCAGGGTCTTTCTTTCCCTGCTCCAGATTTCATTTTGATCTTTTCCATTTAGTAACACAGGATGGGTGCATACAAATATGGCAGAAGTATAACCAGCATGCATAAACATCCAATATTTTTCTTCATTCTCTCTTCTGGGGAAATGAAAATGAGAGTTCTGTTAAAGCCTTTTCTTGCCCTGATTTTTTTATTAGTGATCAGTAAATCAGTATTTTCTCTATCTGTTTTTCAGCAAAAGCTGAACTATTTTGTCTGATATTTTATAAACCTATTCAGCCAAAGGAAGACACCTGGCACAGAAAATTTCACATATGTGGTTTACATTTGTAAAATTATAAATCTTTACCTATTAGAACGTGAAATGTACCAGAAAATCTGACAGTCCTCCCATACCCTTCTTTCCTAGCTGCTCCCTCAGTTTATTTCCAGTTATTATTGATCAAAACTTCAAGAGAATGTCCTTCTCTCAGGAAACCATTTTTGTGTTTTTAAAGATCTTTATAAAACAGTAAGAAAACTTAATTTTAAAAGTATTTCCCTGGAAAGAACATTTCCTTTCCACAGTCAGTTCCTCCTCATGGATGAAGGTGCCTGGAAGTCTTGAGAGCCCTGGCCCTAGGACCAGGAGAGAGATACTGGACGCCCAGGAATTCCCAGCCCTTCCATATGGCAGAATTGCTTGTGAAACCTGAATCCTGGAAATTGAGAGTTCCTGAACATGATTTGACAAAAAAAATACTTTTACTGGCAGAAATCCTAGCTGGCCCTATTTTTACTGGCAATTCAAGGCACTGGTCTGAGCTGTCCAGGACAGCAGGTGACTGGCGATTATGTCTCCTGTCAAGACACACAAAGCTGGTTATTCATGAGATTCAAACTGAAGAGTAAGTCTGTATTTTTCTGCTTGGGAAAGCAGGCGCTTAAAGATATTTGACTAGAAATGCTAGACAAAGGTGGTAGATGGACACACTCCTTCCTTGGGCTGGGCATCCTTTCTGAATACATGAGTGCTAACTTCAGCAAATAACCTCTCGGTCCTAGGTCACATGTGGATGCCGAAAGCTGAGTTGCAGAGAGATTTTCCAGCTTTCTGCCTCTGTCTGTGGGAGAGTCTTTGCTTTCTCACGGACACTGGCTGAAGGGCAGTTAGGAGTTTCTGTAAACTATCTTCCTTATCTTGCAGGTGCAGGTTGTTGTCATACTGACCAGAGAAATGTTTTTGAAGTGGGTCCTGTGGGATCTAACCAATCATTCTAAAGAGCTGGATGGTCAGGGACCAATGGCCTTGTGCCACTCTAGAGAACTAACATATAAACCCATTTGTATAATTAAATAAAGATGCCTTTTCTTCTGGATCTGGAGTCCGTGTCATTTCTCACCAATCTTGCTACAAGCAGCAACAGTCACAGACCTAATTTCATGCTGAGTCTCAAGGAATTCAGCCTCAGAGCTCCTAGTTCCCAGAGGAGTACCTCTAGGCTATACGCAGGAATGCAGAACAAGGGCATCCTCCAGTGACTGACATGAAAGGAATAAACAGTCAGGTGAGAAAGGATCGGGGTTGTCCTGCACAATGAATGTCTGTAACTCACCGGTGCTACTGTCCAGCATGAGTCTCCTGCCGCTCCATAATTTGATGCAATCGCTTTCAGCTGGGGCAGGTCAGAAAGCCCTGAGTGTGTCTCCAAGGCTGACTAATGCCTGATACAAACCAATGGTTGGTGCATTCTCACAGAGGTAAGCTTCAGAGAATTACAAAATCAATTAGGTTGGAAAAGGCCTCTGAGATCATCAAGTCCAACCTGTAACCTAACACCACCATGTCAAATACACCATGGCACTAAGTGTCACATCCAGTCTTTCCTCAAACACCTCCAGGGGCAGTGACTCCACCACCTCCCTGGGCAGTCCATTCCAATGTCTAATGTCCCTATCTGAACATCTAGATCACTCACATCACCCAACGTCTAATCTTTCTAATGTCCAACCTAAACCTCCCGTCACAGCTTCAGGCCATGTTGCTGCTTGCCTGGGAGAAGACGTGCCTTTCAGGTAGTTGTAGAGTGGTAAGGTCACCCCTGAGCCTCCTCTTCTCCAGCATAAATACCCCCAGCTCCCTCATAAGACTTGTGCTCCAGAACCTTCACCAGCTCTGTTGCCCTTCTCTGGACACACTCCAGCCCCTCAATGTCCTTCCTGAACTGAGGGGCCCAGAACCGGACACAAGATTTGAGGTGTGGCCTCACCAGTGCCAAGCACAGAGGGACAATCCCTGCCCTGGTCCTGCTGGCCACACTATTGCTGATACAGGCCATGATGCCATTTGCCTTCTTGGCCACCTGGGCACATGCTGGCTCATGTTCAGCCACTGTCACCCAGCACCCCCAGGTCCCTTTCTGCCAGGCAGTTTTCCAGCCACTCTGCCTCCAGCTTCTAACGCTGCAGGAAATTCTTGTGACAAAAATGCAGTTCTTGTGACAAAAAACCTTTAGCCAAATCAAGACCCTAAAGCAGACTTCAGTGATGCAGTAGGAAAAGAGTTGCAAAAGATAACACCAGTTTTTCTTCTGGCTAGGGTTGTCTCTTAGGTAAACAATAGGTTAGTAAAACTATAATTCTCTAAGGAAACCTGACATGTTTTTATACATTTCCAAAAGGAGGAATTTTAACATGTGTGTCTAAGTGGCTTCATCTTTGGTAACTCATGAAAAATGATAGGTAGATGGTTAGCAGCTGGTGCCAGAATCAACATTTTTTCTTTTCCTAGAAGCTGAAGATTTAAAGATTTTCCCATCAGAAGGATTTATGCAAGGATTTATGGATCCTGAAAAAGTTGGCTTTACCTGTATTATTCCTCTGTCTTTTGGACATTTTATTTTTAACTAACTGTGGGGTTTTTTTAATATAAAAAAAATGAGCACTTCTCCATGAAGTCCATGAGACCAAAACGTAAGCCTGCTAGTTATCTTTTCCTTTATTTAACACTTTTGCATGCTTGGTATAATACTTATCACTGGAAAAGTTGCTAAATGACACAAACTGTATACAGTAGTAATAATACTTTGATCAGTAATGAAACCCAGTTGCACTAAATCCTACTTGTTAACTAGAAATATTTAGTAACAAGAAATTGTTATTCAACCTTTTTTCCTTTCTCTGGCAGCTGTTTCTGCTTTCCCTCACCTGAACAACAACAACCAGCCCTTGGTCCATTTTGGTATAAATGACATCTGAATTATGTCTTGATCTATTTATTTGTAAAAAAGGATTAAGTTTTCTTATCTTTCATGAAACATTTGAAGAAGAGACAAGACCTCTAAAAACCTTACAAATGGTGGCAATAAGAAAATGTGAGTCCATGAGGGGAGTGGTTTGTTTTGCAAAGATTAACTGTGGCTAGAAGTTTATCACAATTAATATCAGGAATAGAAAGAGAGGAACACCCCCTAATTTTGATGAATAATCATCCAAATGGGATGTTGTCAAGTCAGCTGACACTGTTGTAACTCACCTGACTAAAAACTGACTGAAATAACTCCCAAGCTACTAACAACTGTTTTTGAGAGTACACTAGGGAATAATGAAGTTCAAGAGGCTGAAAAATAGCAAATATAGAGTCTATGTTCAGAAATGGGAAAAAGAAGGTGTCAGGGATTTGAAGAGGAATAATCTTAACTTCAGTTCCTGGAAAAGTACTGGAACAATAATCAGCTAAACTATTTGTAAACACTTGGAAGATAACAGAGAGGTAAGTAACAGCCAACATGGATTTGTTGAGAATAAACCTCTCCCAACTAACTTTGCTTCTTCTTATGATGGAGTAGTAGGGTTTGTGGACAAGAGAGAATCAATAGATGCCAGATATCTCTCGACTTTAGTCAGAATTTAGACAGTTTCTCACATAACATTCTCATAAGCAATGTTAAGAAATTTGGTCTTAGCAAACTATAGTAACATCAATGCAAGACCAAAGAATAATGTGTGATAAAGATTAAAATTATTATTTTTATGGATAGCACCAACTTTGGATGACCCTCAATCACACTAAAAGGAGTAGCACACAATCCTTACAAACTGGAAACACAGTCCAAAAACTAGGATGTAAGTGAATAAACATACTCAGGCATACAGAATAGTCTGTGTAAATAATCTGATCAACAGGTTGGGTGACAATTCTTCATTAACAGCTCAGAAGATTATAATCCGTTACAAAATCTGCATGAAACAACAATTTCATATAGCTGGGGAAAGAGGAAAATATCATTCTGAGATGTATAAACATATGTTTCATCTAGAAGGTATGTCTAGTCATTATGATAAGACCACAGCAGGAGCCAATGCTATGTTTTCAAGGTCTTTATTAGAGGGATGTATAGAATATTTGGAAAAAGTAGAAAGTGGAAGAATGATCAGAAGTCTAGAAAGTATGATCTATGGAAAAAATATGCCGAAGGAATTTGGAATGTTTAGACTGGAGAAGGAGTGGCTGGAGGGGGTGATAACACTCTTTAAATATGTAAAAGGTAATAAATAGAACAAACTGTTCTGTCTTTTGCATGCTGAGATTGTAGGCACTGCAGCTCAGTCCTGAATGGCAAAACACTATCCATGAGCAGAGTGAGGACTGGAACAGGCTGTCTGAGGACATTGTGGGCTCTCTGACGCCGGATACTTAGGAGACCAGCACTAGACAATCACCTGCCAAGAAGACTTTGGATATAGTCAGTCTTCTTGTGGAGAAAGATGTGGTGACTGTGAGGTTTCTTTCACTCTCTTTTCCATGGGCTATGATAAATATAAGCTAACAATAAAACACTGTATTTTTGCTCTTTAAATTCAGTATGTGGAAAATTTTTCTGAAATTGGAGACTTTCATAGTATCTTGTTGCTAAAGAGACCACATTTCAGGCAAGGAAAATGGAGCAGTTGAAAACATCCAAAATGTCTTCAGCGCCTGCTGTGTTACACTGAGAAAGAAATCAAAACCTTCTCAAAGTATAGAGTACAGCACATAGTTTGGTTAGTTCATTTGGATGTGGCTTTCAACAAGCACATACTTAGTGGAAGTTTCTTATAAACTTCAGGGGATTTATTAGCTGTCATTGATAACTGGATTTTCTTATTGAAAGAGTTGGGATCTAACTGACTAAGTGAAGCCATGGGCTGTCACTTTGGTGAGGAGAGCTCTAAATTAAGAGTGACAGGGAAAGGAGAGGATGATTAGCAATGAAGTGAGGAAGTGGTGGATTGTTAGGCAAGCAAAGGTTTTGGTGTGACATGAAGCAGTCCAGGAGGTTTCTGAAGTGGATTGATGACATGGGTGATTCAAGGAACCAATATGGATACACAGTGTACTGTACTTACAAACAAAGACCTGCTTGGGAATGTGGAAACTGGAGGCAAGAAAAGATGGGTCCTGGTGAGCTGGTAGATACTCAAGAATTACCTTTTTCAAGCTCAAGAAACTTCCATCCTCATCTACTGGAATTTAAGCAAAGACAGAAGGTGGCCGGCACGGCTGAGCAAGATGGTCTTCATAAAACTCAAACACAAAAAGGGAGATGTGGAAGCAAGGGCAGGAAGGAATATGGAGACACCTCAAGTGTGCAAGGAAAGAGCTAGAAAAACCAAAATCCACCTGAAGTTGTAAATTTAGAGCTTTTTTAAATGTATATTGTCCATTAGACATAATCATTCAGCTCTGAAGAGACTTATTTCTGATCTCAAGGATAATGTCAACTAATTTGTGAGAAATGTGAAAAAATCTCAAAATCTATGAAGTATCACTTCAGAACAGGATGATACTGAGTTCTAACTTCATGAGTATGAGTACATTCCCTTTGGAGGTGTCCACAGAAATTTGTTATTCCGAAAACACCTTTCTTTTAACATGTGGGTACGATTCTTGCTCCGTAACTCAGCTAGTCCACGGTACTCATTTTCAGTAGGAAATGCAGTTTATTTCCTTATGACCCAAAAAATTTTTCTTCTTGCTCTGTATCCCAATCCAGAACACACTAACCATTTTAGAGATTTCCTAGTATTAAATCAGCTTTCAGCAACAAGTAGTCAATGTTTTTTTTAAAAAATATTCTTTAAAAAGGTCATGAAGACAGTAACCTATATTCTGTTTACAAAAAGTATAGCAGAAACCCAGCTTAAAAGTGTAACAGAGAAGTACAACAGAAGGTGAAATTTAGAACCTAAAGGTACAATAACTGAGGCAGGAGTACGATGATGTTTTGACAGGGGAGTGTTACAGACAGGTGAAACAAGTTTTAGTGGTAGGAAGGACTTGCTACCATAAACACCTCTAAATTAAGACTGAGTGACTATCTAGGACAGGTTGCAGATATGATGGGGCAATCTGTAAGTGCACAAATTAGGAAATTAATATGCTGAAGAGTTTGTATTTTATCCACATTTTCTTTTGGGCTCAATCTCAAAAATTAAACAGTTTTTCTTCTGGTAAAGGCATGCAACAGTGTTCCAACAAGATAACCCCAAATGCAGTGTGAATACAAGGTCCTCCAGCACATGTGTGGTACAGACCTAACACCACTATCTTTTCACTACCAGAAAAGATTTTTGGCATGAAGTCCAGGAGCCACAACAGAGCACAGTGAACCAAACACTTTTCATTTTCTCTTTATGCATTAGAAGCATCCCATAACTAAAATGCCATAATGTATTTGGTCCTGGAGCAAAGACCAGCTGGATTGACTGTGTGCTGGGCTCTCTAATAACCTTCAGGAACAGATTTCCTAAAGGAGGAGTATAACATTTTTCTGTCTTCCTTTGACAATTAATATTTTTATGAACTAGAATGTCATGCAAGATCTCTAATTTATCTCTCGGTGCCTTGCAGTGATTTCTGTACATCAGCAGCAGTAGACTGTATTATGTCATCAGAAAGTCCTTGTTCTACTACTTATTCTGTCCAGTTTGCTAAACATGATTCACTGAGTCATCAGCGACAGCTCAGGATTTGCAAACAGTGCTTCTTATGAGATCAGAACGCATTTTCTGTGCCATCACAGGAGCATTATTTTAAACTTATGGGTGGTTGTAAACAGCTTCAAGTCTTCCCAGTCATTTGCAAAGCAGATTTTCTGAAGATTTTAAAGTTTGAAATCTTATGAGAGTATGTGAATAATAATTTAAAAGTTTTTGTTTCTTTTCTTGAATTTGAAGTCATTCCTACACAAGCAAAGTCAACAAAGCACTTTTCACTGATCTTTCTCATGTGACATCAACAAATGATTAGAAAACCTGTTTGGAGCTAGATTATATGGAATAAATGTTTTGTGCACACTTTTCCATGGTGTTACAACATATCACTTCTCTTAGTCACCTTCAGTGTTCTGAAGTGACTCTTTAGATGACACAGTTACTGAAGACATGTGTGAGTGGAATATGGAAAAGCATGTAAAATTTTCCAGGAATCTCTCTAGTTTTAGTAGTACTGTTTTTGAAGTACTGTTATTTGTGTTAATCCCTACATTGCCATTTATTCAGATGAAGACATTCTTCAGTTAACTTGCACTATGTTATTCACAGACCGTAACTTCCAGGCTTGCCAGAACAATATTTTCCTTTTTTATTTTCTTGCCATGGTTTGAGAACTGTTTAACATACTCCTCCTGTTATTCAGAGGCATAGTCCAAGCTTGTCATTTCTCTGTGAAGCACTTCTGGTTCATCTGAGATACCACCAGCAATGAAGGTTTTATTCAATAACATCCAACCTTCCTTAGCTCAGTTGGTTAAAACATGGTGCTAATAACACCAAGGTCCCAGTTGAACCCCATATGGGCCATTCACTTAAGAGTTGGGCTTGGTGATCCTTCTGGGTCCCTTCCAATTCAGAATATTCTGTGATTTTATGAATATATCACATTTACTCATTAGTGATGTGTAAATATATAAATGTAAAAAAATTTAAACACATTGTTTCAAAAAGAATAAGGGTCAGATACTGACACCACGTGAAAAGAAGATAACGAACTGAGGGACATGAGCAGAACGTTCTCCCTAGGGGGTGAAAAACATTTATTAGCTATATGAGTCCCTGGTTGATGAACACAAGGACTAGCTTCCTCTGTTCCTTAGAAGGGCTACGAAGGGTTATGTGGCAAAGACAGACCACAAATTATGCACAAACACAGGTATCTTTTGGCAAGGGCTGAAGAAGTCTCACTAGAATGTGCTTCAATGCACATTTAAATAGGAGAGCAGTCAGCAAGTGCAGAGGACCCAGCAGACAAAATCACTGAAGAAAGTATGAAAGCAATTGGTAAGGAAACTGCCTGAGATGCAATGTACTAACAGCATACGTGGCAGACACCAGGAACACTTGCTGTGTAGTAGGATATTTGAGAATTAAGCCACTTAGCCTTGGTATCAAAATCAGAACTTAAATCTTGACCTGCATTATTCAAAATCTTGTCCCTATGCAGTAAGATCTACAACAATATTGTTTGTTTTCTTGCAGTTTGTACTGTGTTCAGTATTAAAACCAGACCCTCATCTGCTGAAACTGCTTTCAAATGAATCACACCTCATTAAATTATAAATGAGAATCTAGCCAATAACATTGAAGAAAATAAAAGTTATCACATTTTTCCCACACACATGCCTAAGAGTACATAACGTCCCTTCCCTTCCTTTTGAAAAAATTTTTTAAAAAACATTAGTTTTATTAAAACATCTTTTACAGTTCTTCTTCTTAATTAACTAGCATTATTTATCATTATGTGCCATTGAAATTATGGTTTGACTGGTGACCTTGCCAGTGACTGGCATCATCTTTTATTTTAGTACACTAGAGACCCATACTTGTCCTCACCAGTACTATTATCATGCAGATGCACTGGCAGGATTTCTGGGGGCATTTGCTATAATTATATGCTGAACCACTCTTCTGCTTTCCCAGGGAAGAGTAGGGAGTTGCTCTGTTCTGGAAGTTCTGGGGAAATGGTGGAGATGTAGCATTTTCTTGTTTTAATGCATTCACATTAAAATGGGGAAGTATTACCAGTCTTACCAGAACAACATCACTCAGCTTGGACATTTAGCCTGATCTGAAGGAACATTTGATTGAGAGATTTCTTATACTGCAAAAGCAAATCTGAGGAGTAGCACTAGAGAAAGAGTCAGGCTGCTTCTGCCACAAAGGCAGAAGGGAATATCCAAGGGAATAGAAGCCTGTAAAATGATTGCAGACAGACTTTTACTTTTATATCCAAGCTCTAGAAAAACTTCATTTCAGCCTAGAAAACACATGCCATTGTTTAAGCTGTATTGGATCCTTTTGGGCTACCATAGCCACATATATTTACAAGTATAGCCAGGAGGTTTCTTTCTACCTTTACCTACCATTGGGATGTCACTTTGAAAACAAGTTATTAGTGAGGCTAAGTCTGTGATGACAGTTTTCTTCCTCCTGTCTTTGAACATGAACCACTGCTATACAGCTGGCTACATATCAGTATATATGCACACACATGGTACAAGGGGAAAAAGGTTTCACTGGTCTGAAGTAACTATATAGTTATCTAGGGAATGAGAAGGCAAACTCCAGCCAGTAATAACTAATTGACCTTAATTCATTAACCACTGCATAGACCAATGCATGCACAATCACTGTAGTTGCTTTTCTTTGTCTCCTAGACACAGAAATCCAGACAGTCACAGAATCAGTGAAATGCTTAGGAATGTGTCCATCTGCATTGCTCCTGACTGCCTAAGACTAGAAGGATAACCTTGTACCTAGTCCATAAGGATCAGAGCAAGAAGGTAAGCAAACGAAATGCTTGGCAATTATTTCAAACTAACAATATTTTGGGAAATAGCATGTCTGGATAAGTAGGTTGTTTTCATGGAGGAATCTACACATAACGATTTTGCTGCTGACTTGATGGTTAGTTTTCAGGAGGTCCTTTCAGTTCTCTGTGATATATTTGCACCATCTGTACATGGGAATTAAAATGTCCCTCCAGAGTGCTTTAAGATTGATGAGAGCTGTAAAGATGAGTTTCACAGTGCTTACCCAGAAAAGATACATTTCAGGCAAAGAAAGATGCCTCAAGCCTCCAGTGATTCCATGCTAATGAACGGTCTTTTCCAGGCACAACTTGTTCCATGGATTCATAAAAAAATTCAGTCTACCAGACAGCTGAATACATTGACCCTGTGCAAATAGGCACCTTTTTTTCCTCTTATGATGTAATTGCCTGAGATTTCTTTAATTACATAAAGTTATACTATTATAAAATCATATCCTAGCAATTTGTCTCAACAAGACCACCAGCTAGGGCTAAGATGACTGTTTGTAGCACCATCTTCATTTCAAATTAAGACTTGGACATCATCATCCAAAGACAGATGCACATAACTTAGCAGGTGAATAGGTTTTAATAACATCTGGTACATACCATGAGTTTTCAAAACCTACTAGGCAGAAACTCGGTAGGTATCAACTTGAAAACACAATATTTCACAAACAAGAAATACCTTGATACTGTTTAAAAGTGTGCCTTGAACAGAAATAAACTTTATTTAAGAGTCACAGAAAAACTATTTGTTAATACCACAAAGATGGCCCAAAAACAATAAGGTACTTAAATGTGGTACTGAGGGCCAGGCACAGATTTATGCTAAGCACTAAGAGAAACTCTCATCCATTAATGTCAGCCAGTGGATCACTGGACAGGAGAGCAGCTGCAGAGTTTTCCTGTTTATGCACAGCTGCATCCAACCTTTCTGGATAACTGCTCTGATTTATAAAGGGTAGCTCTTTCCTATTAATTTAATGCTAGGTTGTGTTATTTCAGTCAGTTTGCTTTTTCAGTTCTACCAATGCACTAGTGCAGAAGTGACACAATGTACTTAAAAATGCCAGTAGTAACTGGGTAACTGAATGGATTTTGCTTTAGACTAATAACAACACGAAGCATTTAGGATGCCCCCGGTTAAGTGAACACAGGATATTATTCTAAAGCAGTCATTCAATATAAGAGAAGAGTAAACTCAATGCCCTAGCAAGCTCCATCCTATTCAAGGTTACTATGAGCCAAGAATCTAGGCCAAAAATTTTACCAAATAGGTAAAACGAATGCTCTCAAAAGTCTCAAAATGTTTCTCAAACCAAGCATTTCACATACCCATGTTTCTTCATAAATTCCAAACAAAATGAATATTTATGACTTTTAAGTCTTGCCAATTACTGTTCAGGCATAAAACCATGGCCTATCAGTCTGTAATTTCAATAGGGATAAGGTTTCATCCCATATTCCTCATATGCTGTAACTAAATCCAAGGTATATCACAGAGCTGTCGCTTAAAAAAAAAAAAGGAGACTTTTCTACTTTTCTGCATCTATTTTTAAAATTTTCCTGTGTTAACTAGAATATTTCTGCCCATAGTTGCTGAAGTACACTTAAAACTGATTAATAGAAAGAGTGGTCATTTTTAAAAATCTAGCTCTAATTGGAAGATACCACTTCATATTATTTGGCTGACATTGCAAAAGCAAATAGTGAGACAGATTGTCAAATGTGTGCTTTGTAGACCTGCCACCAAAAATTATTTTAGTAATAATATTATGATCAGACAATAATACTGCATTTGGGCATAATATTCACAAGTGCCCAGTTTCTTGGTCTCTCACGTAGGACCTCCAGACCTTTAGAAAGCCATACAAAACTTGAGAGCAGTTAGAACTAGATGAAGAAAACTCAAACTGAAGGCATTTTCCAGGTATACAAGGCCTGGTAGGACACTGGTGTGGAGCAACAAAGATCTTAACAGAAAGAGTTGATAGATCTAAATGCTGTAATGCAAGTAGCATACAGAGGCACCAGCTTGAGTGTCAGAAGTTGTTAAACTGTGTTAGGTGGCACTGAAAAAACCTAATCTGTCTGAGCACAGCACCCCACCAGCTCAGCTTGGCTGATTCGTCCTAGAGCTGACATATCACTGCTTGTTTACAGACAGCAGAACCACAGTTTGAGACTGGACGACACCTTTGGAAACATCTAGTTGAATCTGGGGTCAGCTACAGCATCTTGCAGAGGGCTATATCCAAGTGGGTTTTAAACATCTCCAAGGATGGAGACTCCACAACCTTTCTGGGAAGCCTGTTCCTATGCTCAGTCAGCTTCAGATTAAAAAGAAAAAGCATTTTCTACACTTAAATGGAATTTCCTCTATTTTAGTTAGCGCACTGTGCCTCTTGTCCTGTCACTGGAAATTCCTGAGGAGATTCTGACTACATCTTCTTTACTCCTCTTCAACATGACATTCAGAAGATGCACCTGAGCTTTCTCCTCTCCAGGCAGAACAACCACAGCTCTCTCCTCCTCTCCTTGTATGACGCATTACTGCACAACACTGCCCTGTACTCTGTAGCATAGCTATGCCCCGAAGCAGATTTTTTTAAAATTACATCTTACAAGAATCTTAATTTTGCAGCCATATACACCCTGATTGCTAGGATCCATGTACAAGAGTATTATAAATCCATTTTCTTAAAATATCAGGAGAATATTATGTGAAGAGGAAATGCAAGTTCAGGGCTCTTCTATCTAACAGGCCAATATCAGGGGCTGCACTGGAAGTTAGTGATTTCCTGAGAAATGTATGCCTGAAGCTGAGGAAATTTCATCCTGTGCACATCTGTAGACTCCTTAGTCCCATATGTAAGCAAGACTGGTTTTTTTTCTTAACTGACGTCCTGAAAACTCCTTTTCTCTCCATCTTCTTCTTTCATTCTCTGGATTATGGGCTCTTTCTTCAAGCCATGTCTGGCTGTGTCTTCTGGATAGAGTTCAGAGACTGGGAAATGAACCAGCTATGCTGGTTGGTTAAATCTTTATTGTTCTCTCTTTTGGTTTCAAGTCCATGTTGCAGAGGCCTCAAAATGCATTATAAACATATGTACTGTATGTGAATGAATGAGGCTGGGCAGGCAGTTATCCAACAATGACTGTGCCTAAATGCAATTCTGACCCTAACCACTTCACTGCAATGCTGTAACAGAGCCGTATCCTGTTGGCAAAGCGCCATGATTTAAAAAAAATGAGTGTGGTTCCAACTCTTTGGGGATTTACAGTTCCTACCAGCCTTTAGTCACTAGATGTCAGGGCTTTCTCTGGCAGTACCATCGTAACCAAAATGTACTTCTGTAGTTCAGTATACTGCAGGCATTTCTTACCAGCTCTGGGTGCCAAATGAAAGCACAGGGTATGTTGATAAACATTACCAATGTAAAGCTAAAGTAATGATTTTTGAGTATGTGAAAAAAGCTGAGAGCCCTCACACACAAAAAATACATCACTTTCAAGCACAGTGCTTAATGAAATGACTAAATAAAATAATTGAAAATTTTGATCTCTTTGCAGCAGCATGCCTCAGTAATTGTAGTGGCTCCAGTACTAATCTGAAGAGCAGTGTGCACTCTGAGCCAAACATCCAGAATCTGACATGTTACAAGACCTGCATTCTGTAGCACTGAATTCCCTCAAAATTTAGAAAGACAACAGCTGCCTTGTGGGGAGTGTACTCTGATGAGATGAGTAAAGCTAGAAAGAAAGAGAGCAAGGACCATTCTCCAGCCATAAGAGCAATAGCCCAACCTCTCACCTGTGCCCAAATTATAGCCTTTTCCCTCTCCTGAACCAGGCAGTCTGCAGTCTAAATACCGTGGGAATGGAGCCTGGCAGGGAAAATACCTCTGGCTGGCAGTGGTCTGAGAGAGGGATGGTGACAATGAGCAGGCATCGTGCAGGGTGTTGTGCCGTAGGGCCAGCCATGTTCTGGGATGTGAGCCTGTGCCTTATGTTTATCCAACTAGCTACTAACAGGGGCCACGACATGCCCGGCGTAACAGCCTGGCCATGACAGTCTGGTGGCGGATGAGAGGGACGTGTCATGGTGGCCTTGCCAATTTCAGGCTACCCTTTGGAGACAGGTGTGCCCACTGGGTGCTAACTCACAGCCCACCTGGTAAGTGCAGGAGGGATTGGAAATGCTTCTTAAGTTGTGAATCATGGAACTGGGTATCCTCCTGTTCTCTGCACCGATAGCCTGTGTTTATGCCTCCATCCTGGCTCAAGTGTGCACACAGTCTGTTCCATGGTACCTCAGGCACTGTGCCTTCCCTCAGTAATCCTGTTTTCTCATGTATCTGCTGTCGCTGAGCAAGGTTGAGCTGTTCTTTGAAAAATATGCATTTCATCTGCTAAGGTCAGTGAGCTGTCTGTCTGTATGTCAGTAACCTTTAATCCTATTTTGGAATGTTGATCCTTCTGTCCCTTGATTGCTTCTATCACTTTATTACAGTTTGCTGCTGGATTTGTGATTTAATCAGAGTCACAATCTACGTATATATATTAACCATTAATAGATTTTAATTGCTCAAATTACATAAACATTATAGCAGTAGTATAGTTTGAGTTCCATATCTATCCAGGCTGACAATCCCTTTTGCAAAACACATTATTAAGATCCAGTTACTCTAGCATGATTTGTACCGTTGTTGAGAAGAGAGCATAACCCCAAATTAATTTCACGCAGGCTGTTAAACAAGTGACAAAATCCTGCATGAAGCAAATTCCTTGACTGAGGTGTAGAAGCTTCCAAAGGCTGGTGCCAGTCCCAGAAGTAATTCGTGGTCTAAATACTTGTAGTTTAATATTTTTGTATTTTTTTTTACATACACTCACATATTCCTACGTATATGGATACAAGCTGTATCCAACATTATGTATGTTCTTCTTCTATTATTTGTTCTTGCATTAAATAATTTAAAAACTGACTCTTTTCCTGACATAATAAGATATAAATAAAATAGTCAAAGAAGAGATCAATAATACTGTAGAAAAAAGCATTGTGGATTTTAAAAACACAATCCAAAAACTTTCTAATAGGCAGATATGTCTAAAAAAGCCTCTGAAATTTGGGACTGGAAAGGCAGCCATCAGGCCTTATGGGACTGTCATCACTATGCATAGGCTTCCCTTCCCTCTCTAGCACATGTGGTCCTAATTGCTGTGCTGGCGAGACTGTGGAGCTGGATTTTTCATGAACTGGCTGTAACATTGGCAGACATTTACTCATCCACTGCTAACAGTTTTTAATGGAAAATCTGTATCCATTCATGCTAGAAAAATGCTTGTGTTAAAACAGAGGAAAACTAAACAGAGAAAACCAGATATCAGTAGCTTTTCTAGCTGCCAATACTGGATATTCTACTACTTCATTAGCATTTACTAAATTTGAGAACAAACTAGTGAATGCAATCAAACATTAAAAATACTTTGCAGAATTGCACATATATTTTACCAGATTTCTGATTCTGCCTATGCCACAAATTGAAAAATATACAGCACGTGATAATAAATTGACAACTTGTTTATACCTGGCTCAAACTTAGAAGCAAGACTCACTGGAAGTCGCAAAATTGCAGCAGCCACATAGGCTAATTAGGGCACATTTCCTTAGAGAGAAATAAGCACTTCACTCGTGGTTGTTGTACATAACATACAGCTGTTTGACCAGTGGAATAATAATTCTCAGTTAGAGGACCCACTTTCCTCTAACTTTCGGGAGTTTCTCTTCCCTTACTGGGAGTCTTCATGCATTTCACAGCTCCAAACCCTCCCTTGGTGTTAAACAATTCTTACATTGACTCTGCTTAGAAGGATATTTATTCAACCATAAGAAAATGGGAATTTTGAAATCAGTAATCCTCCAGGTCTGTCACTCACTGTGATGTGCGAGATCACATTCCAATCTCTGATACATTAAGTCGGAGCAGAAGCTCAAGTCTTGAATCAGGAGCAGAGGTTGAGTCTAGAGCAGAAAATAAGTAAGGCAGATAGAGAATAAGAAAGAGCAATTACACTGGTGCAGAAAACTCTGTGTGGGTGACAGGAAACATGAGTAGCATGTGCTAAAAGGGCAGATTGGGCTGAGAAGGATTTACAGCTGGAGCACCTCAAGAATCAGTCTCCAGGACAATTTATTATTTCAATACTTTTTCACACTTTCAATATTGAACTTGGCACAAGTAGTAGAAATCATCTAACAAAATTTGTTGATGACACAAGCATCATCAAATAAAGATATCTATGTATCTATAGATCTATCTATCTATCTATCTATCTATGTGAATTTCCGTATACGGAAAAGCTGAGGGATCCTGGAGTCTATACAGCAAAGTATTATCAGAAAAAGATGGGGAAATATGTTACTTGATGAGGAAAATTCACATTGGAAGGTGTCCAAAGAAGGGCAACGAATCTGGTAAATGGTCTGGGGCAAAAGTTTTATAAGGAGCAGCTGAGGGAACTGGGCTTGTTCAGCCTGGAAAAAAAGGAGGCTCAGGTGAAACCTTACTGCTCTTCTACAACTATCTGAAAGGAGGTTGTTGCCAAGTGAGAGTTGGTCTCCTGGGTAAAAAAGCCAAAGGACAAGAGGAAATGGCCTCAAGTTGCACCAGGGGAGGTTTAGATTAGATATTAGGAAAAATGTCTTCACTGAAAGGGTGGTCAGGCTTTGGAAGAGGCTCCCCAGGAAAGTGGTGGTATCTCCATCCCTGGAAGTCTCAAAAAGGTGTGTGGATGTGGCATTTGGGGATATAGTTTAATGGTGAACATGGTGGTGGCTATGTTAACAGCTGGACTTGCTGACCTTGAAGGTCTTTTCCAACCTAAATGATTCTAAGATTCTTTGTGTGGAGGAGGGCTACCAGATTTTGCAACAGAGATAAACTTTGTTTACAAAAGGCTAGTAAAAGAGATTTGCTGTCTAACCTAGAAAAAACAGAATTTAGAATGGCTATGATTGTTAGCTCTAGATACACTGGGTACACAAATTCCAGTGAAGAAAGCAAGCATTTAAGTCAAAGGGCATTATTGCAAATGAGTGTAAAATGGTAAATTAATATTTTTTGATTAATAGATAATAAAAGCTGTTTGGCAATCAAAGCACTGAGGTTCTGAGACTTTTCCCAGTCACATAGTCTCTTGGATAAAATAGCTTTAAAATGTAGTCTGGTTGATCTGTAAAACAGATCAGAAGAAAGAGTTTCCAGCTTTGTCAAGGTGCTCAATTCAATGTTCTAAATTCTGCAGCTTTGGGAGCACAGTGTGAACCTGAAACTTGATTGCCCATATCTTTTCAACATCCTTTGCCACCAGTACTCAATCACAGTGTGTTTGTTCCCATCACCACTAAATGTCAAGCTGTTATCTTATCCATTGATGGTCTGTAGTTGGTGTTCCCACATCTTGCTCTGACATGTACTCTGGCCTCTTTGTAAGATTAGACCATGCAGTTAAACTGGAAAAAATGTGCATACATAGTGGGTTTAGACATTCAATTCCTTTAAACAATCTGGACCAAAGCAACTTGTCCAAGATAACATGGGAAGTCTGTCTCAGAATAGGAAGTCAAGCCTAAATCTAATGGTCATTTTTCTGTGAGAAATCACTGGAGACTTGGAAGAATTAAGTTCAGATCCCTTTGCAAGGCCACTCTTACAACTTGAATGAGAAATGCTGCTTTAGGTCTAAAAATTCTTTTAATAACATAGTGATAAACAGATTTGTTTCCCATTTTAAAAAACTGCTGTTTTTCAACAAAATACAATTTATTGAAAATCTTCCAAACAGATTTTACTCCAACATCCTAACCACTGGGGTGTAGGCTGTTTTGTATTTTAAATTAAATATTTGAAAGGATGTAACTTTTATTCTATTTTAAAATGAAACAAAATGTTCAAGCTTTAACATTTCTCTTAAAACAGTGTTCTAATTTTCCATCCAGGAACATTCCAGCTGCCATTTGATTCACTAGGCCATGCTTCTTATGAGTAGATGAAATGAAGTAAATTACAAAATTCTCGGCAAAGCTTGTATCAGTATTTCTATAGCATCTTTATGACCAAGGCTCAGCAGTAGCTTCTCAGTGAAAACGAATTGGTCATTTGAGGTAAATGGAATGCAGTATTTGGTACGGACATTTCTTTTTAAATTCTATTATTCCTTTTAGGCACAATCATTTCAAATGATAAAACATACATATATAAAAAGGGAAGCATAATAAAAGTCTTCAGAACAAATAGAAATACAGACTTTCTGACTTTCCTGTGTCTCTTCATTTTGTCTCCTTGTAAATTTATTGCTAATCATCAGTTCTTCTTTTGCCAAAGGTGAAATGAAAACATATTTAGTAATGAAAGAAGTCCAACAATACTTCAGCGGAAAGTTGAAGCTCTCTTCTTGTACAAATTGAATATCAGTGTCTGCTGAGTTGCCAGCAGGTAAAACTCCACTTGGACAAAGTGAAACAAGAAAACTATATTCTGCTTTTGCATTAACAGTTTTTGCATTGAATCCTGGGATACTGAATGATCATTTTCAGGACAAATTTCTTGAATCATGAGGATTTAATCCTTCATTTCTAATGGCAGTTTCAATAGTTTTCTATTCTTGTTGTTCAATGCTTTCCTAGATATTAAATTAAACTTCATTAAAGGTTGTGGCTTTTTCTCTTTAAGATAATGTACCCATCTTTCAACTGGTTCCTTGGAAATTACACACTCACAATAATGCCTTCGTGCTGCCTGCAACACACCTTTTTTGCCTTAACCACAATCACATAATACGTGATATCTTTACATGGAAGCTGTCTACACAATAATTTCGGTGATTTTGAAATATCAAAATTGGTTATCATGGTTAAAGTTCTTTTCAAATTTTTCCTTTCATTCTTAAGGCTCTGCAATAATATGTGTTGTTTTTGCATTCTCCCTTGTGCATCTTACCCTCTAATATTTGTGTAGGGGGCTGGCTGTGGCTGGATACTGGCTTCCCATCAGCACCACTCTCGCTCCCCTCCTCAGCTGGACAGAGAAAGGAAGATATAACAAAAGGCTCAAGGGTCAAGATAAGGGCAGGGAGAGATCACTGACCAGTTACACTCAATTTGACAAAATTAGTTTGATTTGTTACCAGTCAAGTCAGAGTAGGGTAATAAATAAAACCAAATCTTAAAACGCATACCCCCACCCCTCCCTTTTACCCCGGGCTCAACTTTACTTCCCATTTCTCTACCTCCTTCCCACCAAGTGGTGCAGGGGAACTGGGAAGGGTGGCTGTGGTCAGTTTATCATGTTGTCCCTGTTGCTCCTTCATCCTCAGGGGTAGTACTCTTCACACTCTTCCCCTGCTCCAGTGTGCGCTCCTCTGTGGGCTGTAGGTGGATCTTTGTTCTCCCTTAGTCCTCCATTGCCTGCAGGGGCACAGCTGCCTCACCATGGTCTGCACTATGGGCTGCAGGGGAATCTCTGCTCCGGCACCTGGAGCACCTCCTCCTTTTACTTTTTCACTGACCTTGACGTCTAAAGAATGGTTCCCATTGCATATTCTCAATCCTCTCTTCTCTGGCTGCAATTCACTCCTGCACAGTAAATTTAAAGGTGCTACAACTGCCACTTACAGGCTCAGCATTTGTCAGTGGCAGGTCTGTCTTGGAGCTGGCTGACATTGGCTCTATTGGACACAGAGGAAGCTTCTATCATCTTCTCACAGAAGCCAACCTTGTAGGCCTCTTGCTCCAAAAATCTTTCCATGCAAACCTAATACAATTTGATGTATGTTTTCACCCTCCGCTCTTCTTTTTGAGCAGCTGGCTGGGACATAGCACAGCAGTGCTAGATAAGAGGTGGCATCCCCTCTAGGAAGGGATGTTGTACTAGTGAAATTATCTATACGACCACTTTCAGTTCAAGAGATGTCTGCCACCTTCTGCCTCCTGCAATCATTCCTTCCAGTGGGTCTGGTGACAGTGGTGGGTCATAGCTACGTGTTCTCCCTTTGTTTTGGAAGCTTAATGCTTCAACAGAAGCAGCAAGAAAGCAGTTCTTGCACTTCAAGTCCATGGCTGAGTTTGAAGAGTTTGAAAGACTGTCACTCTTATGTCTCATTACACTAAAACTAGCAGCTCAGAGAAAGAAAAGGTTTCCCAGAAAAACACACCTCTCTTCATGTTTCTGAGCCTGTATCAGTAGAAAAATACATGTGCACAAGTAACATGGCTGAAAAAATCCCAAGAGAAGAGGGGCTTTTCTCAACCTATTATAGATGGCAGTGTTTTTTCTACATACAATGATACTGCAAAATTATTCTTGAGTATAGAAACCAAAAGCAAAGTCCCTTATCACCTAAGGTCACTGCCCATCTAATGGAAAAGTTAGTGAGGCCTGTATACTAGTAACCCACATTTTGCAGTCTTGGCATCACTTTTGTGGAGTATTCAGTGGTATGCAATGCTCATGTATCATATATTTGATGATGTGGATCATATAACTGGTGAAATGGATAACCTCATCTTCCAACAGGACAACCATAGACGGGCAGAGAATGTCTTCATGGAAGAGTAAAAAGGGTTCAAAAACTACCTGAGTCATAAAAGCTTTGATGAAAACTATGTAAGCCATCTTTCTCTTCCTTTCATCTTAGTTGAAATCATCATGAATGTCAAACTCAGTAAAGAACTTTCAAAAATATGGTGTAGCCATAGACTGTAAACAGCTATGCTGCAAAAAATGGGCAAAGATTGTGGTTAAAAGAGAATAGTCAACACTTGTCAGCATTAACTGGGAGCTATGGATCATTCCTTCCAAGTTCACAGCTTGGCCTTGCAAGGTGCTGAATATCTTTGTCAGTGCATAAGGGTGGTGCTGAGTAAATCATATGCTGAATTGGTAGCACTGCTTAGTATCAAGGCTGCAAACATTTCCTGTTACAAGACCTACTTACTTATACTTTTGCCAAACTAACTGTTTAGGTTGAAATTATCCATGTGCAGCATTTGCCTTGTGAAGAAATCTTTTGGAAAATTTCAGCCAAAATGTTTCTGCTGTGAAACAAGAGAAAAACATGCTATTTTTTGCAGTTAAGAAAACAGTCCTGTAACCTTTACTTTGGCGGTTCTTGTGCCCTCCTCCTATGTTGAGCAGGAAATTGACATCTGGCAAAAGGGTGGTCTGTGTGTCACTGATGCGCTGTTTGCTGTCCATACAAGAAACCACTTATAATGTAAATCTTGGAAAAGTCCAATTTGTATGAACTCACTAGCAGTTTGCTAAAACTTGACCACAAAAATCCCAGAAACTTCTGTTCTTATGGAGCAAACTGACATTTCAGGCCTGTTTAATTTCTTGATTGATGATCTGGATGAGGGGAATCGAGTGAACCCTCAGTAAGTTCACAGATGGGTGAACTTACTGGGTAGGAGTGTTGATCTGCTAGAGGGCAGGAAGGCTCTGCAGGAGGATCTGGACAGGCTGCATCAATGGGTCAAGGCCAGTGGCGTGAGGTTCAACAAGGGCAAGTGCTGGGTCCTGCCCTTGGGTCACAACAACCCCAGGCTGTGCTACAGGCCATGGAAAGAGTGCTTGGAAAACTGCTTGGGAAAAAGGACCTGGAGATGCTGTTCAACAGCAGCTGAACATGAGCCAATGTGTGCCCAGGTGGCCAAGAAGGCCAATGGTATCCTGGCCTGTATCAGCAATAATGTGGCCAGCAGGACCAGGGCAGAGATTGTTCCTCTGTGCTTGGCACTGGTGAGGCCTTGAGTCCTGTGTCCAGTTCTGGGCCCCTCACTGCAGGAAGGGCATTGAGGTGCTGGAGTGTGTCCAGAGAAGAACAATGGAGCTGATGAAGGGTCTGGAGCACAAGTCCTATGAGGAGCAGCTGAGAGATTTGAGGGTGTTTATGCTGGAGAAAAGGAGGCTCAAGGGAGACATAATGACTCTCTACAACTGCCTTAAAGGAGGTTGCAGCTGGGTGGGGGTTGGCCTCTACTCCCAGGTAACAAGTGACGGTATGAGAGGAAATGCTCTCATGTTGCACCGGGGGAGGTTTAGATTGGACATCGGGAAGAATTTAGTCACTGAAAGGGTGATTTACCATTGGAACTCACTGCCCAGGGAAGCGGTGCAGTCATCATCCCTGGAAGTGTTTAAGAAATGGCTGGACATGGCACTTAGTGCTAAGATTTAGTTGACATGGCAGTGTTCAGTCCAAGGTTGGACTCAGGGATCTTGGAGGTCTTTTCAACTTTAATGATTCTATGATTCTACTCTTACCATGATTATTTCCAGGCTGGGCTGAGGCCAGATATCAAAAGGGAGAGAAAGAAGTTCTTCTGCACTGTGAAGTCAAGTGTCAAAGAAAACATGCCCTATGCAAAGACACCCAGGACAGACAGCGAACACAGGGTGCCATAGAAATGAAAGTGGAACAAGCAAGAGAGGTGGATGCTACCGCAGGGCAGAGACTAGTAGCAGATGGGAACTGAGACTGATCAAAAATCTATGGCTTGAAATGAAGGAAAGAAATACAGAGTCAAAACAAAATACATGTGAAATGTAGATTAAAAGAGACTGGATGGCAGGATTGCATTTCTTGTAACTAAAAATCAGCAAGAAAAATCAAAGGATGTTTGGGTCATAAACCAAAAGCCTGTGAAAGTGAAGTCTAGATGAAAATCTTATAAAAGATTCAGACTTCTGAGGAAATTAATGTTTCTGATAAGAAAACAACTTCAGTACCAAGTCTCCTTTTCAGCATGGAGTGAGAGGTTCTACAGTGATCTGTCAAGGCAACTGCCGTTGCATGCCATGTTTCTGTACTGCTGGTCTACATATTCATATATTTCTAAAAACACTGAACTTCATTGTTTAAAGGTGTAACAAAATTTCTACCACAGATTTAGTTGGATGTACCTTTTCTTGTACTGTAATTATGTAGTTTTGTGTATTTGTAAACTGCATTTGTTCCGTAATCTTTGAAGATTAAAGAACTGTCAGAGTAGTGAGGAACAAAAAGAAACATCACTTGTGAATATTATCTAAATCCTATGTGAAATTTATTCTAACAAGTATAGCATTAAATATTGTAATGATAATGAACCCTTTTGTAAAGTAGTATGAAAAAGTTAGGGGGACTTATAGCAGTGATAAGAATAGGGATTTTTGCAGTGGTTTCTAATAAGAAATTTCACTGTCTGTTGCCAATAAATGTTACATTTGACTCATTTAAAACTCGAAAATGTCCTGGTGTCAATGTGAGATATGTAATAGATGACTGTAGTATAAGAATCAGTAATATACCTTCTTAGACTGCTCGTAACTGAATATTTATCACAGAACCACAGAATGGTTTTGAAGGGAGCTCTGGAGGTCATCTGGTCCAAATGCCTTGCTCAATCAGAGCCAACTAAAGCCAGTTGTTGAAGCTTGTATCCAGTCAACTGCTGAATATCTCCATGACCTCTCTGGGCAGCCTGTACCAGTGCTCAGACAACCTCACAGACAAAAAGTGTTTCCAGATGTTCAGAGGGAATCACCTGCGTTTCACTTTCTGTACATTGACAGTCCCATCACTGGGCACCACTGAAAAGAGGCTGGCTCCATCTTTTGTACAGCCTTCCATCCCATAATATATTTACATACATTAATAAGGTCCCCTTCATATATATACATATATATATACACACATATATATACATTACATGCCTTATGTGAGCATTTAAGCCATTTGAATGAACGAATTTCAAATGCTAATAACTAATAATGCTAATATGATACTTCTGGTAGCTTTCATAAAGCAAAAAATAACCAAACCAAAAAACCAAACCAAGGTATACTTTTTCTTCTTGAAATTATTCAGAGTTTAATTCTGCGTTTTTAACAAATGCAAACTAGCTTTCTGCCTACGTTTTTTTTTGAATGGCCAAGCGAGCAAAGTTTTGAATACTATGAAGCTGAAGAAAATATTACTGCATCCAAAAAAATTGTGTTGTGCTGGGTGTCTGCTTTATAGAAGAACATGAGTCGCCACATAAGAACTTAAATATGATATTCCTAAATTATATACTGAAATGTTTTAAATTACACTTGCATATGACCACTCCTATGTATACCCAGAAAACCATTTCTGACTGAAATGAAAATACTTTAACACTTTATTTTTTTCATGAAAGGGACTTTAAACAGGTGTGGTCACAAAGCATTCTAAACAAAAAAGAGGCACTGCTCCAGCATCTGCTGCCATCCTCAGATGTGTCTTCTGCAATACCTTAAAATAACATCATTAAATCATACCTGGCAGCCTAAATTTTCCTATGAACTTCTTTTTCTCTTTCCTATTAACCTCTCTTTTCCTGAGAATGTTGTGTAATGCTCTTTAAACATGACCTTGTTTTCCATTTCTTCCAAGAGACAATAAATTCCTTTGCTTTCCAGAATCAAACCTTGTATAACTTTTCTGGTCTGTATGACAGTGAGTCACACCACAAACTCAGCTCTTCTACGGCAGTTCCTGATTGGATTTGCCATTAAGCGGATAAAGAAATTCAATCCTAGTACAAATTGTGAGTTTTTCTCGCATGGATGTGGAGACTAAGAACCTGCATCTGATACATATAATCACCACCAGGCTCGTAGTGGAGAGTAGAGCTGACAGTGGACTGGAAACCATTCATACACAATAGCACAGGACTGTCTTTGTTGATGAAGCTTTCCCTCTTGAGGAGAAGCATGTATGAGTACAATCACCAATCACAGGTCAATGTGTCTGAACAGCTTCTGGACCAAAGCTGGCTTGGACACACCAGTCCAGATTCGTACAGTCTGGTTAGTCCCTCTCTGCACCTAAGTATAGATGCACCTTAACTCCATCTTCCACAAAGTTGGATTTTGAACAACTGGAGAAATAGTAATGTTTTCTCCAGTAAATTTCCTATTATTCTATGCTGCTGAGCCAAGCAGGCTTATTTGCTGTTCCAGGCCTCCATCTCAATAGGCACCAGCAACCAGATGTAGAATATGCATCTTTGAGTCAATAGAAAAAATGTTTCAGTTGTCAACAAGCAGTCATAACATTAATTGAAGTTCAAACCCTTTTATTGAAGTTTTATGCTAAGAGTAATCCAACACATGTTCTTCATAGTGGCTTTGGAATTTTATTTTCCTTAGCCACTTGAAGTTTCAAATTAAATTTATTTATACTTAATTTACATGTGGCATTTGATGGCAAAGCCCTGTAGAGGCTCTTTGAGTTCATATGTGACTGAAGCGCAAAACAATCCCCACTCTAAGGAAATGAAGGGCAGCATGTTAGCTTAGCTAGAGAAAGGGCTGCTCTGAATGCCAGGGTGGCGCCTGGTATTAGCCAGGATAGCATAATAACTCGGGTACCCTGTACTTATTACCCCTTTTGATTTCTAAAAGATCTGTTTCCAAGAGTGAGCACACTTGATGTTTGAGGACATGGCTAGATGTGCCAGTAAATCAGATATAGCATCATACACTGGACTGGAGTTTGGACAAGCAATAAGGGAACATTATCCCTCCTCCAGTCTGCTAAATGGGAAAAGGATCATGATAAAAAATTAGCATGTGATCACAGTATCAAAAGCCTTATCCAAAAGCAAACATAATTCTGTTTTTTACAGCTTCTAACTGCTTGGCTTTGCAATAATATTCTTTTGAAGTTTGAATATGTGAGTCGTGCACATGTGGGATATGCATATTTACCACTAGTCATCACAAACACGTATCTTTTAAACCATTAAAATAATTATGAGGAAATAAGTGTAACTGTGTTATGTTCAGTACAGATACCAATGAGTACATATGGTTTTACAATATTTACAAAGCAGATGCCTTTGGTGTTACATAAACAAGAAACAGTTTGCATCTGTAATGTCACTTGTATACATTTAATGCAACCTGGGGCTTAGTGGGGCTGTCTGTGGAAAAAAACGTGTATTAAATCGCTCTTTTCACATTCTGGAAAGTATTAAAATTATTTAAACAGAAGAGTGGAGTGAAACTTCTCTGTGGCTCATGAGGAACAAATATTGCCAGCTGAAATGCTTGGCAACCCAGCTAAGGTTGGAATACCAATACCAACCACAGGCATGCATTTCATCTTCCACAGGACACTTTGCTGAAGAGGAAAGATTGAGAAGTTCTCTTGAGACTTTATAATATTTCTTTTAAAAAAGAAATCAGTATCAAACTATTTTATTGTCACAACCTGAATGATTTATGATTAATCAGTTTGGGATCATCATGGTCTTCACTACAGCTTTTGAAGTGCCAGTATAAAACTATAGGAGCAAAATCATTAAATATATTGAGAATTTTGTTTAGTCTAAGGGGTAGCGGCTGGCATTTGGATTTTTTCACTGTTTTCAAGTAGAAAGAATTTAAATTGTAAGACCATCACCGCAATGCTACATAGACTTTTTTTCCATAGAAAAGCTCTTTATTCCTTCAGGCATGGCTATTATATTTTCCTCACTATATGAACAAAAGATAAAAAACACTAATGATGAGAATAATAATTACTGCAGTGACATCCTTCAGACAAGGAATTAGTTTCCCAGAGCTGTTACTTCTTTAGTAACACTTAAGTCATGAGGAAAACTCCCTTTATCCTCTGCTTCCTCTGAAGAGGAAAAGATGAAGATGTAGCCTGACTAAAACACAAATGGATTGTATTCAACATCATTTTCGTAGGTGTAGGATGAATTTAGTTTAGTACACCTGAAAGAAAGCACTCTCCTCTTCATATTATTTAATTTAATATGCTCTTTTCTGTCAGAACTGGATTAGGGACTGATTGCCTGTGCTGTTGCACTGAAAGATTTGGTGTGGCATCTGTAGTGGGAAAATTGTGATCAGCAGGAAAGAATAGTCCAGAAGCAGCATCAAACGTCAAACATCAGCCCAAATGCAGGCAAAAGAGCACATCTGAGTGGCATCTGATACCAATCATTGTCCATACTCTTTTCTCACCCTTCCCCCTTACGAGTGACTCCTACAGTGCTGGCAAATATAGGCTACCTCATTTGATAAGTTTTACTTTCTCTTGTAATTGCAATGTTTGTTGTTCAAGGAAATATACTGTTTCCTTTTTATACTGATTTCTTTAAACAAAGATAACAATACTGTTTTGTCCAACTTTCTGACATTTGCAGTAGATTATGGCTAATTATTCTTTCAACTTCACAGAAAATGAAAATCATAGACATTTTCCTTTGCTTTCTGAGCTGTGATTCCTTCTAATCATCCTACAGTGCCTAGAACAGAAAATGGCAACGTTTCCTTAAAAATTGGTATACTATTCTGTAGAGGCAAATTAGTTTTGACTAGAGTGGTTCACAGGCAGAGAGTTGACAACACTTTTCCATTATCCTTGTCTTCCACCAGGAAATGTTTCATGACAGGTCAGACTTTTGATCTTTCGATTTATGAATGTGGCACTAAATATACAAAAATTATGAGGCTCATCTCAGTGGATATGTGTGTATTACTTTTTTTCCATTACACTCTAAAATTAGAAGTCAGTAAAAACTTCTAAAATTTTCACACAGAATGTATATTTTTAAAGAAAAACATGACCAATGTATAATTAGAACTGCCAGAATATGCATAAAAATGTAGTTTTTATGTTTGTGTTCTTGGCAAACTCTTCAATGAAAAAGTGGTTAAATTTCATTTCAATGAGCATGCTGATAGCAAACTATGATGACTCATCTGCATGGGTATCTATGAGAAAAAATAAAATTTAATACTTCTCAATACTTTTAAAAGTAGAAAACGTGTTTCTGAAGTGGCACAAAAGTTCAATCTACAATAAATATGAAAAATAATTATTTTCTTTATTTTCCTAATTGTGCTGGAAGGGCAAATAAGTATATGAATGATTGATACTCATGTGCTCTGCTCTGTACAGTACTGAGTAACAGAAGAATCTTGCTATGAGCAGATTTGAATAGACTTGACAGACACAACAGTAGGAAGGGGAAGTTGCATATATCTGAGCCATGCTGTGTGATGTTGGAAAACATCTCAGTCTCAAGAAGTATGTTGCACAAGTGGGTTTCAACAGGAGTGAGTACGAGGAAGAAGATAAAGCAGTTTCTGTAAGCAAATTCTGCAAAATGAAGAAAAAAGAGGTATTTGTGGTAATGCCACATTAATCAGGCTTCATCTGAGCCTCAAAGTTTGTCTAGCCTAGCTAAAGCAGCTGGAAGCCTCTTGCCTTCAATGGCATACGCAGGAATGATAAAGTCATGATACACAATTGTTTCTCTCCTCTCAGACCAGCCACTGAGTAGTGATGATGGTTCAGTTGATGGCAGATAAGATTTGGCCTGAATCTAGAATACACTTCAAATCCATGTTATGGACCTGCAAAAAATTGTTATAACAATTCTATTACTGTATTTTATAACTGGCTGGCTAACAGTTCACGGTCACTAGCCCTGGCCCTTGGGGGAGACTTCAACTTGTCAGATGTCTGCTGGAAACTCAATACAGTGAAGAAGACGGAGTCTAGGAGGTTGCTGGAGTGTATGGAAGATAAATTCCTGACACAGCTGGTTAGTGAGCCTGCCAGGAGTGGTGCCCTGCTAGACCTACTGTTTACAAACAGAGGTAGGACATGTGGTGGTTGGAGGTCATCTTGGGCATAGTGAGACTCCATAGTATCGAACCAGTCTTGTTTAATAACTTTATCGATGATCTGGATGAAGGGATCAAGTGCACCCTCAGTAAGTTGGCAAACAACATTAAGTTGGGTGGGAATGGTGATCTGCTGGAGGATTGGAAGGCTCTGCAGGAGGATCTGGACAGGCTGCATCAATGGGTCATGGCCAACTGTATTAGGTTCAACAAAGCCAAGAGCTGGGTCCTGTCCTTGGATCACAACAACCCCAGGCTGTGCTACAGGCTGTGGAAAAAGTGCCTGGAAAACTGCCCAATGGAAAAGTGTGGAAGCCAGTGAGCCCACGCTCTGCTGAGGAGATAGGCCCTAAGCCCAAAAGTCTCCCCTAAGTTAGGGAGACAGAAATGGCTTCACCCATGAGTCTTTGTTTCATTACGTTAATACACCCCAGTTCTGTTTCCCCGGTTGGCCCATTAGCCTCCCTGCCTCTTTCTCCCTTATATGACTCTGCCCTAGAAAGTTCTCCCTTCCCTGTTCTTCCATCAGCCCTCGTCCCTTGGCCACTCCCCCACCATTTCCCTATTGGTTCCCATACCCTAACCCCTCTGCCTATGTAACTCCCCCTTGCCCTCAGACCATTGGCCCTGATGCTCTCTCTGTGATGCTCTTATCAGTGCCATATATAAAGCTCAACCCTCTTTTGTTCTTTGTTCTTCATCCCTGGACCCCTTCAAGCGCGTGGCTGAAATAAACCTCCCCGTAGAATCCCATATGAAGGACCCTTCCCGACTCTTTGCCGTCACCTTGTTGCAAAAACCATCTGGCGTGAGTGTGATTGAGTGTGTGTGTGGGAAGTGGCCTGCCAAGCGGCTCCCTTTTGGAGACGCTTTCGGAAGGTTGCGGCACCTCACCACCTTGTTTCTGCCACAACAGAAAAGGACCTGGGGGTGCTGTTCGACAGCAGCTGAACATGAGCCAGCGTGTACCCAGGCGGCCCAGAAGGCCAATGGCACCTTGGCCTGTATCAGCAATAGTGCGGCCAGCAGTACCAGGGCAGGGATTGTACCCCTGTACTTGGCACTGGTGAGGCCAGATGTCTAATTCTGTGTACAGTTCTGAGCCCCTCACTGCAAGAAAGACATTGAGGTGCTGGAGTGTGTCCAGAGAAGGGCAATGGAGCTGGTGAAGGGTCTGGAGCACAAGTCCTGTGAGGAGCAGCTGAGGGAGCTGGGGTTGTTTATGCTGGAGAAAAGGAGGCTCAAGGGAGACCTCACTGCTCTCTGCAATTCTCTGAAAGGAGGGTGAAACCAGGTGGGGGGTCAGTCTCTTCTCCCAGGCAGCCAATGACAGGACAGGGGGAAATGGCCTCATGTTGCACCAGAGGATGTTCAGGTCGGACATCAGGATAAATTTCTTCACTGAAAGGGTGGTTAAGAACTGGAAGGAACTGCCCAGGGAAGTGTTGGAGTGACCATCCTTGGAAGCGTTCAAGAAATGACAGGACATTTCATGAGGCACTTAGTACTACAGTTTAAATGACATGGTTGTGTTCAGTCAAAAGTTGGACTCAATGATTCTGGAGGTCTTTCCCAACCTTAATGATTCCATGATTCTATGGTAGTTCAATGTTTATATGCTTTTCCCTCTCTTTAGGCTTGTTTCATGTGGTAAATGTAAAACCATCTCTAGAGAAAGATTATATAAAAGATTATTTCTTTAGAATTGCTACATATAGAGAGAGCAAAAATGAGAACTGGAAAAATAATAAAAGCAGAATGATGTCTTTAGTCCTCTTCTCATGAGCAACCCAAAATCTTAGCTACCTATTTAAGCATGGTTTTCTCTAGTTGTTGCCATATTATTTTTCAACCATGCTCTTTGGAAAATGCAGCCATAGAATACTCAGAAATGAAGCTGGTGTTATTCAAGTTAAATTAAAAGCATATGCATGAGTCACACCCTGAGTAGGGAATTAATTTAATCAGTAACAATATGTTAAAAATACTTTAGTGAATAGTTAGCTCAGTTCTTTCTTTGCATATCCTTATGTTAAATTAAAACACTGGCAGTTTTTAATCTTTTAATCTTTGTGATTTATGGGGTTGTTGCTGTCCAATATGGAAACTATGTCCCAAAAATCTTGAGAATTGTGCATTTCCTCAAATTCTCCATCTTTTATTTAGACAAGAATTGGATGATATCAGTGGAACTGTTCATTAGGGTAGGCCTGTAGTCCTCAAGGCTTTGTAAAACCTGGACTTCGTTAGCATACTGATGAAAGTAATCCCTTCCAAGAACAAATGGAGACCTCCAACATAAGTAAAGCCAGTAGAATTGTACTCTTGGAATTCATACATGTATATTTGGTGGATTTGCTACCAGGAAATTTACTAGGTTATTAAACATCAGATTCAATTACTTTAAAAGTCTGACAGTTGCTCTCAGGAATTAACATATGTTTTAACCCAGCACAAATTAATTCTTTAAAAAGAAGTTAAAAGAAGAACATATTTCATTTTACAAGCATGTTGTATTATCAATTATTAGTTTTCAGAAAGCAAAAATACTGCTATTTTTGTTAAATAGGACAATATTTCAGAGGAATTTTTTCATTCTGTACTTCAGCCAGGACCTCTTCTTGCTTTTCATCAGAGAATCACACCTTTATAAACAATAGCATTCTCAAAGGATGTTTTCACAAGTTGCCTGATTTAGTTTTAACACCTTGTCCTGTTTTACTTGCCTACTTATATCCTCTCCTATGGAGTTGAAGACTTTTGCTTTCTTTACCTCCAAATGAGCATTTTATTACTTATCTAAAGTAGAACTATTTCTAAGATGCGGAAAACGTGACAAAGAACTGTAATCCAATAATTAAACATAAATTTGGAAGAGGAATAGAACTTCAGATCCCTGCTCCAAAATATACACAACAGGGATCTTAGCCTGCTCATCATATTTGAAATCCCTAGTCATTACACCGCTTTTTATTTATGATTTTGACCAAAAAAAAAAAAAATTGACATACTGGAGTGTCTTTAGCAGAGATGCAGAGATGCCAAAATAGTCACGATATCAGAGTACGTGACATGAAAGGAGAGTTTGAGGAAGCTGATTTTGTTCGTTCTGGAATGGAGGCTTTGGAAGAAATCTTACTGATGTCTGCAACTGCCTGGTAAGATGATGGAAAGAGGATGGACCCAGACTCTTCTTATGGGTGCATAGATAGGATGAGAGAAAAAAACTCAGAAGATGGAAATTTTGCATTGAATATAAGGGGGAAAAAAATCTCCCTGATAATTTTCAGACTCTGGACCAGGCTGCCCAGAGACAATTTTGTTCCTTGGAGATATTCAAAACCAAATGGCCATGGCCCTCAGAAGCCTGATCTGGCTGAGCCTGCCTTGAGCAGGTTGTTAGACAAGATGATCTTCATAGATTCCTTCCAACCTAGGTGATTTTATAATTCTCTGGAAATTTCGGTAGAATTGAGAAAAAAAATCTGATAAAAAATGTTTCACTGAAGTATCCCTGCTCCTCCTATTGAGATACTAAAAAATATGGAAGAGAGAGATGTGTTTTACAAATTGACTAAACCCTTCTTTCCACAATATTAATTCAGTCAAGATTTTTTTTTTTTTTTTAAATCTAAGTAAAGTGAAGTTATTCTTCCTGGAAACGCTAACTTATTTGCTTTTTCAGATTAATCTGAAATTAAGTTATGAAATATATAGTTCTTAACCAAAAATTCTTAAATAATTGGACATTAATTTGGCATTTCAGATCAGGTTTATGCCTTAACATTTAAAGTCTATTTTAGTATGTTTACACACTTGCTATGTCCTAGAACTCTGTCATTCTATGACATATACCACATATGTGTGTAACTTCTTTTTGTTCAGGTTTTAATGTATTTTTCTCCATACCGAGCACAAAATAACAAAATATAGATAAAAATAATGAAAATGAAATGCCTAGGCCAAAGCTTTCATCAAGTGTCAGCAATTTATGGAGACCAAGTTGAAAGTGAACATAGACAGAATTATGAAAAAGTAGCATTTTTATTGGAGTATTTAAAACTCTTGAAGCCAACATTCCTCCACTCTGGTGGAAGTGGATTCATTCCCAACTCTTATTTTAGTAACAGATTTTTCATCCAGCAATATTAAAATAACTCCACACCTCACAAATCCTCTGCATCAGAATTCTTGCCCTCCTCCTCTTTCCTGGCATCAGCAAGGTACTGTTTTCTCCACTGAGATTGTGATCTACTTAGAGAAAAAGAAAGGGAGACTTCATTCACTCCCTGAATTTTCATTTGAGAGATCCCAAATTCTTATTCAAGTACTGATTTATACCAGCTGGGATGGGAGAAAGAGATACAACAATTTATAGAATTAGATAATGCCTTTAAAATATGTGTAGAGTATTTGAAGTCAGCACTATGTTACACAGCAGACCTTCCCCCATTGCCAGGTAACTGAAGCAGGGGGACATTTATATTCTTACTGGGATCATGGATGTGATCATAATCTAATGTAGAGCTATCTAGTCTACCTGTAAATCCTGTAGGCTGCTGAGGGATTTAAGAGTGATGCAGAGGATAGCAGTTTTGTGTGTAGTTTTTGAGAGCTTCTGAGTGCATCTCAGAATAATTGTGCCTAAAGCTATTTTTTCAAGAGCTGGATGTCTTTAAATCTAAATATATTTTCATTCTCACAAAATTTCCAAATTTAATCTGAATTTACTGATTAGTTGTGAATAAATTTGTTTTGCACGTCTACATCCACATAATTTTCTCACTTTTGTCTCTGAAACACAGCTGCAGTTTTCTATGTTAAATGTTATGAATTACTGACTGCAATTGCATTTTATTTGTCCTGGCTTAAGCCTGACTGGAAAGCATTCCTCAGACAAAAGTGTGAGAAATATATAAACTTGATATCCTGGACACTTGAAAAAATATCCTTACCTGCCCAGCTCAGCATCCATGGTTTTACACAGTAACAGAGTGTCTGTATGATCTGTGTACATCATGAGAGCTGGCATTGTAGAGGACAGTGCTGGCAGAAGTGTCCTCTGTGACATTCAGGGTTGTCTGGCATACAGTAAGAGAGCTTGGTGGCATAAGGCAGGAATGCACATTTACAGCTTGAAGGTCAAAGAAAAATGTCATGCTTATTTTAGCTCTTAAGGTAATAAAACCTCAAAGTACTTATTTCTTGCTATTATTTAAAGGAAATTGGGGATATCTAGATGTAGACATCTGAATTTGATCAGATGAATTTGACTTGTGTGCCGTGGTGAATGCTATTTAAAGTGGGTGTAAAAAAAATCATAGAAAAGGAGATCACTTTTTCTCTTAGAGTGGCATATAGCCTGGTTGTAAAGGTATTGTCTTGAAATGAGTTCAAAAATGCAGTATCTGGGCCTATTTTTCCAAGTATGAGTGAAAAGTCTAACCTTGAACTAGTGACGGAAAGGGAGAGGAAGAGAACAGCAGCAGCTTAAGGAATTTTTATTTTGTGAATCCTCCCTTCTTTGTTTTACTTAGAATATATGAAACCTTTCATCTCAGGCCAATGTGTTGTATTGTATTAAACTATTTTTACTACGTTTTTATTTCAGCAAGGATGAGAAGCAAAAAATATTCATAGTTTGATCCAACCCTTTTTTCATCTTGGCTATTAAACAGAGAAAGCATCTATTCAAACAACCTGAAAGCTCCGATACTGATTTCATACCAGACTAAATCAGGAATCTCTCCAATAAGGTTATTTGGGCATGCTGGTGTAAAATGGTGCTATATAAATGAAATCAGAATCAGGCCTTGATAGCAGCCCCATGTAGAAGAAACATGCTGAAACCTCATCTAGTCAGAAGGAAATGAGCAGCAAACCTCGTACCAAGAAGGTATTCCAACAGAATTTAACTGCTCTAGACTAGTTCCCATGTGAAAACATTCTTTCCAAAAAAAAAAAAAAGGCAGCTTTATTTCAGGCCAAAGTTAAATCAGCTAAGCTGATTCTAGTTTTATTTGCAAATCAGTTCTTTGGGGTTGAAGTATTTTTCAAATAGTATCACAGAATCATCAAATCACAGACTGGTTCAGGGAGAAAAGGACCTTAAAAGTCATCTAGTTCCAACCTCCCTGCTGTGGGCAGGGGCACCTTCCACTAGATCAGGTTGCTCAAAGCTTCATCCAACCTGGCCTTGGACACTTCCAGGAATGGGAGATCCACAACTTCTCTGGACAACTTGTTCCAATGCTTCACCACCCTCACAGGTAAGAATTTCTTTTTGATATCTAATATGCAATCTACATTCTTTCAGTTTAAAGTCATTACCCCTTGTCTCATCACTGCATGCCTTTGTATAAGTCCCTCTCTGGCTTCCTTGTAGGCCCCCTTTAGGTACTGAAAGACTTCTATAAGGTCTCCTTGGAGCCCTCTCTGCTTCAGGCTGCACAACCCCAACTCTCTCAGTCTTCACAGGAGAGGTGCTCCTACCCTCTGACCATCTTCATGACCCTGCTCTGGACCTGCTCCAACAGGTCCATGTCTTTCTTGTGTTGGGAGCCCAAGAGATGGACACATTCCTAGTGGGGTCTCATGACAGCAGAGTAGAGGGGCAGAATCACCTCACTTGACCTGGTAGCCACACTGCCTTTGATGTAGCCAGGATATGTCTGGGCTGCAAGGACGTGTTGCTGGGTCATGTTGAGCTTCTCACCAACAGCCCACATTCCTTTTCTTCAGGGCTACTCTCAATCCACTAATTTTCCAGCCTATATTTGTGCTTGGTATTTCTCCAACCCATGTGCAGGACCTTGCACTTAGCCTTCATGAGATTCACACAGGCCACTTCTCTAGCCTGTCTCTGGATGGCATCCCTTTCTTCCAGTGTGTTGACTTCACCACACAGCTTAGTGTTGTCATTTGAGGGTGACAGAGAACTACAACAGGCTTTGCAGAGAGGTTGTGGAATCTCCTTGCCCAGAGATAGTCAAAACCTGCCTGGATGAAATCCTGTGCAACATGCTCTTGGTAAACCTGCTTTACAGGGGGTTGGACTAGATGAACTGCAGATGTCCCTTCCAACCCCAACCGTTCTGTGGACAAACTTGCTGGGAGTTCTCTCAATCCTGCTGTTCATGTCACCAACAAAGATGTTAAACAGTGCCGTTCCCAATACCAGCCCCTGATGAATGCCACTCATCACTGCTTTCCTTTTGGACATCAAGCCATGAACCACAAGTCTCAGAGTGTTACCACCCAGCCCATTCCTTATCCACCAAGACCTCTAGCCAGCAAATCCATGTCTCTCCAGTTTAGAGACAAGGATGACATGCAGGACAGTGTCAAATGTACATGTCCAGGTAGATGACATCAGTTGCCCTTCTCCTATCCACCAATTCTGTAACCATGTCATGGAAGGCCACCAAATTTGTTAGGCACAATTTGCCCTCAGTGAAACCATACTGGCTGTCACCAATCATCTCATTTTCCATGTGTCTTAGAATAGTTTCCAGGAAGAGCTGCTCCAAGATCTTGCCAAGCACCAAGATCAGACTGGCTGGCCTTTAGATAATTTTTTCCCTTTTTTAAAAATGAAGGTTATGTTACCACTTTTCCAGATTGTGAGAACTTCACCAGACTGCCAAGATTTCTCAAATATGATGGATAGTGGCTTAGTCACTTCATCTGCCATTTCCCTTGGGACACACAGTCTAATCAGGTTCTGTGGACTTCAGGTGCACCTGTGCACCTTCAGGTTCCTTAGATAGCCCTAGAAGTGATGTCCTCCTGCATTGGGTGGTGCTTCATTCTCTCAGTCCCTGCCTTGCCTTCTGCGACCTGGGTGGTGTAGCTGGAGCATTTGTCTGTGAAGGCTAAGGGAGAAAAGTCATTCACTACCTCAGCTTTCTCCACCTGGGTAACCAGGCCTCCTGTTTCCTTCCAGAGGGAGACCACATTTTCTCCTGTCTTCCTTTTATGACTGAGATACCTATAGAAACTTTTCTTATTGTTATTGACATCGCTGGTGAGATCTAATGCTCTCAGGGCTTTAGCTTCCCTAACCCAATCCCTGGCTGCTTTGAGCAATTTTTCCTGCATTCCTCCCAGGCTACCTGTCTCTACTTCCACCCTCTGTAGGCTTCCTTTGTGTGCTGAGTTTGTCACAAACTTCTTGTTTGTCCATATGTCAGGCCTCTTGGCATTTTTGCTTGACTTCGTTTTCATTGGGATTCATTGTTCCTGAGCTTGGAGCAGGTGATCCTTGAACATTGACCAGATCTCTTGGGCCCATCTTCCCCCAAGGTCTTTATCCCATGGTAATTTACCCAGCAGATGCCTGAAGAGGCCAAAGTCTGTTCTCTTCAAGTCCAGAGTAGTGAGTGTGCTGTGCACCTTCCTTACTGCCCTGAGGACTTTGAACTCCTCCATTTCACGTCCTCACAGGAGCCATTAAGTAATGGTTATTTTGAAGTAGTTATTTCAGATGGCTAACAGTCTGACAGCTACCAAAGCAACCCTTATCCAGTGCACATTAATTTCCTTTTTCAGTGGGTGACCATCTCAGCTTCTCTCCGTTCTCTTTCCTTCTTTCTAGCAATTTTCCCCCTCCCTTACTTATTTTAGATTACTTTTTCTTCTAAGTCTTAATTGTAGAAAGAATTCTACAAGATTTTTATTTCACCTTCAAGGAAACTTGTACAACCAAAAGTAACAAAATCAGTGAGAACAGACAAATACAAAGAATAACATATTGCTTAGCTAGCTTAATGATATCAGTCAAAAATATGAGGAGCAGTGACATAGCTAGATAAAGCAATGTTCTGTTTTGAAGGTTTGGTCTGCTATATGATCCTTCAGAAAAAGAAAAGGATTTAAACAGAAAATTAAGTTCAGATGACACAGATGGGGCATAAACCACAATAGATTGTTTCTTTCTATTTTGGGCTATTGATCTGATAGCTATGTCTTCCCAATAGCAGGGAAAATGTGGAAAATTACCATGATCGTGCATTCCTCATTGATGAAGACTTCAAACCCATTTTGGAAGGAGTCATGGGAATAAAGAACTGGAAGAGTCTGAAAAACAAGACATAAATGAATGACTAGCAGCTGAATAGAAACATGAGACAAGCTATATGAATTCAGATTAAAGGTCTGTTTTGCTTAGTAGCCTTTCTCTGCCAGTGGCCTTTTGAATGGGCTTTCTCTCTCCTTAAGGTCTCTGTTCATGTTCCACAGCCCTCTTTTGATCTTTACTGATGATGGACCCTTAGCTCTGTTCCTGGAATAATAGCAGCCAGTTTGCCCTCAATGCCATTCATGATCATTCATTCTCATATCACCAATGACTTGTAACCAGAGACTGGCAGTCTCTGTTGCAAAACCAATCAGCAGCAGGAACCTCATATAGCTACAAAGATAATGTTTCCTTCTTTATGTTTAAATTTGCCTCAGACATTACTTCAGGGGGCAGGAGGGAAAGCTGCTGTCATAATGTGAAGTCAGACAGTGAAGAAGAAATCACTCTTTAGAACCTGAAGTTCCCTGAGTTTTACTATTATTTCTTGCACCTGAAGTGTTTCACACCCTTGCTTCTTTTGCCTGTTGTGTGGTTTCATGTCATGTAATACACCTTTCGTGGTTAATAATAATCATGAGAAGACGTTTCTTTCTCACAGGCTCTTTTGTTACTGACTCTGAAACAATACGTGTGGGGCAGGGAATACTCCTTGTTACGTTTTATAATATGATTAGGGACACTGGTCACCCTTTCTGATCACAGCCCTAAAGGACAAAATTAATATAGAAAAAATAGTCATTTACAAGAAGCAGCTTTTATAAAACACAGCAGAGCAAATGAAAAATAGCAAAAGAAAACAGCATTGGGGGCCTGTTTCACAAAAAAAAAAGCTTAAAGAAAAACGGTAACAGGATAAGGAAAAAATCACTGATTCAACTGTAATTGAGAACAACTAGGATGGTATATATGCTAAACCTTTCTATCTTCCTTAAGTTTGTAAGAAACAGATGTTTTCTTACACAGCAATGGTGTAAGAACAGTTCAGTGTCTCAACACTAAAGCTCTACTGAAGTTTATAATTTGCTAAAGAACACTTACTGTATTAAATTATCCACATTCTAACAAATTTTTGTATTTTCACTAAAATATAAAAAATATAATAAAGTTTTGAAAAGGTTTTGACATTAATACAGTTTTCTTTTATTCTAGAAATAAAGAAAATCAGAAATATTTTCAGGCACATCAATTAAGATTTCTTGAGACACAGAAAGGAAAATCTCAGAAAACCTCTTTTACACATTTTAATTTTAACCTAAAAAGAAACAGTTAAAAACATTCTTATAAGTTTGGGGTTTTTGTTTTGTTTTGTTTTTATTTCACAGAGCTATCAGATGATGCTAGCATATACTCTTGAAGTGTGCTCAAATCACGCTAATTTACACCAGCTGACAAGATGATCCAGTGTTCTGGAAATCTCATTCAACTTTTTCATGTCCACAGCACAGGTTTTTCCACAAAAATACATTTTCTTGACATTTTCTAGGCCTTCAATATACCTAAAAATAGAAGCAAAATCACACATTCAGACTTTATAATAATATCTGTTCTGGTAATTTTAAGAAAAATAAGTACGTATTAATTGTTCCTTTCGGTTGCCAACTTGAGATTTCATGAACAAATTACGATGTAAATATACCTTATTTAGCACCTCGTTCTTTCCCTGCTTTGAAGATTTATGGATGTCATCAGGGCTAGGATTATTGTGGTTACATTGTTCGGAAACTGACTTTATACAACAATTTCAGTTTTGGAGTTCTCCCATATTAGCTGGGCCTCAAAACTTTAATGCACAGAGTAATCAGTGGAAAAGAAGTTAAAGATGTATTTTGGCTTCTCCTAGCTTGTATGAACCTGGTATTTATAAAGCCCTTTGTTTTTCAGCAGAGATGCCTTCCCAGCAGTCAATCTATCCTCATATTGGAAAAGAAAAAAATCCACTATCAAATGCATTGGCACTGTCATCTCTCTTCAACAATTAAATAGGGTGTGTCACTTAAAAAATCTGTTAAATTGATAGAATTTATAAAGGCCAGTGTTTTCTTAATAAATCAGTTTCTGTTTCAGGCTGTCAGCAGGTAGCTAAGTAAAAGTTCTCTTGTGCTGGTAGCAATGGTGTTTGGTAGGGGCAAGTGGCTGGGGCAGCTACATGACCTTTGGTTGCTTCATGGAACAGAGAAGTGAATAACAAAAGCTTATTTAAGGGCTACAGTTGTCACTTCAGTGGTCAGCAGCTTCTGCCATCAATGACAACAATTTCTCATGCAATTTGTGGTCCACAGTGTCCCAAAGTGCTTTTTAAAATCCTTTGGGCAATTTGGTGTGAGTATGTCTGTAACGCAGTAAAATTAGTGTCAGTAGTGCTGGAAAACTGGAAATTAATTTGACTCTCATGTGAATGGATGCAGGGTTTCTCAGTGAAACGAAGCAACCTATTTTCCTTATTCCTTATGAATGTAAATAAATTCTCTTTGTATTGTACAATTTCTATTATGTCGAGTGCATGTTAAAGAACAGTGTGGTTTTTATTGAGTCATGAATTGGAAGAGTGCTTTTACTTCACTCTAAAATTTGCTTTTTCCAGAGTCAGTCACAGGCTAGTTTCTGTTTGAACTTTCTCTAGAGTTTACCAGATGTTCTGTTTGGATTCCATGTTACTGTGTTGTGTTCACTGGATTTCACAGATGGGCTTTTCACTGAACTAATGAAAACTTAATGAAATCCATATATATATTTAGCATTTAAGAATACAGTATAATATAATGCTTTCTGTTGCTGTTTGTCATTCATGCTTAAATTGGCAGGACAAATGCAAGCTCTAAGAGACACTGTGAGTTTGCAAGCAGCCAGAAGATTTTTCTTCTGTTTTTTCCCACTATGTGCCCCTTGCTATCTTGCGGTAGCAGATAACTCCACTTTCAGTGGTGCCTAGGTTTTGGTTCTGTTTCAGCTTGTAAAATAGGAAAGCAGAGGATCAGATAACAGGTGTGTTCAAAAGCATGTGTCAACAGAGTTGGTTAAACTGGAGGGTGCCTGATTTCAGGAGTGAGGAACTGAAAAAAAGAAAAAACCAAACCCCAAACATTTTTATCAGTTTTTGTTAAATAGCAGTATTGGACAGATAACCCCAAACACTATACTTCCTGCTGTCGGGTGTGTGAGTACTTGACAGGCACAGAGGGTTTTGCAATATGAAGTCTAACCAGAAGCCAGTTCCAAGTGGTGTTCCCCAGAGGCTGATAGTGTTCAATGCATGCAAGGATGGAATACACCCTCTGCAAGTTTGTGGGCAATACTATACCATGGGGAGCATCCAGCATGGAGGAGCTGAAGACAGACAGACTTGGACAGGCTAAAGAATTGGGCAGAGAAGAATCTCATGTAGTTAAAAGGAAATTAATATAGTCCTGTGCCTAGGGTAGAATAACCCCAGTCGTGCAAGCTGGGATCTGCCTTGGGAAAAAAGCAGCTTTGTACAAGATGTCCTGAGTTCCCAGCAGTCAACATTTACAACAACAAAGGCTAATGTAATACTGAGCTATGTTAGCAAGAGTGTAGCTAGCAGGTGGGAAAAATAATTTGTTTATCTCCCTCTAGTCAGCCCTTGTGAGTTACTTCTAGAACTGTCCAGGTTGGGACCCCGTAGTGCAAAAAAGACATTGACAAACTGGAGGGTCCAGGGCAAGGCAGCAGTGCAGATTAGGTGATGTGACACATACAGAGGGTTTGAAACAGCTGGGTTTGTGCTTCTTTGGAGAAGACAAGATTAAAAGAGAAATCATAACACTGACCTCATCTGTCTAAGAGGAGATTTATAGAAAAGATAAAGCCAGACTCTTCTTGAAAGTGCATAACAAAATAATGAGGGAAAAAATTGCGAATTCCAGTTAGCTATTGGTAAATAATTTTTTACAATATAGTCAAGAGCTGAAATGGATCACCTATAGAGGTTGTAGAACCTCCATCCTTAAAGATAGTTGCGATGCAATTGGACGTGACTGGGCAACCTGGTCTAAATGGTGGATCCAGCTTCAAATCTGGACCTGTTTCAGAACTTCTTTCTGGATCCTATCATAATGATTCTGTGATTAAGTTTGGGTCTTTTTAACGCCTCATAGTGACACCCTCCTTTTTACACGAAAATATTTATACAGAGAAAATAATGATTAAAGTCATTACTAGTAATTTTACTCTCTTCTATCTCCAGAGGTACTTTGAATCCTCCTTACGGAGGAAAGCAGTGTTTTGAAAGCAGACTAATGACTTTAGGTTTGAAAAGGAAGATTCTTTCAACATGAAAGTCATTGGAAAATTCTGGACCAGAATATTCGCAAACTATCTAAGTAATGAAAATGGTGGGTCCAGTAATCATACCGAACAGAACACATCATTTCTAAAATACTCACATATCAATTGTGTTATCTTTTCCCTAATGGTAATAGAAATTTCTGCATGTAATCTTGGGATTGTTGCCCTGTAACATAGAGCTGCAGCTGTTTTCCTTTGCTCTATTATTGAAGATGGACTCTGGGCAGAAAAAAACAACTGTATCACTTTCTTGCCTCAGCATAAAAAAAAAAAAAGGAAACCTTTTCTTCTAGGAAGATATACTAGAGGAAATTTTGTAACAGATAGTTTTCCCACAGGAAAATGGGGATTTATAAGCACCCTGGCTTCCTAGCTTCTTGGCAGCTCATAAAACAGAGTCTTATAGTGCAGTTCCTTGCAGTTCCCTGGTCCTATGACATCCTCAGGCAGATGGAGGCAGCCGCAGCCCAGGGCACTTCCGAGCTCCCAGGCTCCAGTGCTCCTCAGCAGGCTGTCATAGAGGAAGGGAGCCTGGAGGGCACAATGGATTTCAGGAATATGGACATGTTCCTGTAGTGGAAACAGAGGGTTTGGCTTTTCATCCCACCCCCAGCTTTTCAAAACACAAAATCTTTTGCAGAAATTAAGCTAAGTTTCCCAGCCAGGTGGGTGTCTGTGCTGAAAATCCATCCAGTCTTGACTAAGTTTTTCAGTCTGGTCACAGGGAATGTAGTAGTGGCTGTGTAACCTAGGAACACTCTCCTAAGGCAGAGCTGTCTTCGGATTTTCCAAAGAAATGGGCAGTGAGCATCCCAAAGATGGTAGAGGTGTCAGAAAACTGCTTTATCTTATTTTTTTAAAAAACTAATGACTTCATAGTACATTCATCCAGCACTGACTCATGGAAAGATGACAACCTGAGAAAAATCGTGCAAGTAAATGAATATTACAGTTGTGTTGCATTCCGTGAAGAAAACACATGTTCTCTGTGTTCTCTGCTCATGGAAGTGTGTCTGGAGGAAGCGAGCACATGTGACTCCATCCATATATCAGTGTCAGAACCCTTTCTTTAAAATGTTTGTTACTTTACATTATACCAAGCTTTTGGAAATTATTAGGCAGCATATTATATAGTGCAGATGATACTAAATATTATTAACATTTGAATTGTTGCAGTCTGACAAGAAGAATTGCCATAATGAAGAGATAAAAATGTGCAATACATAAATCAAGTTCAAACATCAAAATTTTTAGATCTTGGCCTGGTCTAAAGAGAACATGTGTTATTCATAGAATTACAGACATATGTTTGCACACCTCTGAGAAAACAGATGACATTCCCATATCTAGTTTGAATAATGGTATATATTTTTGTCTTTGAGCAGGGCTTTACTTCAATTTGCCTGCAGCATTTTTCCTCTTTCTTTGCATTTGCTTTTGATGTTTGGTATGTAAGTCATTAGGGCCAATGCAGGAAAAGGACCCAGACAGGTACTAGACAAGTGGAGATAAGAGCTTCTTACCTGAAAAGCTAATTCTCTAAAAAGATGAAATTTAAAAACCCCTCATAAGATAAAGATATGGCTGATCAACAGAACATGTGAGCAGATCAGTTTCAAACACCCAATTTCAATGCATTAACTGATTTGCTCTTGATTTTGTGCTTTACGTTGCAAAACAAGGTTCACTGGAATCACCTTCAGAGTGCTTTGTTAGCTGGAAGATGGTGGAAGGTGTTGGAAGTGTAGAAAGATGGGAAACAAAAAAGGGCACAAGGGCTGGCATGCTGAGTGGGGAACCTATGGAGGTAGCAGTGCCTGAAGGTCCCTGCTGATGACTGCCTCATTCCCTATTCCAGTTTATTTCCTGGAAGTTGTCTGATTGGAGAGGGGAGGAACTGTATAAGACATAGTCCAGTAGAATTTGTTCTCAGGATCTGCATTCAGGCCAGAGAAGGTACGTTTAACTATTCAGGAACTGCTAATGCAGTGACAGTGGATGCTCTGGCTTCCAGGACACACACCACAGAGAATAGCTGAGTTTATGTGCTCCCCTGCTGCCCTAAACAGAGTGGTTCCTTCATGGGCCACTGATTTGTCCCTGTCAGGCATTTGTTAGGTTCCTGAGAAGGTACAGAGGGATAGCATATCCACTCCAGAAACCCCTGCAAATCTGGAAGAACACTATGTCAAAGCGGCTGAGGGCTGAGGTCTCATCTATGTCACTTGGCACTGGGGATTCAGGAGTGCCTGCTGGCTGCCGTTAGTCCACCGTTGCCTCAGGGTTGAGGTACTTCAGTGTCAACAGCTCCACGGCTTTATGTTGGCTTCTTTATCCAGCTGTGCTGAGTAATCCACAGCAGCCTCACACTCCTGGCTCCAACATGGCAGTGAACTGCCCAGTTAGCAAAGAGTAAATGCACTGCTCTCTTTGGTGTTCCTTCTGAGAGCAGAAGCAGGTGATGCCTCAGGGGAAGAGGCACTCTGATTGCTGTACCTCTACACCTCATGCTGATATTATTCCTGGAGAAGTGCATCACAGTGGGCCCCGGCCTGAACAAGACCATGTCATTCCCTTAATCTCCTGGCTGACGTTAGTGCCAGCTCTGCCTTTCTCTTCACTATACAAACTGTAAGCCTGAAGGGCAAGAAAAAGAAAATCCTCCATTACTGTACTTCTTTTCCTCTTGGAAAAGAAACAAAACTAAGAGCTATGGGCATGCTTAAAAACATTGTCTGCCCATGAAAAGCATTTCAGAGAACCCCATAAGTCATTAAGTTACACAGAAAATGTGGCCAGTTTGATGATATCTCTCCACTTCAACTGCAGATTTTTTTCTGTACGTATAATTTGTTCATGGCAATTACATAAACATGAAAACAGAGACAATCATCATTAGATAAGATTTAAAATTACAGCATTAATCAGCTCCTATTTCTGGCCATTTAAAAGCATTTGGACTGCCTCCTCTTTTTTGATTTATTTTTATTTCCTTCAAAAAATCAGTGGTGATATTTTCCACATAAAGCAGTGGCAGAGTGGAAGTGCTGTCCATGGTTAATCTCCTGTTCTTGGTCATCGTGTTTGCTGACTCCCAGCTCACTTGCAGCCAGCTTACTGGCTGGCCTAATGGGATTTCCAGACCTGTGTCATCTCCTTGTGGTGGCTGTCCCTCACACACCCTCAGAGCTCCCAGAAAGCATGCCAGAGAAGGGGCTGCCCTTCAGAAAAGCTTATCAGAAATGCATTTTAAGGAGGAAGATGAATCTGTACTTCCCTGGTCTTTAGAGGAAGGCAGTGACCTCTCTGTTTCTTAACTCAAGCACAAATCAGTGGTCTCAGTTTCAGCACGGAAACTGTCATTTGAGAGAGGCTTGGGCAGTGCAACCAAATGAACCCTAGAACATATTTTCCTGTGCCAGATTTGGGCTTTTAAAATATGCATATTGAGAAATTAGGCTGACCATGTGCCAATTCACCGTTATACAGAGACACATCCAGAAACTCAAAATTATGAGTCTGTGAGGATTTGTGAGATTATGAGAAACAGGAGGCAGCAAAGGAGGTACTGATTTTCTGTATTTCCTTCAAAACTTTTCATAAAGAGATTTGAAATGAATTATACATTCTTAAATTAATGTACCTTTTACCAAACTAAATAACCTTTTGCTGGGATTTAAAGACACACATCATTTGTCATTAAATGATAATCAAAATAAACTTGAAAATCTGAAGAGCCTATGCTAACACCAAACTCAAAGGACACTTCGGATTTCTACCAGTGGCACAAATACATGTCTTAGGTTTTATTGCTTTATCCCTCCTAAAGATTTTATGTCGATTTAACAGGCTTCGCTCACCATGCAGCCTTACAAAAGGTGACATCTTGATGTCTGGTGATTTACTTCAACAACTATGAGCTCTTAAATCACAGCTGAATGTAACCTGGCACAAAGGAAACAAATCTCTGCAGCCATTTTAGTCAACATTGTTAATATTAACTCATGATTGTCCAGAAACACAAACTACAAATTTCCAGAAATAGTAAGCTAAGTAAGATAATTCAAACTCATGAATTATCTAGTCAATGAAAGAGTCGCAAAAGACCCAGCACATCAAGAACATGTTGCTTTCATGCACATGTAGCAAAACAGACATGTAGCCAAAAATGTATATTTTTAACCTGCAAAGGCCCTTGGTAATTTGCTGAAAGTCTATTTGCATATTCAGGTTAACAGCACCACAAATTAGAGCTGACACTTTTGCTGCAGCCTGTGCTGGTTTTTCCTATATGCATGAAATAGTGACAAAATATCACCAAGACCCACATTTTCTTTCTGATGGCTGTGCTCAACTGCAGCTTTCCAGTAAATTGTTAACTTTGAATGGTTTCTTCTCTCTAATTTTCCAGTGACTAATTCAAAGAAAGAAATCTGCTCCCAGTTCTCATTGTTACTTGTTTAGATTATTAGAGCTAAAATATTGACATCTTTCAAATAAAAAGTTTGTGAGAAAAAGTGAAAACAGAGTATCCATTAGTAACATTAAATAAAAGAAGGCACTAATGGGAGACATCTTATGGAGTTAAAATTTACGTGCCTTTTTAGAGCTTTTTCGTCTTCTCTAAGGATTATTTCACTTTCTAAAAGCTATGGATACCTGATAACAGCTCCTCAGCTCTATAATGTTGAATAGCTTGTCTGAAGAATGATAGGCCCCTAGAAGAAAATGAGGGGACATTTTTGCCCATGTACAAATTCACACAAAGGATTTTCCACTGCATAAACTGTGGCCGTAGCAAAGTTTTTGGAGAAAGTAGGGAAAAGTGCTTCATAAAATTTTTCTAGAAGGTCTTAGAAAATCTTATAAGTCTTACAGTCATTCAGGGGGAGCTCATTTTCAATGGCTGCTCCACACTATTATGTATAGGCTTATATATCAATTTCCAACATTTGTAAAGAAAGACGTATTTTTTTATCTTCTCTGCACTCCTTTCACATATCTGCATCTCTTCTGAAGTCTCAGTCTCTAAAACTGAAAATTGTTTTCCAACCAATGTCATACCAACCCTGAAGGTAGCAAAATATTAATTTCTTTATCTTTTTTATGATAGTCTTACATTTGCTCTGTTTTGAGATAAATCACATTTTTGATGTTTTGAACCCAAATATATGTGTGTGTGTGCATATGTAGGCGGGTGTCAAATTACATTTATGAACCTCATGTTAGTCAGGAAAGGTAAATTTCCTTTTGTGTGGTGCTGCTGACAGCATTGCTACAGCAAGAAGGGCTGTCCTTTGTAGAGTGTAGACAGTCTTGTTCGTCTGGACATTTTTATCTGCAGACCCATTGAGCAGGCAAGTAAGTGGATCAGAGTATAAGTGATGTTTCCTTTGACAGATGCTTTTCAGAGTGAACACATCAGGAGTAAACTGGCCGTGTTTGACAGTACCCCAGAGAATGAGACTGGAAGTGACAAACACTGAACATTCTTCATTTCTCTCCTTTGATTTGGCCACAAAGGATCTATAATTCAGATTTGTCGCTTCTCACTCTTTTCACATTGAGAATTGCCTTCTATAATGTAACTGGGACCACATGGCCTCCCTGCTACTTTAAGAGAGATGAAGTTTACACAAGAAAAAGTGACTTGCGAAGAAAATAGGGGCACAAGCCTCTAGAAGGCAACATAGCACAGTGATGAAATGCAATGCCATGTTGAAATGATTATTGGAGCTTTTCCTAAAAATATGTCAATATACTTTAAACGTCACAAACACGAGGGGAGCATTGAATCAAACAGATAACATTTAGTTTTGTAGGTGTAGCTGATTTCAGCTGAGAATCTCCCAGTGCTTTCAGAAAGGATGTCAAGATATACTCCAGCATTTACCACATGTGCTATTTTGATTTTGGCCTTTTACATATATAATGAAAATAAATCTAACTGCTATATTTTCAACATCTGTTTGGAGAGCATGAAGTTCTGTTAAATCTTTTTGGTACAGGGAAGCTGGACCACCTGAGACATTTGTAACCTGAGAATCAAAGGAGGGATTGAAATGACCTCGCGTATAAGTGCAGTTCTAAGGGCAAGATGTAGGCATCTAGCTCCCAGTAGAATCAACGTAAAGCAGTAAGAACCTCTATATTATTTTGTGATTCTTTGGCTAAATATCTACCATAATTACCACTGAGAGCATAAACACCCCTTCTGAAAAGAATACAAATGTGTAGTATGACAAGTGCTCATACTGGAAGGATTTTGGAAGCTAAACTGAACCAACAGAACAGTTCAAAAGATGGTTTCTTTGAAGGTCCCAGTAATATTCACCATTCCATTAAAATAGCTGATTTAGAAAGAACATATTTGTACCCTTGCAATAAATTTCCCACGTCTTGCTGTGAATGCCATTCCTTTGAGAAAGGAGCCCTCCAGCCCATATCATTGGAATCAAACATTCAAGAAATGTGATGTGGGGAAGTAGAGGCGTCAGCGGATGGCAGCTTGCTTAACCCAACCGCTAGATGAAAAGCAAATGTATTAAGAACTCTGACGTCAAATGACAGGCATCTTTCCAAGAGAAATTTTGTCAGAACTTCATATAAATCAAAAGACAGATTGTGAAGCTTTTTATTGGCAATTGCACTTATTCATGAAGTAAGATAAATTAATAGGGAGCAGAAAGGTAAGCCAAAAGGCATCTTCGTTTTGCAGACCTTGCCTTGCAGCTCTGGAATTTCCTGAACTGACAATTGTTAAGAAAATCCAGAGATGGTATGTTCACATTCATGATTAGTTGCAAAGTAAAATAAATTGCAATCAAAAGAAGGGCTTCCTAACTGGATATTTAGATGGAATTCAAGACAAAGAATAGCAATGGAGAAAGTTTTAGCCAGGATTTTTGCCAGCTTTGCTCTTTGCCAGCCAGGACCTTAAAGCCAAGGAAATTGAGTTGTTCTAGACCACTTGTGTCTTTGGATGCATTACCCCGAGTTTTATAGTGGCATATAGTTCAGCCAGGAACACAAATTGTGATCTTGGGTTCAAAAACTCTCTGGAGACTTTTCCAAACTGTTGATGCTATGACAGTTGGAAAACAGACAAATGTTTCAGTAATAGTCCAAGGGACAGTTTGTCCTCAAAATCACTGCTGCCAATGAGACTTCATTTGCCCAAGCCTAGATTTCTTCTCCGAGAGAGATAACAGAACTCAAATACAGCAGATAAACACTACAGTCTATACATCAACAATTACCTTGAAGATCACAAAATTTATTGCTTTTTGAATATCTTGTCAAGCCTGACAATTTTAAAATACTGAAAAAAATATTTTTACATAATACACTGGATAAATATTCTCAAGTCCACATTTTTCTATTCAAAATTATATCGGTAAACAAAATCTAGTAAGGAACTACTAGACAGACACTGCCAAAGAGTGATTTATCTTTTCCTCACAGAGACATCCACTCAAGGTGCCTGTGTCTCTCCTTTGACTAAAAGAAATCTACAGACAAAACACGAACTTAGGCAACGAACTTCAGGTCTAAGGTGCATCTTTCCACTATGCCTGAAGGTGCTGATGTAAAAAGATCATAACATTGCCTTCATGCTCACATGTCTTGCATATATCTGTGTTTTCACATTTGAGTTGTCAGTGCCTTTGTTTCTTCTGTCAGGTTCTGTGAAAGAACTTGGTTTTCTTCATCTATTCTAAACAAACAGAAGCAATTGCATAAATTTTTTACCTTTACCTAGTTTTCCCAGGTATTTTGTTTTCATCCTAAATTACTTATTTTGTTTTAGAGAAATTAAACCTCAAATTTGGAAAAAAGCATTATGCTTGTAATTAAAAACTGTTAGTTTTAGGAGATCCTTGCTCTTCAGGAAAACCTTAATCTCAGCAACTAAATCCTGAGTATGGAGACATAAACCAATAGTCTTATCCAAATAATGAATGTTTCTGAAAAAATCCCAAAAGTAGAGAAAAGGGAAGAAAAACTTTATATAACCATTCAATAAATATTTTATGAGATTGAAATTATCTTTTTTATTATTATATTACCATTATATCTGTTATTATCTTATTCTTTGAGCAATAAATCTGTGTTAGAGTTAACTTTTCAAAGAAGTTGCATCAGTTGAGAAAATTATTATTGATTTAATATAGTTTTAAATAATAAATTTGCTGGATGGACTCTGTAAAAATCTCTGGTGTTTTAAAACACAGTATTAAAAACAGAAAAATGATTTGCAAAGATTTCAGAATATGCATCTTTCTCACGGCAAGGGAATATGGCATAGGTGTATCCTAATCTTGCACACTTTCAACAAGAAGATTACCATACTTTAGGTGCATGATATAAAGATGTAATTAGGAAAAAAAAAAAAAAGGCACTTTGGTCTACTACCCAAGCACCAAAACAAGGTGCTTTCTACAAAATAGTCTCTGTGTCCATGGCATGCTTCTTGTACAACCTCATCTGGATGTCCTGATGTAGATATGAAAACTTCTTCAGTCCTACCAACTTCTCCAGCAGCATGAGGAACTGGAATAAATGACACTGACTTAGCTGGCCCAATAGCACAAGACTTGACTCACTAAATGGCGTAGTTTTTGGACTTGCTTGTTGAGGAACAATGAAGTTCACAGTATCAGCATCTGAACTATGATCAAGGACCCTTGCTGAGAAGAACAGGCAATTTGTATTTTTTGGAACTCTTCCCTGGAGTATTTACAGTCTTCACAGTTTCTTAGACATTTTTACATTAGTTGTAAAATATGTTCACCACATATGTTTGGTAGCTTTGTACATTTTAACTTTTGCACCTGTGATTCTAATATGGTCTGGAAACAGAAAACATGATTTTCTGGTGCAGATAATTTCCACCAGGAAGCGTCAGATATTTCTAGTCAACCACAAAGCTCCGGTGTGTCAATGATGAGACAAAGGGAGCTGCTGGGAAGAAAAGTCAACCACAAAGCTCCTGTGTGTCAATGCTGAGACAAAGGGAGCCACCGGGAAGAAAGCTTTGGCTTGAATGGCATGCTGGGTGGTGGGGGAGATTCAATCTTTGAGACCGTTGTGAGTTGACCCTGGCTGAGTGCCATGTGCCCACTCAGTCACTCTATCACTCCCTTTCCCACTGGGACAGGGGAGAGAATAAGATGGAAGAAAAAAGCCAGCAGGGTGAGATAAGGCAGTTTTATTACAGCAAAAGAAAGAAGCAAGCAGAGATCTGCGCGCACAAGAGCTAAAGAGGAAAAAAGAAATCAGTCTCTACTTCCCATCAGCAGCGATGTTCGGACACTTCCTGGGAAGCAGGGCTTCAGCACGCGTAACGGTTCCTCCTCCCTTCCTTAGATAATATATCTGAGCTGACGTCATGTGGTATGGAATATCCCCTTGGTTGATTTGGGTCAGCTGGCCTGCTTGTGTCCCCTCCCGGGATCTTGCCCACTCCCATCCCCTTTGGTGGGGGAAGGAATGTCAGGGGGACCGCACTGCTCGCAGTAGCCAAAACACTGCTCTGTTATCAACACCCATCCAGCTACCAATGCAAAGCACAGCACTGTAAGGGCTGTGAGCTTTACCTCAGTCAGACCCAATACAAGGATGTAGGATGCAGGTCGATTAATTCCTCTGTATTTCTGTTTGTTTGATATTAAGCACATAGAGGACAGAGATACAGCTGTTTAAACAAACAAACAAACAAACAAACAAACAAAAAACTAGAGAGAGAGAGAGAGAGAGAGAAAGAAGCAGATCAAGAAAAAGACAGTAGGGCTTTCTCCAACCTCAGCAATGTGAAAGTGAAAGTGAATGATTAGTGAAATGCAGCAATGCTGCTTTTCTCTCTGGTTTATATATACACTTCTCTTATTTTAAATTTCAGTTCATCTCCCCAAGCCTCTATATAGACATGTTGCAAAACTAATACTTCTCTCCTGTACAGTTACTGGTGTTACAAACTTTTAGAGGGAACAGAATGTCACAGGATACTCACACATATACACACTTACTTACACATTTGAATTGTATTCAGAGGTGTTTAAGTTGACATGGTACTGCAGACTCCATCTCTTGGCTATTCAAATCCAGAATACGCTGAATTGCATGATGATTTCTTTCCCGTCTACTCAGCATGATGCAAGCATGCAATGGGGCATAAACAGAAGCGCAGGAGCCACAGCACAGAAAAGGCATAGACTAATTTTCAGTGGGCCTAAATATCAATTTCTAGATCTGAACTGTTTTCCAGACCTCCAGACATTGACTACAGCCGTGCTGACATACCTATTTCCATTTGAGGCGACAGCCTCAATAGCCTATGCTCTCCTGAGATTACAAAAAGTGCAGTTAATGTTCCATTTTCACAGATAAGGAAGCAAGGTAAAAAACTAAGGCTGTTCTCTAAATCTTTCAGGTATTAACTTTCCACTGTCATGCATGAGCAAAATTGACAGATTATTATATCCTAACCACAGTGCCATGTCCTAGCCTGCCCCCCGCCCCCCCCCCCCCCCCCCACGCC
>VWZW01001209.1:209029-505095 GCA_013397115.1 Edolisoma coerulescens
TTTTCCTAGAGCATGTTTTCTCAGGCATGAGAGATTGGTTTCAGCCCTTTTGTGGCCATTGACTTTGAATTAGGTTTATGAATGCAAAGCTGTCTGAAACCTCTCAAAACTTACAGAAGATTCTGCTCTGAATTGAATGCCTTGATGCTGAGATGCAAATACAGCTTTCTGCAGTGATCAGTGGAGTTCATTTTGACGTTGTTGGTGTAATCAGTTGGATGTGACAGAGCATAGTTTACCCTTTATTACAAAATTGGATTTTCACATTGGCCACCTCAATGTAACCAGCATGCTACAAATAATAAAAATGCTTCATCATTTTTATGATATTTATCTATTGTATGTACTCACTCCATACTAACTGCATTCTCCTATTATCTGGAATCTAATTTTTTTTTTTCACAGACAAGGAGTAAAAGCTGCTGGAATGTAAAATTATTAGAAAAATTAATTCAAACCAAGTTAAGCATGAGAAAAGCTAAATAAATTTGCCTTTGCTTCATAATGAAAGCCCATCTCATTGAGACCAGTTAAGAAAGATAGGAGGGTCAAGGTGGATGTAATATTCTTATCTTGGAAGTACTGACAACCACCCATGAGAAAATTTCTGCTGTGAAGATCCATAACTATGTGCAGCATCCGAGTGTAGGAAACTGTAGAGAGGACTAGAAACCTCCCAGGGTCCTTTGCTGTCTGAATTACCCTACAATCCTTCATCCTAGTAATTAAGTAAATTAAAAAGAGTAGCATAAAGGAAATGTGATCATCTGACAGTTATGCTAGTATGACTCACACCATGAATGCACGCAGTGATAAGTCCCATTCCCACTGACGTCGGTGGGAATCCTGCTTGATTTCCAGTAGTCTCTTACTCAGCATGAAAATGAGGAAAAGCACAGTGTTGATTCCTGAAAAATGTAGAAATGGAAAAATATGTGGCACAGCAGATTAGGTGATGATAAAATATGTTCAGTCCAAAGGATCTTTATGGTCCTATAAAAATCTTTTACATGATTACAAAATGTAATATTATTTCCCAAATTAAGGAATATACTTAAAACATTTACCTCAATTACCAACAGCTTTGTCTTTTCTGAATACTGTCTTGTCTTTTTTGAGCTGTATCTCTGAAGAATCAGAGATTCTACCTTTGAAAGAAACACTGAAATCTTGTAAGAGAAATGGTGGGCAGATACCAAATACTCTGCCTGTATACTCCTGCTACATCTTTTTTTCTGCAAATGAAATTAAATCGCCCATTTTTTTTTCCTCCTGTGAATAGTTTTAAGTTTAGAGTGATTTTTTCAGACCAAATCAGCTATAGTACTTCCAGGTTGTTCTTAGGTATGCTACAATGTCTTCGAAGTTATTTGTTCCCTTATTCTTGGTCTGAATGTTGAAATCTTATGATGAGATATGAAATGTGGATATAAACATTTGCATACCAATACCCAAGGCCTTCCTTTTCCTTATATGGTTCATTACAGCTTGAATTGCATAGAAGCTTTGAGAAATCAGATTTCTTTCTCTCATGGACTTACACAGTATAGTCCATAAGCTCTTCACTCTCTATGCAGAAAGAGCTGAAAGTGGCAACATCGCCAAGTGTTACCTTGAAATTACACATCGTGTTCTATCCCAGAGTGTGATCTATTTTGAGAGGAAATGGGGCTTTTTTTTCCCTATTGCATGCCATTAACTGCCAATTGCCAGAGGCATCCTTTGCCAGTGTAGAAATAGGAGTACCAGAATAAAGACAGCCCCACCCTCCTGCTCCTTCATGCCTGGGTATAAATACATGGTCATCTGCAAGTGTCTTGCGGCATGTCCTAGGAAGTGCTCTCAACACCTGTAAGCAGTCAAATACCACTGTATAAAAGGATTACTTTTCAAGAATGTATGTGTCATATTATTTATGATGTAGAAATTGGATTTAAATATGCCCTAAGATTTATGGATAGTTGTTAAAGCAAGAATGTTGCTGAGGTGTTTTTATGACTGTAACACTCACTGTTCACATATTAAAGAAGATAACTACAATAAAAAGATACAATGAAGAATTTATTTCTCAAGGTGCAGCAGTTCATTGTGGTTTCCATTTCTACTCCCAGAAATACTTGAGGCTGACAAATGTTCCATTCCTGGCATTTGTGAAGATAATCTACTTCAGAAAAAGTCAGCATGGTTTTTCAGCATGTCTTGTGCTCTGGCACAAAGAATACTCTTTCCTACTGCAAGGATTTCCAGTTTTAAGAATACAAGGAATGCTTGTGGTTCTGACAGAATTATTATGTTTGCAGCAGTGCATCCATCTTAGAGAGATTAACAGCATGTGAGTTCTCTAAAATGGGATTCACTGAGTTTTGTGATCATATACAAAATCTTCTGCCTTTCAAACTCCCTGGTAAAGGATTCTCAATTTTTTTCACAGTAAGATGTTTCTGATTACATCAGGATTCCTACGGATATCATACATAAGATCCATTTAGGATAAACTGCATTGTCTTTCAGGAACGCTGATGTGGGAAGCCAGATAAGCTCTGCATTTGACAGGCCTGTCATTGTTTGAAAGTTGCTTTAACTGGTCACACTTCAGAGGAATACTTTAAGTATGAAATTGCACATCTGGACAGAGTCAGAACACCTGGAATATACTCCCAAACAGCTGAAGTAAATTTGAAGGCTTTTTGATAGACAATGTGCAAATGAAAGCTGAAATATAACTTATTTCATCCATGTCACAGAAAATGTAAAGTTCACCTTAGTTTAGCCATGATAACCAAGACAAACCTTTTCTCTGCTCCAGTTCTTCTTTCTGGAAACATTTTTGTTCCTACTGGAAATTTTTTGTTTAATTCTTTTCTTTTTGCATGTCACTCTTCTTCGTGTCCAATTGTCCTACTTTCCTACAGGATGGAATTAGAAACTGTCACTCTTGTACAAAAGCTTCTCCTTAAGCTTTTCCTCTTCAGAATACTTGCAGCTATCTTGAGCCTACTGGGGTAAACTAATTTAATACATGGTCTTTGTCTAAGAAACAACAACAAAGACAAAACAGATCTCTTTTTTAAAAATGATGAAAATCTTTTTGAAAAAGACTGAAAAATAAAGCAGCAGTACCTCAACCAGACTGAAGGTCAGCTTTTCCTTTGCTGTTTGACTTTTCTATCACTGAATACAAACAGCAGTGTTGGATGCCTAAGTATTTTCCACTAAGAACATATGCATTTTTAAGTACATTTGAAAGAAAGATTATATGCTGGCTCAAAGAAAGCACAGCACTGCCAGCATTCTTTTTCCTCTCTGAGGCAAGTCATGTTCCTGGAAGCACAGAAGTGTCAATTTACCAAAGGTCACCATGATACACATTTTTGATGTCTCCAGTGATATTCTTGCTCATCACCAGTTAAGACACAAGTGTTTGTCATCATAAAAAGGCTAAAAGATCAGTCTTAGAACAATGTAACAAACTTAAGAAAGACCTTGACCTGAAAAAGATTTCTGCTTTTTCACTTTACCAAAAAAATAAGAATGTGCAAAACCTATCAAAGTTAAATACATTTCAACCAAATGTTTGTTTTGGGCTTAAATTTCATTTCTCATATTTATTACACTGTTATTTACAATTTCTTTTAAACATTCCCAGCTAATAATGTATTTAATACCCTCCATCATTCTGTGACTAACTATTCTTTTTCCTGGCAATTTTCCTTTTTTCATTTGTTTCACTTTCCCTGATGTACACACAGCCAAAATATTCAAACTAGTTTCCTATAGTCTGCTAAGCATTCAGTGAAATGAGAATATTTAGATAATTCTATGTGCTCTTTCAGATTGTCAGTGTTTACTTTCTTTGGATACTGACATGAAAAGGTCATAGGCAGGAGTTAAACATTAACCAGAATAAATAAAAATAAATAAACAACCTTATAGAATCTAGAAAATTGGTTGTATGGTGTCTTTCAATCCATGTCTCAAATGCAGCCAGAAGCATTTATACCTTCATCAGTCCTGGTAAAAGTTTGTTTCAGTTACTCTTTAGGAGCACCACAACTGCAGGCATTCCCCAGTTTCCCAAGCTCTCCAAGGTGTACTTCAACTCCCTATGGTAAGAAAATACCCTGATATTTAAACTGATTTTCCCTTTTGCAGTGTATCTCATCCACTGGGCAAATTTATACATGCAAATAAGCTTTTCAGAAATTTTGTATTTATAAAATTGTTATTAAATTCTTCCTCTTCTCCTTCATCTTTCACCCCTTGCATGTCAAGTTCTCTAGATATTTTTCCCTTTTTTTGTCTACACTGTTTCTAGTTGGTCTACTCTGATGCACACTGAAAGACCTACTAAAAATTAGATCTAGCTGAGGCCTTACTAATGGTAATAAAGAAGAAGTTTATTTCATGCCTCTTGAAAGCTGTGTTATAAAATATCCTAGAACATTCTTATCTGACATAGTTCATTCATGTTCCAGCTGTCAAATTTGCTGAAGAACAGCTACTTAAGTAATTGTTCCCCTGTCATATTAGTATTTTTTTGCCTAAGTTATTGCCTTGCACTTTTCATAGAGAATTTAATCCCTAATAAATCTCATTCTGTTATTTTAGATTCCTCATTTTGCCTTTTCTTTTTAAGGTCATATGTGAGACTGAAGCAAGTATGACTGAGTTACTGATGACAGAGTGACTTCCTTTGACTGGCTGAGAAGACCTCAAGGACTGAAGTATTTATTACTAAGTCTTAGAGTTTCAGATGTTAATTAGATTTTAGCTAATCCTCAAGTGACAGAGTAATAACTTGCCGTAATTTATGTATTTTCGCCTATAGTTAAGAGCAGTGCTCTACTCTCAGAGTTGGATGCTGCCCTTCTAACCTTCGTCACTGATTGCTCTATAATAAAATACTGTTGTGAGCTCTCTGAATGGTTGCACTTAAGTTCTGTTTATTATATAAATCTAGGCCAAACTTTTGTTAAGTACAGTCTCTCATCTTGGGGCCTTGGCATCAGGACCTCTGACTTCCACTAACTGTTTTTTTGGCTTCTAACTGAGAGAATTATGATAGATGGGGAAAATTACTAGACATTAACAGCAAGACAAAAATTGATCTTTCCCCCAAAAATACTTTCTTTCCGATACATTTCAATGTTTAGCTAAAAAAAAGTGTGGAGGCACCCTTCTTTGAATAATTTTAATAAAATATTTTGATACTTCACTAGTTCATTCCCAATTTTTCCAAGATTACCCAATTTTTCTGTTATGGGAAATACCCGGATAAAACACTGTCTTGTAAAAGAGAAGCCTGTTTTCAGATGATCTTCTTATAGAGACTCCAATTTAAATTCACTTCCTCCCCTTGGTTTCTTTAGACTAAACATTTACACCAGTCTGAATGCTTCCTCTTTTGTGGAAGAGAGGGTTCACCTTTAGGAGCTATCTTGAAGATAAGTAACTGTCAATTCCCACAGCTGCCAGAAGAGACCAGAACAATTTTTGGTCAGCAAACTATGTGCTGGAGGCCTGATAAAAACTCAGGTTCTCAGCTTTCAGCCACAGTTTTCCCCTTGTTTGCCTTTATCCTTGAGTAATCATTAAGATTCAAAGCTTGCAGTGGGATGAGGACAGCTAATGCACCAGAGCTGGAATACGCATGGAAATCTTCAGGGTTAGGTCCAATTTTGGATGACAGAACCATGCATCTTGCTAGTAAAGGAGTTTTTATAGCATCATTATGATGAAGAGTTGCAGTTCATTTCCTCCATGCAACTGAGCATGTCCAACACATTTGAACTATTTAGTTCAAGCTGCTTCCTCTATAAAGGATGGATAGAGGACTGTAAGCTGGCTGAGTCTCAACATGACCAAGACCATGTAGAAGAAAAGTTAGGGTGTTCGAGGAATACTTTAGCCTTGTGAACAAGTTCTTATGAGTTCAATTGTGGAGCTGCTCGGATTCTATTGCATCTGGAAAAATAAGTTTGAGGGAAATATTAGGGATGGAAACCTTAAATAAGGCAGAATTTCAAAGATAACAAGTGTTATTTCAAAAAGTTGGCTTCTCAAACAGTCCTCTTCCATGAGAATAGTATCTATGACTTCTTGCTGAGTCTTGGGAAATTATGTGAGAGTTTACCAAAAAAGTCCATAAGAAAATAAATATTTTCCCCTGCTTTTTTAAAAAGTAGACACACAAAACATATATTCATGAATTGTAACAAAGATATTTAATTGTGCCCTATTTTAACTCAGCATCCTTAACTTGTAAGTACATTAAGCCCATTATTTGCCTGCACCATGTTTAGGCTGCAGAAGGAAATGTAATCCTTCCAGTTAACTGCTGTGGGAAAAATATTTGTTTTTCTTAATCCTTTTAATGTTTAAATGTTCTAGTTATTTTTAATAAAATTTTTCCATTTTTACAATCTTGGACGATTAATGTGGAACTTCTTATGAAAATGCATATTTGTCTGCTGCCTAGATTAGAAGTATTAAAGTTATATTTTATAAAGATATATTTATACATTTAAAGTCAGAAGGAACATCTTTTAACGAACTAGAATAGTATGTTACTAGCCTTCTGTTTTGTTTAACTACAGAAAGATGTAAAAATGTCTTGAAAAACTACATTTATTTACTTCCAAATTAGTAACTTCTTCCAGAATAACATGCAGTGTTATACATAACACCACTTTTAGAAAAGAATAATATTCAGTGGTTTATTGCTATCATACTCACATTCTCACATACTTCATTTTTGTCAGCTACAAAATGAAGCATTATTCAGCATATAATATTCTGCAGCCTGTGAGTTAGGATATGGATTTCTGTTCCCCTTTTTTTTCCAGTTCCTCATCTTCTCTAGTTAAAGGCTAGACATTGGTGAAATGAGTATGTCCCACCACAAGCTACTGAAAAACTGCAATATCTATTTGCTCCTAGAATTGGGATGGAGTTCAAAATCTTAAAGGTTCTTCATCAGAACTTAGGTTGATCAAGCTTGTTTTTCTTTGTTCTGGTTTTATTATTTATTATTTGTTCCCAAAATAAATATACCTACATAGCCCTCCAAGTCAATCTAGAATTAACATACCTGATATTCTCTTTGCTGTCAAATACTTAAGATTCTCGTGCATACTACAACAAAGACGAAATAAATCAGTTACAAACGGACAATCTTGCTTCCAGATTGTTACAAGGACAAGGAAAGGGAACTGCAAACCCATATGGCCATAAGGCAACTCCAACAAAAGTTAGTCTGTGTGTTGTGTGTTTATGTGAAATCCATCAGGAATGGGACACAGAGGCGATAGCAGCAACAGCCCTGTCCTAGCTAGACTGAACCGCACACAAAACCTCTTCTAGTTTTCCTAGCAAAATACAATGTCTCATGTTCCCCGGAATGAAGGAAATCAATAAAGGGTCTCATCTGCAGCTGGTAAGAGCATTCTTTTCACCAAATAATGAACAGGAGCATGGCAGATTTTCTTTCCAAAAGGAACATATTTGCCTTTTCCAGAAAATACTTTGTGAGATTCATAGTGTGACCTTTTTTTGTGTGAAAGACCAATCTGCTGAACAAATGTGTTCTGCTTATTTGACCAAAAATTAACTGAGATCCTAAAGAAGAAATAGCAGAAACAAAATCTTAATTTTAGGGAAAGGACAGGGGAAAGAGACTTCCCATTTTCCCCTCTTTTGCTCTGGTGTGAGGCAAACTATCAGCTGCTAAGTGCTGAACTGCAGAAAATATGTGTGCAGGTTGGCAAAGAAGTTGGGAGTGTCCTGAGGAGGTTTTCAACGTGTCCACACAATGTTGACTCTATCACAGGAACAAGCTTGTAGAAGTGGAACCATATCAAAGGGAAAACTACAAGTACAGCTGATGCTGCCTGTGCCTATTGAAGAGCCAAGATGAAATTTCATATGGTTTGTTTATCTCCACCTATCAGGGAGCCTCTAACAATTGAACAGATATTTTCCACCATGGCAGGGATGTTAGAAGCCATTCCATGTGTATGTGGTTTTTCAGCATAGCTCTGCTTCTTGTGTCTATTTCAGTATAACCTTTTCTTCATGTACACAAAACATTCTACTGGTTAAATGGGAATTGTTCATAATTGCATAGAAGGGGGAACAAAACCAGAGAACAAAATATAAAACTCTGATTTTCAGTCCAAGCATATGTCAAAGTTGGACCAGCTACTGGGAGTGTTAATAAACTGGAGTGAGATGAAATTCCTGTAAACAGTGTATGTATTTCCTATATGTTTCCAGGCCTGTGAAGGAAAGATATTAATGCAGGTCTTTCCATTCAGTACAAGACCTTTTGAGAATTCCTCTTTCTATATGGCCAATTTAATATGCTTTTACTCATTAAAAGGCTGGAAATTTCTATTGCTTGCCAGACAAAACTTTTGGAGAAGGTACTGGAAATTAGTTTGGAAGGTATTTTGTGGCCTGGAAATAACTACAGATGCTAATTGCCAGGTATATGTATTTTTTTTAAAAGTAAAATAGGAAGAAAAGACCTACCTCCAAACTGTACAGGATTCATTAATAAAAGAAGAGTTTGAGGAGGTTTTTTTGCATCTTTCTTTAGGCATCTAGAGGACAGAAACCTAGGTAAGGAGATGGGGCTCCATCTGTGGCCAACATAATGAAATATCCCTCTTCAATGATGACTGCTAAAGTCAGTTATAGCCCAGCTTTGCTGCTCTGATTTGTCCTCTTCAGGCACCATTCTTTCTCCATTAACAATGGAGACAGATACTTTTGGGTATCTAGTAGTTTCTTCCCCACCTCTGTTGGACTGCAGCAAAGATCAGAGTTGCCTTGAACAGAACATCTGCTGCGTGATGGCCATGAGACACCTTACCGCAATGTCTCCTTCAGGCATAAATAGACCACCTCGTATCTCTATCCCTTTGTTTCTTGTCTTCCAAGACTGTGCCATTCACCATACGTAAAGATCCTGTAAAGAAACTAGGGAAGAATCAAACATGTCCCATACTTTGTTTCCTCTCTAAAAATTTGAGCATTTGAAAAACAAACCTGCTTGATAGTGCTTCCAGATATTTTCTGAATTGTATTATTACCACTTATTCTTGAAATTTAATAGTATTACCTATGGAAATTACAGAAAACAAATGTCTAAAAATCCAACTGCATGTTAAGTAGGCTAATGAATATCAATTTTGATGAATATCAATTTCTCCTATCAATTTTGATGGGAGAAGCAAGTAAAGAATGATTTCCAGTTGAGAGGGGGGAAATGTATCATTAAGAAGTCCCAACAAGATCTATTGCCGTTCATGGTGGATAGTGGCTGTACCACACGAGGCCTAGCTGCTTGAGTCAAGGTCCTATTTCAGCTTTGCACCTAGAAATGTAGCTCTAGATTTCATTACAGAGGAGTGAAATTATCATACAGTTACCTGTAATACTACTTTGACACAGGCCTGAAACACAAATTCCGTAATCTGTTAAAAGTATGATCTGAAAGTTGTACCACACTTGTAGGAAAGGACAGAGATATCACCCTTGTGTGCCCCATTTTTGTTAAGAGAATCATAAACCATCTTGATAGATTGTGCTGATGGCACCCTGGTGCCCAGACTGATCATGGAATTTGGACTTTAAATCACTAAGGTAAAAAAAAGGAGGCAAAATTTTCTACAGATTGTATCTCTCCTTTCAAAAGAAAAAAAAGAAACAACTGCATTACAGCTTGATCCCACAGATCTTTCTGTCCCTAGTTATTCTTCCTGACCCATATTCTGACCTGTTTAAGCCTTGGTTTAATATCTCAACGAATTCCACACGGACTTCCTAAAATAAAGGAGTATTTAAAAGCAATAAAGCAATAAAAGTGATAAAGATGACAAAATGTGACCCAGTAGTTTGCAAAACTATTCTGTTATGGAAACTGTTTTTTTCTGAGTAAAATGTGAGGGAATAAAACCATTGCTAAAAATCCTTTTGCTCCATGTTTTCTCATGAGAGAAAATTTATTTATCATACTCAGGACAACTAAAACTATAAGCACTAAATATGAATTCAAGGTTATTGAGTACAACTTACTGAATTTGGATGATTTAGTATATGAACATAGCATTTCTGTTATATTTGTCTATCCTTGAGTTAAAGAAAGAAAAAAAAACGGCTGAAACATTGCAAGGCGATCTTTATCTGGAACCAAAATGGGTTACATAGCAGAGAAAAAATGTGTACAGACACCAGAGGTCAGTGAAACCTATCTTGTCAGCAGGGACTGAGTCGAAGAGTAGGACAAAGGTGCAACTTCAATCAGCATCTGAAATTCGTTAGATTTCCAAATGTAAATTCCAACACACATAGGGAATTCGAGCTCTGAGTCTCTATGATATTCCGTACTTATATCACCCCTCCCCCCCCCCCCCCNTCTTTGCTTTATTTTGACTTTTTCAATCATAGTGATGGTCACCTGAACTAAATATGTGTTACATAGGAATTGACAACATAGCCTCTATTTAAACTGTAAAGAAACACAATGTTGCATCTTCGCCTAAACCTGCAAACACTGTTAAAAGAAGATAATGAAACACAGGATGTGTGTTTTTCTTGTTTAGTATAGGAGATGATTTACAAGTTTTGTAGTATTCTTTTTCACACAGCCATGTTTCCTAAAGAATTATACCCCATCTGGTTGAAGTGACCACAAAACAGATCAAAGACACAGAGAGATCAGGGCTGGAATGCCACTCTGGCTCAGAACAGCAAAGAATAGCTTTTCTGAAGTATTATGAAAAAATCTTAATGCCCTGTTCTTTCTTCCCCAGCTGTCATCCACCTTTTTATTGAATTTTTTCCCCTCTATTTCTTTCCTACTCCTCTTTTTACAAGTTTTCTTATGGGAAAAACAAATCAAAGAACTCTTAATTTGAATCTAGCTTTAAAAGCTCCAAAGCATAAGTGAATCTGAGATCAGATACAGTTAATAAACCCCAGCTCTAACAGGAATCATCTATGATAGTCCGCATTTAAATTCCTCCATAATTTTCTGCTTAGGAATACAGCTGTCATCTTTCATCTTCTTGTTTTATCTAGACTGTTCTTTCACTTATCTTTGATGATACAAATCACTGTAGCTCTGATGAAACCAGCTCAATTGTACTAACTTAGAGCAGCTGAGATATTTTTCTGTCCTGTACTCTCTAGTTTTTCAGCAAAAAGAAGTCCTTACATTACTACTTTATAGTTTTGGTGCTTAGACATTTTCTCTACATTAATTTTGCCAAATTGATTTTGTTTTTCCTTCAAGTTTGCTTATAACTTTCTTACAGTTTGAAGACATACTCCCTTTCCTCTTCTGCTTTTCTCTGATGAACATTTTCTCTTGGAACATCCTGTAACTCTATAATGCAACCTCTTCCTTTGGGAGGAACTGGGCCTCTGTAATAACTATTATGACCTAACTTCCATTTGTCATGCTTGTGTCCACCACTGAGCTTTTTTCTCTGTTTGCATTTAGTTAGAAGCACTTAATTTATTTTCCAGTTTTGTCAAAGAATAATAATGAGTTTCCATGTTTCTCTTTTTTTTTAACTCTGAATACCTTTATGTGGTCTGTGTAATTGAAATATTAGAAACATTTACTCAAAACAACTATGTCCATCTCTCTCCAAGTTAAAATAGAATTGTTTTCCACTCTCTTCACCAGAAAGAATTAATTCTTCCTTAATTTGTTAAATTTTCTTTATCAATCTTGATATCTTGTTAGGCTAGAGCAGTGGATCTGTGGGAATGCTGTGAAGTTCAACAAGGCCAAAGGCAAGGTCCTGCATGTAGATCAGGACAATCCCAAGCACAAACAAGATCTGGGCAGAGAATAGACTCAGGGCAGCCCTGAGGAGAAGGACTTGAGACACTTTCTGTATGAGAAGCTCAGCATGACCCAGCAATATGCACTTGCAGTCCAGGAAGCCAAATGCATCCTGGGCTGTGTCGAATGCAGCGTGGCCAGCAGAGCAAGGGAGGTGGCTCTCCCCTTCTGCTTCACTCTCATGAGCACCTGGAGTGCTGCATCCAGCTCTGGGATGCCATCATAAGAAGGATGTGGACTTCCTGAAGCAAGTCCAGTGGAGGGCCACAAAGATAATTAGGAGGATGGAGCACCTCTCCTGTGAAGACAGGCTAAGAGTCTTGGGGTTGTTGAGATGAGAAGAGAAGGCTCCAGTGAGACCTCACTGCAGCCTTCCAGTAGGTAAGGGGGGCCAAGAAGAGAGCTGGAGAGGGATTTTTTTCAAGGGCATGTAATGACAGGACAAGGAGTGATGACTTCAAACTAAAAGAGGGTAGCTTTAGATTAGATATTAAGAAGAAATTCTTCACTGTGAGGTTGGTGAGTCATTGGAACAGGCTGGCCAGAGAAGTTGTGGATGCCCCATCCCTGGAAGTGTTTAAGGCCAGGTTGGGAGGGGACCTGAGCAACCTGGTCTATTGGGAGGTTTCCCTGCCCGTGGTAGAAGGGTTGGAATTAGACAATCTTTAAGGGTCCATTCCAATCTAAAGCTTTCTGTGATTCTTTTCTCTCACTCTCCCATGTTTAAGGGGGCATATTAGGTTGAATATCTGCTGTTTTCCTCAATGATAATATTGTTTTGTTATGGGCAAAATGAAACATAGCCTATATGAAAAGCTATGAATTTATTACAAGTCCAATTAAGTCTACAGTCAGATAATCAAAATTCTTAATTAATATGAAAAGACTTTTAATAAAGTAGTTTAAATTACTGCCCAAACCATCCCAGAATCTACCCTTTTCTTAGGGTGTTATATTCAACCTGCCAGGATGCATCTGGGTCCTAAGCTTGACAATTTCTTGAAGAAAAGAAAAAAAAGGTAAAAAGATCTGGTGCTAATGTAAGTTGTCAGCATCTCAGAGTCTTCATCAGAAGGAACATGATGCTTGTTGTGAGGGTTTCTTTTTTCTCAGGAGGTGCATGGTGTCTATAGTGATCCTTTTTTCTTCCTTTCTCTTGGGGTTCACTTCTGTTTATTTTCTTGTTTTTAAGGCAGTCTGCTCACATGTTCTTTCTTTTTATTGGATCCCAATTAGACAGTGCTTGTGTTCTCATTATTTCTACCATCTCTACCTCTTTTCTTTTCCAACTCCCAAGTTTGCACTCCTGCCTGTTGATGGATAAGTCTGATTTGTGCTACTAGTCTGAGAGATCTGCTACCATCTTGAGCCTGTGCTCTTCTGCACTGCATTTTATGCTGGTCATACAGAGTTTGCTTTGTACAGAATAACTACTTGTAATTAGTATAAACTGAATCTGAACTGCAAAAATCTTAGATAATGGTTAACTGACCGCTAGACAGTTGCTGCCACAACTGAAACAAGACAACATAAGCTCAGCCCAAGAAAATCCTAGGTAAATTCAGAGACCTGTATTGTCAGCTAGTACAAAAGCAAGAGGAAGGACACTGAATTTTGACTTCTAACAAAAAAGAAATCATTGTTTAAAAAGAATAAGATATTTTATTCAGCAGTTGTCTGAAATTGTAAGCCAAAATTAATACCTCTACAGTGATAGCACAACCTAATGAAAGGCAGCCATATGCAAAAATGAAATAAATACTGCTTCTTTGCATCATCATTTTACAGGAACATCTGCTTAGATTGTGTTTCCCCTGAGGAACAAAACTATGTGAGCAAAAGCCTCTTTGTGATAGAGCGAATTAGAAGATGGAAAAAAAACCCCAGTACTTTCCCCTTATAAAACCAGAATTTAGCCATTCTGAGATGCCAGGAAAATGGCTCATGAAACCAGAAGACCTTGAAAAGGGTACTAAGGACTTGAATAGCTGCTGTGTGTTTGGTATACTGGCAGCAAAATGCCGTTTCCACCAGAACTTCTGCCATAGATCACCACGTTTCTTAAGAAATATGGGCCACTTGAAGCCACATTAAAGCAGGTTTGAATTCCAGTGGAGAACTTTAAGTAGAGAACAAATGAAACAACAATAAATTATTATTACCTTATGTGAAAGGGCAGCAAGTATTGGTGAAGGGAACGACTTTCTTCTCTGCTGTAATGACCACAAATCAATTTCCTGGCACTACTCAATGAAGAATCATAATTACACTCTTCAGAAATGATTGTCCTGGTCCGCAACCAATTACCACCCTCGTTCCAAGTGAGATTTATATTCTTTACTGGCGACTCTTTCTATACCTCACAACAATGAGGCAGGAAGTTCTGGAAGTCCTGTAGGGTACCAGATCCACCTCTACAACAGACCCATATCTTCCTTTGATGACACAAAGTTACCCAGAAATTACAAGTAGCCTTAAAATAAAAATGCTGTGTTAAAGGAACTCATCTTCACATCCTCAGAAATCCATTAAGGGAATCAATCGAAGTTTACCTGCTGAAGCAGTGAATCTCACTAAATCATCCTCACTGTTTGTTTCTCATTCCCTCCAGAGCTATTAGTGGCAAAATGAAGGTCTGATTTCAATGCCACTTTAGCTGCACTCGCATTCTTGATCTGAAACCTATATGGAGTCTATAGAAAAACAAAGGCAATCGGAACACTGGGATTAGATTTTATGTTTATATTACTATACAGAAGGAGGTTTGGTTTCAACTTCAAGAAAACAGCTACCTTATTAAGGATGACATTTCCATATATCGGCTGAAATGGGTTTGAATGTCTGGGATATTAAATCAGCCCTTTCCTAGCAGAAACCCACAGAAGACAGGCTGGAAAAATAATTTCTGACTGATATTTCTGTAGTGATACTGCCGTGGGACTGCAAAAGCGGTAAGCAAAAGGGGTCAAATACCTCCAGGTTTCAGTTGCTGCTGCTGTCTAGGAAAAAAGGTAAAAAACTCCAAGGTGGGGGAGCAGAGGAGAAACAGCAGCAGATGGAAGGAAGATGATGTTACCGCACTTATTTTGGGTCAGTTTATCTGGTCATTTTTTGATTTAGGTCAGAGACTCTGTAAGCAGGATACATGCAACTTGAATGTGAAAAGGAATTTTTAATTGATTATCACACACAAAAAGTATTTAGACTTTGAAGAACTGTTAGACTAAGCATCCATGTGCTCAGCACCTCCATACAGCACACAGAAAGTTTGCTGGCTAGACAGGAGTGAAAAGTTGGCCCTTGTGGCTTCTGAGGACAAGGTCTCAGTCCTGTTGGGTTGCCCTTGTCCTCCAGTCCTGTTGACACTGGTAACTTTAACAAGTTGACCCAAAAGTCCCTAAGCAACCACAAGCAGAGCCTCTCATTTTTTCCACTATCATTGTATCTTCTCAAGTTGGTATTTCTCCTCTAGCCTTTACCTGGGATCCTGGGCTGGCAAACAGGAAAGCTTGCAGTAGGACTTAGAGAGACACTAAGGAGAGATGAAGGTGTAGGAACAGAATGAATATTGGGCCTCAAATATGTCTTGTCAGGTCTATGTGGATTCAGTGAGAATTTGGAAACATCATGCTCAAAAGCAAATTAAAACCAAAAAAAGTAGATAAAAAAGTTAATCAACTGGTTCTGCCAAGAAGTCGCATTAAGTGCTTCACATTACGCTGAGAAATTTAGTAGGTTGCAACCAAGCTATACTCAATAGGATTTATTTTAGCTGTAGCATTTCACAAGCATTACAAGCTTACATATTTTGCATATCTTCTTGATTAAAGATATAAATGAAAATGTTCATTACAATAACCTCAGGTTAGCATATATACACTTTAAATACAACAGTTTTAAAACGTTTGGTACAGCAGACAGGAAGTATTCTTGTTAATTTATTTAGAAAATTCTAAGTGCCCTGATTGTGGCTTGGGTGTTTGTTGCCTGTCAGCAAGCCTGATCATCTATGTATTGCGAATAGCTTGACTGATGTGTCTGTTCTTCTCAGACTCAAGTAGATGGATGTTTGAGAGAGTCATGTTCTCTCTTTTTTTTCTTTTCCTGTTCAAAATTATTTGCAAGAAATGCCTTAAGAGATTTCATTTTATTTGTAAGATATTTATCTGTACAGTTATGCTTCCAGGTTGTTGTAGGATGGGGATGCCTCAGATTTGGATAGCTTTAGGTAGCTGTTTGCTGTTATCTGAAGCTCTATGCTATATAACACACATCCTAAATAACAGAAGGATTTTGAAGGATGGGTAATCGAGAGATTCATGCAAGGTTCTAATTTCTTATGAAAAGGGAGAAGTGAGAGGATTTTTTATGTTCTGTGAAACTATTTCTCCTCCTAAGAGTCAAAATTACTATTTAAGTTTTTTTATTATCTTTCACATGAGAAAGACATTATCATTTATCGTGGACATGCATATCCGACACCAGAAAACACCTAAACTTACTGATTGAAAGACCATGACATCCATGAAGCTGTAGCCTTGCTAAGCAGAATTTACATTTAATTTTATGTTGCCAAATTCCATGAAGCCCCCGTACCTGTACGGAAATTGAGTCCCTTTTTCAGAGCCATAAGTAGCTTTTTCTGTGTCTTATTTATTTGTGCACTACCTTAAAACTTTGAAATCAATAGCTTCCATTTTGGCATACTGCTGTGCTCACTAGTGTCTGTCTTTCACTATCATCTCATTTACCAAAAAAGGAGAGAGTATCACTTCCCTCCAGTTCTCCCAAATAGCATTTTGAAATAGGAAAAGAATAAGTAGTTCATAAGAAAATTGTTTTCATTCCGGTAGAATCATACGTACATTGCCCAAAAATACTGTGGTCATTGCAATGACTTTAATCAGAGAAAGATGCTCTCTAAAAATACCTTTGAACAGTACTTCATTCTTTATTTGCTGAACAAAACAAAATTGTTTCTAACCAAACCCCAGACTCAAAGAATTAAGTCCATATTATTTCTGTTTATAAATCATTAGTCATAATGATTTTCAGCCAGTAAATCTCCTGATGTTAAGGGGCAGAAACTTGTACACGTTAGTCTGCTCCAGATACCACTGCTCTCTATTAGCTCAACAGCTTCTGACTACTGAATACACAATTTTATTGCAAAATTTGAAGTGCTTTGTATTGAAAAATGAATAAGGATCACGAATATGTAATTTTTCTGATTATGTTGAAATTCTGTGTCAGAATTAGTATCTGTTCTTTTCTCAGTATCTTTCCCTCTCTTCGCACATTGTGAAATAAAACTGTGCTTTCTTAGTATTCTTTAAAATTACAGACATATTGATGGCGTGGTTATAAAATTTAAGCTTACGCTACTTTCCAGATAAATCCAAGATTTTTGATCAGTGATAATTCAGAGATATCACAAATTTATAATTATGTGGTAACATTTCCAGAAAATTTATGAACCCATTGTCATTTCTACACAGTTTCTATCTGGACATTGCACAATAGTTTGCTATTTTCCTTGAAGCATTATGGTGCTTGCTTTTGGTCTTGCTTGCAGTGAGCTTTATCATTCTCTCTAGGGCAGCACTAAGAAAGGTTTGGTCCTGGTAAGTTGAACAAGCTATTAAACTCACAACCAATTCCCATATCACCTGCTAAAATTGTACTTTCCATCTGCTCTACTTCCCGCTGCTGCTGTTTCCTCTCTTGTTGGACAAGACAGGTATTCTTAGCTGAGAAGGCAGTGCAGTTTGAGAAATTCAGAACCCTGAAGGATGGGAAGAGGAGATTCCTCCCTACCAGCTCCTCACCACAGCCCTTACCACTTTTTTTCAGTATCACCATTATCACCCACATTTAGTAATAACTGGTACCCAGATAAGAGTGTTTCGGGCTTTCTGTTGCTGATTTGCATAACAAATAAAAGCACACACAAAACTTGTAGGGAACCTTTTTGGACTGTGAGCCGTTTGCATTACTGTACTCATTCCATACAGTAAAACTCAAATAATATTCATTATTTTTAATTCTAGAAATCTGAAAAACACTATTAAATCTCAGTTTAGGAGGACAGTAAATAGACAACTGTTCTTTCACATGGATGGTAGGTAATGTGGCTCCTACCCAGAGGCTGTGTCCAAGGCAGGGAGTACTACCAGGGAACAGTCTGGGGCTTAGAATGTCTGTATTCAAATATCTGTGGCCAATATGTTTCAGGATGTTTACTTTTATTGTAAGTATGATATTACTTATCTTTTCTACATCCACTGCAGCCCTTAGATAATCAATATAGAATCATAGACTGGCTTAGTTTGGAAGGAACCTTAAAGATCACCTTGTTCCAACACCCCTGCCATGGACAGGAACACCTTGCACTAGATCAGGTTGCTCCAGGCCCCATCCAACCTGGCCTTAAACACTTTCAGGAATGGGGCATCCACAGCTTCTCTGGGCCACCTGTTCCAGTGTCTCATCACCCTCACAGTAAAGAATTTCTTCCTAATATTTAATCTCAACCTACTCTCTTCCAGTTTGAAGCCATTTTTATCATTTTATGTATAATAAGTGTAAAGGTGCTTAGAATCACTTAAGTAGACTTCATTACATGCTATTATATTCTGTTAGTACTATGTAGTCAGGTTTTATTGCTACAATAATTTCTTCATCTCTGATTCCAAGTGTGGTAGATGAAAATAGCATGTTTCTCGTATAAATCACCTCTGTCACTCATGAGGTCTCTTGAATCTGTGTACTTAAATAGTTCAAATAGGGAAAAACAGTAATGTTTTGACATTTTAGTTTTTTGAATATGCTTTCATATTAACTAGTAGCAGAAAGTGTCCTGTGTTAGGCAATATAACAAAGAATTTTTTTCCTTTAGCGGAATGCCATGTATTATCAAACTGAGTCCTCTCTGTTTCTAATAGTTTTCCCATGTGTTTATTTAAAGGGCCTTACTGAATCACAGCTCGAATATTTTGATCCCAATTTATTTTGGGCCTTTTATTAGATTTGGGTGAGCTGTCAAATTGTATAATTTTTATTTATTTCTATGCTGCTCCATTGGTATTTATGTAGAAGAGAATTATAATATTTTTAATTGTTTAGATGACATTTTCTAGAATATTCATCACAATTCAGTTAATAGAGAATAGAGATCTTATGATATTTTGCTAATGAAAACATGGAATAAATTGCTCAGAACCAAAACTTTGACATTTATTTTTATTCTTTGTTTATAACCTGTAATTTACCATTCAGATGTCTTCATATATTATGGAATATTTGCATTAAAATCCATATTCAAGTTACATTTTACACAAATACAACTTAAGACATAACATTTAAACTCTGTACACTTTAGGAAGGGTTTACTTGTTCTCCATGTAAACAGTGTTATACAACAGGCTCAGGACTTAATGTCCCAGACTTTGATGTTTTATAATGGAGACTTTTTTTTCAAAATGCTATGGGATCCAGTAATTTTCCAGTAAATCCTTAAAAATCTTTTACTCAAAACAGAAGTTTTACTTTTTTTTTATATACAATTAAGTGTTCCTCTGTATTAAAGTTTCTAATCACATTTAGTCCTTGTTGACCACTACAATATTGCTCCAATTCCATAACATATTTGGAAGGGTTATCTCCTAGTTTGGAAACAGTGTAGACACATGTTTTGGAGACTGCTCCCTTGACAGCTTATATATACATTTTGCACATAGTTTTAGCAGAGCCTTGGATAAAAATGGAGAAAACCTTCAGAAAATACACAAACAATTACCCATCTGTGTCAAAACTTGTGGGGATCCTTGAAAAACTGCTACATCTAAATGATTTTTCAAGCTTAATAAAATTAAAATAAATTGGAAATGGGAGAGAAATTAAAAGACAAGAAATTCAACACATATTTAGACAGAACAACATAGACACTGTAATTCTCTGTCTTACTTAAAGGAATGAGTTGTCCCAGCCGTATCCTATCTTGTGAATTGTGTTCGAAGGTCACCAGTCTTTTTCAGTTTATTTGAAATCTTTTTTACTAGGGTGCCTTTTCCCTTTGTTTCACATACAAGTATTCTGTTTGTTAGGAAAAACATGAATTAGTATAAGACAGAATATTCATGAGGGCTAATCTCTTTCCCAGCTTCTTTCGGCAAAAAGAGAGTAAAGATGAGACAAAAAGACAGACAGGTAGATTCTCCTTTGGAGAATGACTCAAAAGAGGAGTTTAATTTAGATCTGTATTTAAAAATAGCCATTGTGAATAAGCCTTCTTTGTCCGCCCCTACTAATTCTGAGATAACATTGACAAAATTTGAGGTCCCTTTAGATGAACTTTAAAGACTCCTTCCAACCCAAACCATTCAATGGTTCTATTAAAAAATTAAAACATCCAATCCCAAAGAAAGGAACCAAATACCAGCCCAAAAGAGGCATATTGAACTATGTACTTAATAGCAATGTTAGCATGGATGTAGGAAACAAATATACAAAGAAATAATTTCTCATAAAATGAGAAATTAGATTTTACTGTGATTCCCTCTTTAGACAAACCAGGCCTGATCATCCTTTGCTGGATTCATCAGCTCTGAAACTTCAGTCAAACTGGTATGCTGTATAAGCCAAAGATTTATAAGTTTTTTGTTAACCCCATGAACTAATGGAGCTAAATCCCTACCTCACTCTTTGTTCAGTTTACAGCAGTATATCTGCTTATTGCTATGTGACATAGACTGTTTTAATAGTGACAATAATTAATCCAATATGTTTAGAAAATAATTGGATTTCCCCATTAACATGAAAAACTAAGAAATATTTTCTCAATAGTAAAAGTTTTACAAAGAGATAAATTTATGAAAATCAACAAATAAATCTGCAAAAAGAAAGAACTGTGGATTAGCCAACAGTTTGTAGTTCAGTAATGATGATGATTTCTTTTATTATAATATCCTTAGCTCTTGACAGGATTACAAGTCTTCATTTTCCTTTCTTTTAATTTCCCACGAGAATGAAACATGGCTAATTTTCCCATTGGCAGTCATGTTACATTGTAAAAGTGCTAACTGATGATTGTAGGATAAAAATAAGTCTTCTATCATTTACCTTTACTTTTCACTGACTTTCATCTGCTTTCTTTGACATTTATACAACTCAAACTCGTGCTTCACGAAGTCACTTCTCCATACCAGTAATCTAGTTAGTAGAAGCATAGCTGGACAGATAATGCTCGTTAGATACCAAAGTTGACTATCCTCCATTCCTTTTGTTGATTTTTGAGGATATGTATTTGACTCTTCCCAATGTCTTTAGGATGACTCCTGTTCAAGCTTGCGACATTGCCCATTGTTTTACTGGGAGAACTAAGTACCTGTAAGGAAGCACCTTTGCTCAGCAATTGGACTAATGGAACCCCCTGAAATAAGAAAAATTATTATTTGTAGTGGATTTCTCTTAATTGTCTACTTCAGGTTTCCTGTGGTCCCTTCTGATACACTCAGCACCAGTCACTACCATGGGGTTGGGACATAAGGGTGCAATGGATATTTATTTTAACCTGATACTCTTGTTGCAGAGAAAATGCAGCCCACATCTATCATGGCTCTGATCCTGATGCACCAGGATGAGGTTATAACTTTGTTAAGGAGGTTATCACAAAGAGGTGTTTCAGCAGAGAGTTAGTTTCAAAGGGGTGTTTGCTGGAAGCCATGACAGGCAATAATCAGCTAGCAGAAGGGAACATAAAGTTATAAGCAGGAACTAAGTCTTGCAACAGGGTGGTGCAGTCAATAGAGCTTTACGGAGTTCTTGCAAAACACAACAGGGACAAAGCATCAGGACACAGACAAAAGACAAAAAAGAAAAAAGGTCCAGTACTTAATAAAACAGTTGGCCAAACCCAGTGTAGACAGATATGTCATCAGGGAATAAAATATTAAAAATAATCTCTGTATATTTTCCTCTTTTTTGTGAAGAATTCATAATACATTTTTTAAAAGCTATTTTACACAATGTTTCAAAGAGAGGCTGTGCTCAGGTCAGCCTTATTTCTCTTGCATGCAATCATTTGATAATCATCTGCTACAAGTGCTTCACAGCATATGGTATTCCCAAAAATGTTTTTTCAGATCCTATAAAGAAAGCCACTTGCTGTTCTCGAAATGCCATTCCAGACAAAGCAACTCCAACTCAGCAGTTCATAAGGCATCAAAGACTGATTATTTGCAAAAAACCACTAGGAGTTAGTATTTATTTCTTTGCCTGCAATCCTTGTGAAAGTTGGACTAGTATTATCCCAGTTTGCAAAAGGACTGCACTGAGGTGATTTTGAAGGCTATGTATCTTCCCTTACTAGGAATGTCAATGGATCTGGTACTGGTACTAGTAACTTTATTGTACCAATCAGACTGGTACTGGGACTAGTCACTTAAATGCTTTAATTCCGGTTCTGATACCTCTGGGATTCTTCAGTAATCAAATATGTTTTTGACTGGAAGGACAGTGGGTATCCATTCTAATTTTGTATTTCAAATGTGAGATGTTCATTTTTCGGTGTGCAGAAGATTGCACAGATTCCTTCTGTATTTAGAGAAAGGACTATAACATCTGTTTGTGTTGTGAAGTCCAACAACCAAAGTGACTACTAAATGCTGAGCTAAGCCCTACATTTTCCACAAGTCATTCATTTCCAGTAAGCATCCTCATCTTTGTGGCACCTATTTTTTCAGGAAAGGGGATCTTCCCACTGACTTTCTTCAGAAATCTAGGTTTTGACAATGTGAGAGGCAGTTTGAAAGCTTAAACAGATTTTTCCTTGTTTATCTTATGTTTAAATAAACTTGGATTTAAAACCACAACCCAGTCAGATCATTACCCTCCAGTGAGTCGTATTCCCACGGAAGCAGCTATTTTTATATGAGTCAGACACACAAACTACTGTTTTGTTTAATGTATGCTATTTTTCAAATGATGTTTCACATTAAAAAATTCTGCCAACTTGACAAACATAGAGGAGGGGAGGTGTGGGATATTCAGAAGCCACCTAGAGCATCAGGATGCCAAGTTTCCATTAATTTTAATGAGAATTGGCACCCTCATCCTTCAGGCATGTTTGAACACTTTGTCTTTACAACACACACTGCAGACATCTTGTGGTTATTTTTCTTAAATCAGAAAAATTTTATTATTTATCACTTTACAGATGTCACTTAGAAAGCAAAGAATATCTTTGTTCAGACTGCAAAGATAAAATTGCTACGAGAAACATATTTATTGGAAATAATTGTGATCATAAGCTTTTGAAAAAATATGGATGTTTCCTAGACACACTTTCCTTGCTTTGGAAGTGTCTTTAGTCTTAGAGCAGAAGACAACAGATTTGTAAAAGCATTCCAGGCTACCACCACTGTTGTCTAATCCACATGTTTCCACATGGCCTATGAGCACTGTACTCTTCATAACAGAAGAGTTCGATTTAGAACAGGATCCACTGCTATCCCAGATCCCAAACTTGTATCTCATCTTTTCTTTTTCAGTATTTGACTTCTTTCACTCATAAAAAATTGTTCTCTGAGCAAGCTTAACTGATTGAAGTTAATATTATTGAACTAAAAAATTTTGGTTGTGATAAATCAAGTCTTTCTAGAGCTATAAAAATGTCACAGCAATTCCTGTCACTTTGACGAAGTTTCTTAGCATCTCCTGCATGGCTCTTAAATAAAGGAGAAAGCATATTAGGGGCAGTAAAACCTTGCTCAGCCGACATAGAGACATGGAGATGCCCATGATAAACATGCATTGCAATGGGCTTGCTCCTTCCTTTTATCTTTTACAGAGGAGTATGAGCCCTCTGGATGGAAAATGAAGTGTGAAATGGGCCTTCTACCAACCAAAATTAACCTTTACTCATGCCTGGATTTAAGGGCAGCTGCTCTGGTTTCGCTCTGTTTTAGGTAAGTGTGTCATAAATGTCAGACCTTACAAAGGCTGAAACAAAAGCTTGGAAAGCTGTCAATAAAATGAACTTTTCTCAGATTGATGCTGCTGGCCTGACCTCCTCAGCTCGCAGCTCTTCTTCGCCTCTCAGTCTGATTTCAATACTGCCCCTTGATGGACCAAATTTAGTGTTTCCTGTCACTCTGGTCCCACACCTCAATAAACACTTTGGACGAGTATTGGAACTCTGGGTTTCACACCATAAATGGCTCTTAGTTCATTACCAGTGATTGCATAACATATTGTTCTGCTGAGTCAGTGTCTACAGGGGAAGCATTTGAACATCTCTTTTAAGATGATACATGCAAGATGGGAACATTTTCCCCTCACAGACTTAAGAGAGGAAAAGGGTCCCTCATCCAGAATCCTGTGCAACAGAAGCATTGCACTGCTGGCTGTTTGGCTATCAGTCTTCATTCAGTTAAAACTCTTGGCCACACCTAGGACCTTAGAAATAAAGCTGTATACATTCTTTTGATTCAGTGAAAACTTGTATCAAGCATTCATTTTTACACCATAGTTGTGTTCCTTCTTGCTACCTCATGCATGATCCCATACAAGGTCATCCTGACACTCACATGCTTTGGACATGCAAATGTCTTATACTCTTTCTAACCTTTTTTACCATGTGTCACTGGCCGTTGTGTTAATTCTCCATTGGCATTTGCAGCTTTCATCAAATACCTTTAGGAAGAGACTGCACTCCCTCCACTTGTATCAAAACCGTTTAAATGCTTCAAATAGCCTCTGACTGTCCCTGACCACTTCTTTGTGCCAGAATAAGTGTTATTCACTAAGTGTAATTAATGAGCACCTCAGAAAAAAATTCAGTGGCTTTGAAACTGAGCTTAAAAGAAGGCCAGCTAACTGCAGAATTAAAAAGAAATAAAAATAAAAAAAATCACACTATCTGAATGAGTCCATGCTCTTGAGTCCTGCGAAATTCACATGGTATCATTTATGTTTATGACATTGCATGTAATGTCGGTTTATCAGCAAATTTATGAGAAGTGCATGAGCAGTAGGGATCAGGATATGTTCTTTAGTAGAAAGCAAAATAGTAAATTGAAACTGATTTCTGGCAAACTGCAAGAGGATGAAGCAGATGGGTTAAAAATTGTGGAGACAGAAATAAACTGATGAGAAAGTACAAATTAAGATCCTTGCAAATAACCTCCTTGATCAAAATGATAAAAAACTTGTTTTCAATATGACCTTTCTCCTCCCTGTACTGAAACTTCATTGTTCTTTTTCTCCCCAGAGCATAATTCTCCTGGGGAAGTCTACACTCAGCAAATGAGAATGTTCCCTGACTGCCAGGCGTGGGTGAGCATTTGAGCAGTGCCCTGGATGGATGCATGTCAGGGAGCAATGGGGGCGTAGAGCATCCACCCTGTACATGCCAGATTCTGCTAGAAACAAGTTCATAGCTAGGGACTTGTGATGTACTTCTACAAGTCTGCCAGGTGGGATAAGAGGAAATTGCAGACCACACTGTATTTTGACCAGAATAAGAGAATGAGATTGAAATTAAAGTAGGAATCCTTATAATGAGGTCCTATATCGTCAAAGGTGAAAAGTTATGTTAAGTAATCAACTGCTTGAGCAATTCCTCATTTTATTTGCTTGTTGACTGCTTTTTTAGTCCTCTAGTGAGAACGCTGAATAAAAGGACAGCAAATTGTGAGAAACTAAAATGCAAAGATACTGTGGTCTGGGAACAGTCACTGAATGAGAGGGGCAGATCTGGCTGGTCACTGTTGTCATGGCTTCACTGAGATTCATGGAGGTATCATAGCATCACATGAGGAGTTGCTCAAACCATTAATTAAATAAGTGAAAAAAAATCTAGTACTTTCTGGTAATAAAGTAATCTTATAGAAAAGTGTAAATCCAGTACAGTGGTGACTACTGATAAAATTAATAAAGGTGAGAATTTTAAAGTGTCTGATTTATTAACGTAATGATGACAAGTGTTACCCTCTAAGGAAAGTAAGACTTGTAAGACAAAATATGTTGAATCAAAATGAACGTCTTGAGTAGAAAGGTAATGTTGTCTATCTGCAGCATAAGCAGCCTGAAAGTGAATGTGAAATTAAAGTGAAGAGGTTGCACATATCAGAATGACAGAAGACTGATGCAAAGGCATATGCAGGAGTTTCAAATATGCACAGAAAAATTTTTATTCATTCCCCATTCTACATGAAGACAGTGAGAAAAATACACAATAAAGTAAAGGAGAAATGCATTAAACACCTCATTCCAACTCAATATGCTTTTGCTTGCTTTTACAACTACCCCAAATACTGCTCCTCAACCTGTTTTCAATCAGATCTAAGTCCGTTTGAATTGGAGATGAAATGTAACAAGATATGGAAATGTTTCTACAATATTCAACCTCAGAGACACGTAAATATTGAGTTTATTCTCCTAAATCAAAATCCTGTTTTTAAACTATGAAGTACCATCAGCTGTATCACTTTGTATTTTGTTCATTTCTCAGGGTTTTAGCTTTCTGGAAGTTAAAAAAAAGGTAGTGCTTCTGACTGTTTTATTTTCCTTGTTCAAGACACTTCTCAGAAGACATGTCTCTTCAGTGTAATCCCTGGCTTGCACTCTGTCTTTCCTCTCAGAAGCTAACACAGCAGGCCCTACACCCCTTCCATGTCTGGCCAGGGACTAAAAAAGAAAAACAGCTTCTCTGAAACTAATGCCTGCTTGATTCATTCAAAGGACTTCCACAATTTATTCAAAGGACTTCCAGAGAAAACTTTTAAAATAAAATGTACTACGTACATCAGCATACCCTAAACATTTTCTTCTCTTACTAATTAGGACAGGGTCCATTCAAAATTTCTGCTCCTCACTGGACAGCAAAGTACTTACAGAGGCACTGCAGTTTCCACTTCTGCTAGCATCTTCCTCTCAAAGGTTAGTATACACAGCTAAGAATAAGATTTTTTTTTTCTAATCTCAACATTCTGAACTGTATCAAAAAGTTGCTGGGCCTCACTTTGAAGTTAACCCAGCATGACTTAGCCAGAGAAGCTGTGGATGTCCTATCCCTGGAAATGTTGATGGCCAGGTTTGAGATGGGACTCTGAGCAACGTGGTCTAGTGGAAGGTGTCCTGCCATGACAGGGGAGTTGGAACTAGATGATCTTTAAGGTCCCTTCCAACTCAAACCATTCTGTGACTCTATGATAATTCTATGGCTTCAGGGCATACCCCCTTAAGCATTTTCTGGACTACGCCTCATGTATATAGTATCAGGCTTTTCTGCTTATTTCCCTAGAGATTATTATTAAAAAACATATGAATATTCTTATTTTTCTGGAAATTAATGTAAGTAGGCAGACCTTAGGATGTCCATCTTTATAAACAATTCATGTTTTTACAAAGAAAGTTAAATGTTAAACCTGCTGTCTCATAATTTTTGCTTCTGCAGGCCTGATATTTGTAAAGATTTAGACACATATTTAACACCAGCAATTAGGAGCCAGAATGTACTATATTGCACTTACTTCTACACAATTTTAAAAAATAGCAAAAATATTAAAACATTTTCCAAGGTTTTTGCTGTATGCTACATGCCACTTGGAAATGTATTCAACTTCTGTTGGCTCTGAGGGAAGCCACAGATAATGGCTTCAGGTGCCACTGCAGTATCTTGCATAGAATTCCTTGATTTAATACTTGAGCCAATTTTTATTATTGAAGTTAGTTAGTAATTAAGGGGGCCTGAGAAATCCTCTTTACCAAATAGATGCAAAAAAAAAATCTCTCAGCTGAATCGCACAGGTAACAAGGGCTCCTCTGCACAGACTAGAAAACATTGATCAGCTCAGTCACAAATTCCATCTGATGAACTATGCTGAATTAGCTACTAGAAATTTTGAAAAGTTGGATGAAGTCTATGGAGAAATGGTTCCTCTTTCCAAATAAGTTTCCCATATCCACCAATGGCTTGAATCCATTGAAAATCACTCCAAATGCCAGATCGTTGACATCACTCCTCTGCCAAATCCTCATAAAGTATTTTTGGCTTGATATAGAGTCATATACACTAAGGAACACTTTGACCTAGAAAATGATTGCCTTGAAGTGAACTAAAAATATGAATGCTCTTCAAACTGTCCTCATCTTGCTGCAACATCACCTGAGAAGTGCTGTGGAAATCCTAAATAAGAGGAGAGGGAAGAATGTTAGGAAATCTGAAATAAAAGAATAATTTCATCAGTAAAAAATATTGCCTTGGAATCTCAGTCTAAGATCCAACTTTCTATAAATATATAGCATACAGAAACATGCACGTTAAATATTAATTTGAATTCTTAGCAGCATTCCCATTAGAATCTATTAGTTCTATACACACTTTCCAGCTAAACATATTTGCATTTCCATAGCAAACAGTTGCAAGAATTTCAGGAAGCTTGATGTGTCACAAGAAGTTGTAGAAATGATGCAGGCATCTTTTCCTCTGAAAAAATATATAAATTCACTGCCTCAGTGTGTTTTCTACAGCACCTTCAGCTTCCAATACGTGTACAAAAAGTTAACAATCTGTTGTAGTTCCCAAAGAATTTATGGGATTTTCTATATGAGAAGGCATAGGAGACATAGGATGAGAAGCAGTGTGCAGAGCTAACTAGTTCCTGATTAGAACTGCAAGAATGTTTTGGAAGTGTATGTGTAGATATGCTCTAAAATTTAAAAAAGGCTTGAAGATACTCTCACCGGAGTACAGTTTCACATACCACCATCTGAAGGAATAAATAACAGGAATTTTAAATTTAGAGCCTCTCATTCACTTGATCAACAGGCAAAAGTCAAAGGGTGCTTAACCAGGCAAGGCACTAAAAAGAATCCAAGTCTAAGCTGGAAGCACCTTGTAAGAAATACAAGTAGTCAGAAAACCACATTATATTAACACAGATCCTCCAAATTCACCAGCTCTCTAGGTTTAGTCCAGTGTTTCATGGCAAAATCAAAATTCTCCTTGTCTCAAGACAATAAAAGTATTTAAAACATTGCTTTCTGATTTTAACTGATTTTATTTGTTAATTATGTAACTTAATACATGTAAAATTCTATTGTTAATTTTTTTCCAGTCTTGAATAGTAGTTGCCAACTAAGCCATAACAGTCAATGTTGTTTGTGAAACCTACTATGTATTTTTGTTTCCCACTTGTGTTTTATATGCTGCTAAAATTTGAAATTGTCATTAAAGAGGTAAACTTTAAAAGACGACAGACATATTCCTTGAAAATCCAGAAGAAGCCAGTAATTTCATTTTTAGACAGTAAAACTATCTAATAAATTCAGTAAATCCAGCATCAAATATCAAGAGATCAGTATCTTTTATTGTAGTAGAGCCACAAAGAATTTTTGATCAGTTTAAAACCAACTGACAGCTGCTGTCTTCAAACTTTTATTCTGAATGTAACATGCACTCAGTTTTAATCCAGCACAGTATTTCAGAGCGATTAGCAAACAAGTGTCTTTCCTCTTTCAAACTGAGGATACCTTATAATGTAATTTTTTTTCCAGTTGTCATGCGGAGATCTGATACTATTTAAAGCATCACGGGAACCAAAGTAATCAAAAAAGACTTTATGGTATCTGTCAGTGAGTTATTATTTCATTCCCATCATAACATAGCATACACTTACTTTTTTTTCTCTCTCCTCATTGATGAAACTGTAGACAAATTAAGAATGAACTGGTGCAATACAATTTTTGATACAGGGAAAAGCATTCAGACAAATGTAGCACAAGTTCAGGAAAAGAAACAGAGACCTAATTCTTGCACAGCCACAATGTCAGCAAAGGACATTGTCATGTGGATGCAAAATCAATTTGCAAACCAAGAAAGTTTCAGCACAAATTTACCAAATGTTCCAGTAAGCAGATTCAAGAGGCATCCCTCATGTTCTTGGAATTCAGCTTCCTGGAAATTTCCTCCTTCATTGCTCAGGTGTATTGCTTTGTCTTCATCTTCACAGGAATGTAAAATTTGTTAAAAAGAAAAGATTTCTGCTAATTCATGTTACCAGGAAACAGAAAGAGCTTTCCTGTGCTAGACTTGTATATTTTTGGTCCAAAGCACAGTGTATTACATTGAGAATTCTGAGGACCTTTTTGAAACCTGACATACCCTAATGGTATTGAATGGGTGCAAGTGGCATAATAATTACAGACTTGATACTTCTCGCCCACTTGTATGCAAGAATTCTTCTATATTAATGGCAATATTCCTTTAACCTAGAAAAAGTCTTGCCACGCAATAATTTGTCTATGCCTGGGCTGCCCAGCAGATGTGAGGAACTGATTTAGAAAAGGAGGACATCTATAATTAATACTTGTATTTGTAAAAATAAGGGAGCCTCTTGATTCTTGTGCCTTTCTTTAGTCAGGTGGAGTTGACTACAAGAATGGCAAGTGATTTTATGAACTTCTGGCTACTCAAGGGACTGGAGAGACCTCATGAATCTGCAGAGTCTTAGGAAATATTCTGAGAACTGCTCATTGGCGCAGAGGGGAAATGAATGAGGAAACTTCATAATGCAAGCCTGTGAGGACCTCCTTTCTCTTGGCCTTGTCTGTACTTTCTCCCCAGGGAAGGGTGCTGATTTTGTCCCTGATTTAGGGCATAAGGGTTTGCCTCTCCAACAAGTGACTGAATATAACCTACATTCTTGAAGATGGAACTCCATTGAAAAGATGCCAAGTAGTCAGAAGTACACATCTGAAACAGTCAGCTTCATTTGTCATTTGCTTTCTCTACCCAAAAACGTTTCTTTGTAATATGCTCATCTGTGAAATCAAAGCTTTCTGCTTCTCAGACTTTAGAAACATCATATTGTTAGGTCATGTTTTAGTGAAGTGTCATCTAAAAAGGCACATGAAAGCTCTAACCAAAAATAAGACAAATCTGATTCAAAAGCACTGGAATAACCACACTTTTGCTGAGCACTGGGGGGAATTCAGGTGCTGAGTACTCCCATAGCATCAGAGATAAAGCTTTGTTGAGGGTGTGAATGGCCACTGATTCTGCCAGAGACTGCCTTAAGTCAGCAGGACATTAGTAGGATTTATTTAATCACACATACTTTAAACTTAGTTTAAAGTAAACCTGTCTAAAACTTACCCTGGATAGTACTCTATTGCATACAGTTTTTGAAGGGCCCTGAATTTCAGAAAAAGATCTTTTAAGGTCTCTGTAAGGGTTCTGGTGCATTGTGATATGACAAAATTTTCATATTTTCAAAGCAAAATTTTAAATCCAAGAAAAAACAAATGTTTCACAAAATATGCTGGAAATATGTCCCCTTTCTAAACCGACCTTATTTTTAGCAACATTTTCATGAATGAAGTAACAAACAATCTCATGAAAATATCTTCGCTGTCACACAAAAAGGGTTTCTCTGACATACCCCCAAAAATTTTCTGTAAATTTAAGAATTTTTTGTTAAACTTTGCAAAGAGAACTTGTTCTGCCTAGAATAAGATCATAGAAAAAGAAATAGAGTAACAAAAAACCTATTTTTTTCTCTCTGCTGAGCAATCTACTGCTTTTGAGAAGTTTTTCTCATTGGAAAATACTTCTAATGCTGTCCAAGGTCAAAAAGAGACTGCCATTTGCTGGCTGTTTTGTAGGCAGTGTGAAAGGGATCTGCAAGCTCGGTTTAGTTCCCAGTCAACAAATGTCCAACACAGCTGTCATTAATCGGCATTCCTGCTGGCAGCCTCTGCAAAGAGGGCAAAGGCTAATGTACATGGAAGCTGACCTATTTTATGACTTTATTAGCAATTCTTCAGAACAGGCTTCTCAGTGTGAGGAAGTGAACACTGGTTCTTACTGCTGTTGCTGGGGCTGTAAGCTTCCTTTGGATAAATAAACTTGGGTCTCCAAACCTCCCAGTCTGGCATCTTTCATACATGCTAAAACCCACTAAAAAAGAAATACTCATACAAGTTGCACTGTTTGAAATAAAGCATATTAGCACTCATGCTGAGAAGGCTGTATCTGTTAAGTTTCATTCCAGAAAGCTATTTGCTGATTAACTATTCCTGTTTCTTTTTCCAATAATATTGTCACGCAGATATGGACGTCTTCTTCCAGAACTAATTCTCATTCTGTTATTTAGCCATTTTTAATTTCTAACACTCTTAACCAAGCTATTTTTCCAGGCAACATTTATTGAGCTTGATGAGCACCAGGCAACATCTTTGTGGGCTAACCCCTAACAAAGTACTACTTCCTATCCACAATACCACATATGTCCATTCATTTTCTGCATTCACTTTTCTGTAATAAGTAAAGTTTTCAGTATCACTGATGACCTTGTTTATAGAAAAAAACCTGCTCCTACAACACGCAGTTTGCTAGCTATGCCCCAACAGCACAACATTTAGGAGAGGGTACAAGAGAGAGAAGAGATGTTAATTTGTAAATACAGTTTGCAATCATGGTATTACAGAATATTGATCTTTGGTCTTGTAAACTGAGGTAGCTTAATATGGAAAAAAGAGGATTATGGAAACTGGGGGAAATTAATTACAAAACACAGTGATGTAATTCCTTCCTTGAAGCTGCACTTCAAACTGTGATACCATTGTTTTGCTTATAACATAAATCGTAAACTGAGCACAAAACACTACTTATTTACCAAGCAGATACTAATATTGCAGTCTAGAAATAAAAATTAATTTATTGTATTCAAAGAACTATAGATTTTACAATATCTCTATCTGCTTGCCTAACCTGAAGGACTCACATTCCTTGATCAGGACGCATAAGAAGCAATGCAAAAGACAGACATTGTGCAAAAGAATGTTTCATGTTTTTTCTAATCCAATTTTCTCACTTTAAAAATACTTTTTGAACTTAAAACAATTTGTTTCCATTTCCTTTTACAAATGTTTTTTTCCTAGCTTTATAAGCTTTAATTTTATAAGAATCTTTTGCCTTAAATCAGCTTCTGAATTGGACATATTCATTTTCCTTTTGCTCACCAAGCAGACAAGTATAAAATGCTCCAAGTTTTTATTAAAAGCATTTTTTTCTGTTTATAGCATAATTGTACAGCTTTTAACATTCATGTATGCTTTGGGCCATCAAGACTGTTTTTTCATTGCTCTAAATGTACTTGTTTATTTACCCTTCAAATAGTTTGACATTTGATGTGTTGAATTTTCTCTATGGAAAAACATTAAAGGGAAATTACTCACAGTACATTGCTCTTGCATATTTTTCCCTCATAAAGCAGATTTTCATACATAGCAGACCTCTTGACAAGATGAGGTCCATTAAGTGCAGCACACAGATCTTTTTAACCATTTTCATACCACATGGCAATATTCGAGGACAGAGTAACTGATCACTGGTCACCTAATCCAATCTCTCATAAATTTGTCATTTAGAACTGTTTTATTTGAATGCCACATAAACACATATTTTTGACTTACAATGAATCACCTGTCAGGACAACATATCAAACCAGCTGAAATAAGCTTCACAACCTTTTCCATCTGCAATGAATGAGTGACATATATGCCAAATCACAGCACTAGTGATTTTTTTCTCCTGGATAAACACAGAAGTTTTAGAACTATTTTATCAGCTTGCATGAAAGTTGTGCAAACAACCAAAAAGTGAGCCATTCTTTATTGTATGAATAGATATGAAACAACCAAGCATCACACATGAACACTCTCAACCCAAAAGATTTTATGTGTGTCCATTATAAGACCTTACATGTCACAAATTGCTCGTCTTTCCTACAATGTATCTATTAAGAAAGGTTCACAAATGTATCATTCTGAGTCACTGAGCATTTGCATACATGACCCCCATCTTTCTGTCTCTGTGTCTCACTTTTTCCTTCAAAGTTTAGAGGTAATGTAGACCTCCATGGCAACATCAAGTTGCCATAATTATGTTTTACAGGAGACAGTGAGACAATTAGAGAGGAAAAGGGATGGCACCAACATTTTCAAAGAATAAGTTCCATGCACCCCATCTAAGTCTGCCATTTACTCTTCATATTGGAACTGCTGGAGGTTTTTTCTTATATTTTTCTCAAGCTTTCTGATTGGTTTAATTTCACTGGTTGCAGCTTCAGCAGGATGTTTTCATCACATCCATACTTCTGCTCCAAATACAGTGTTCAAGGAAGAAAACAGGTTCTAACCTGCTCTCTCAAATTAGTGTTTTCCAAGGATGATCAATGCAAAATCTCTTCCCATTGCAGAGGTGCAGAGTAGGACCCTCTTCCTTTCTATTGTTAATATACTAACTGAAATATCCTCATTCCAATTGCACTCAATACCTGTCATTTTCTTTTGATGACCAGAGTTGTCCAGTCTTTTAAATGCATAATCACTGACAACATCTTAAAAATTTAACCTATATTTGAAGCTATTAGAGGTCTTGTCTACACAATAAGTTGCATAGCCTAATCTGCAGTATCATTTGAAATAGTTTTACTCATATCTATGTACTTGCAAGCAAAACCCAGATTCCTCCTGCATATCTTTCCAATTCTTGAATATGCTGAATCACTCTCTGATGATGTTGATCTCTCCCCAGTTCTTGAAGATAACAATTAGACATTTATCTACCTAGATATTTCTATTAACTAACAAAAGCAAGACAAGATGAACTCAAACATCTTATTAATTTGAGACCAGATTATTTCCATTGAATTTACATCAGCTTCTAAAATTAATTTTGGACTCCTTACCAAGGGGTTTGTACCAGATTTGTAAAAACACTGTTAGAAAATAATGCACATTGCTGTAGCTTTACAGACCAACAAAGCCAAGCTGAAAATATTTCTTACCACATTTAAGAGAAAAAAATTAGGGAATAAGGACAAAATTATTTCTGTCATTTTGTCACAACACATTGCATGATAACACTAGCAATTTGAATACTATAGTAGAAAACTCAAGTCTTTTTCTAAGGTGTTGAAATATGTCCTCACTGAAAGAACAATACATAATTTGACAAAATAGACATCTACCTATTTTCAACATTGTTTTCATTTAAAAGCAAACCTACCTCACTCTTTTTAAAGAATAGTTTTTTTAAGGTTCAGATTATAGAGGAAAATATCCAAGTCTCACACTGATATTACCAGAGCTGATGAAATGACTGATGGTAGGACCATGTGAACTTGAGGTCTAGGCATTCTTTGCAAGTGGAGTTATCCTACCTGCATGGTTCAGTGGACCAGCTAAGCCAAGATGAATTTTATGAATTTTATAAATTTTATTAAAAGGAAGTCATAAGATTCTTCATCTCCATGAGAATTCAGACAGTAATTCAATGTCTTGTTACAAATAAGTAGTTACTTAGCATCATAACACTGAAGATTGATGGTGATCCAGCTCATTCAAAGCCCTGAGGCAGGTAGAACGTGGCACCATGATCGGAATGCACTTTGGTGAGGACTAATAAAACAGTTCTTATTTCAGGTTTCGGAGAAAGACATCCATATGACTTACTGGAAACAGAATGAAATAGGTAATATAGTGAAATAAGTGGAATTTAGACACAATTATTTCCTTCAATTTATAGTAATAACTTGCAGATATGCCACGCAGACTACATTTCTGTCAGATCTCATAAGTTCAGAAGAGTTGAGTCTGGCTAGCAACAGAATCAGAAATCTGAAGGGAATATCATGCATACAGCTTGAAGCAATGCTGACAAGTCAGACAATGATCCTTTTCCCTTTAGCTCTACAATGACACAAGCTCTCTCAGTGTGAAATGTGCCATCATGCTGAGTTGGTAACATGTGAAGGAAAGAGATTCAAATAAGTAATTTCTGTTTTCTTGGCTCAGTTTCAACTGGATATAACATTTTTCTTCACATCCTGTTCTCTGAAGAACTCTTGTAAAGTGCTGGAGCATATTCTGAAGTGGTTGCAGTGCTTCATCCCAGAGGTGGCCTGAACATCTGCAAGCACTCTGCATTTGGTAGATTACCTACATTTTTAAAAAAATGAAGCAGATAAAACTGCACACCATTTCACTGACACAATTTTATACTGAGTCCACAGATGAATGTTTGCTATTCAATTAGTTACCTACACTGTGTTCCTTCAACAATTGCGTTGTTCAGATTAAATTTTTTCTCCACTGCTACCTTAGCAAAATTTTTTAAATATACATACTACCTATTTTGTACTATAACCTATCTATTGGTCACAAAATTCCTTAAAAATATGGCTGTGCTTTGAAGGACAGGATCTCTTTTTCTGTAGACAAATGTAAATCATAAGGTTTTTGGTGGGCAGGCTGCAAACTCAAAACATGACACCATGCTTCACATTTCCATATCATCAAATGTCAACCATAACCTACAGAACTGTAACAGAATATTTTATAAAAAGGACCTTTTTTTAATTCAATAAGAAGGAAGCAGACTTGATCAGAAAGGTAAGGGCAAGTACATTAAGAGCCAGAACTGGTATATAATATTTTTTTGTCCTTCACAAAGTTGCTACATCAGAATTGTTGTTTCAGGTCTCAGTGGTGTTTCAGCAGAATGGCTACCTTGCATCCACATCTGGCACAGGTATTTGTCCCATTGGAATATTATGGACAGTTGGATATCCACATTGTTGTGTTTTAACCCCTATGGACAGCTAAACCACACATAACCACTGACTTACTCCCTCTTCAATGGGGAAGGGGAGAGAATAGAAAGGTAAACAAAAGTATGAAAACTTGTGGTTTGAGGTAAAGACAGTCTGATAAAGCAAACGTAGCACATGAAAGCAAAACAAAAATAAGAAATTAATTTACAACTTCCCGTGGGCAGGCAGGTGTTCATCTCCAGGAGAGCAAGGCCCCAGCACCTGTGATAGTTACTTGGGAAGACAAATACCAGAACTCCAAATACCCCCTTTCTTCCTTATCCTCTTCCTGAGCTTTTATTGTTGAACACAGCATCATATGGTATTGAATCTCCCTTTGGTCAGTGGTATGGCCCCTCCCAACTGTTTGTTCACCCCAGCCTACTCACTGGTGGGTGTGGTGAGAAGCAGGAAAGTCCTCTGTGTAAGCCCTGCTCAGCAATAATGAAAACATCTCTATATTATCAACACTGTTTTCAGCACAAATCTGCAACATAGCCCAGTACCAGCTATTATGTAGAAAATTATCTCAGCCAAAATCAGTACACACATTTAAGGAAAGATGTTGATATGCAAAAGTATTCAGGGCAAAGCCAGAAGACTGCCTGGAGGATTGGAAACCATATTTTACAATTAAAAATTTGAAGAAACCAATATAAATATTTCAAAAGAAAGTCAGCGTCCCAGCTACAGCCATAAAAGTATTGACATGGAACAACATTTTTCATGGCAGAATTATTTGTCAGAGAAATCTGCAGCACCAGAACAGTCTTTGGACGGTAAAGTTGGACAAATTCAGCTTAGGGAAGAATTGAAGGCTTTTTTGGTGGTCATTTCTCCTTTGAAACTAATTTATCAGAGTAATGTTTTGCTAACAATTATAAGAACCCTTGTGAAGAAGATATGATATATCTCTGAGATCCATGTTCTAGTTCAAAGTAGAAAAGGCTTATGGTTTGAGTGATGTTGGAGGTCAAATTAAATTATCAAAGTGATCCCTTCTGGCATTCTGGAAAGGGCATCTTAGATTAAATCTTTCTACAAACTGATGTTTCAAAAGTGTCTAATATAAACATTAAGAAGAAAATATGAAAATCTAAGCTTTATTTATCTGTAACTTTACAATCCAGAGCCAAACAACACCTCTGTGACTTTCCTATGCTTTGTTCATGAGCCAGAGGCAGAAATGAACACCAGCACAATACATTTTTTTAGGAGATTATTTATTTAGTAGTGTGTGATAATCTAAAAAGACCTTAATGTAGACACTATTACCCATCAGGAAATCAACAGTATTTCTACTTATTTTGAAAGGAATTCAAAACAGTAACCGCAAGTTACAATGCCAAACCAGATCTTTTTGAGAAAGCCTATTTCCAGCCTATTTTTGCAGACAGATTTGTCTATCATTTCCTTTATGATGGTAACCCAAGATGGAAAGAAAACAGAAAGGAAATAACATTTCTAAATGTAATAACAAAAGTCATGTTCCACTTTTCTGATTTGCTTAGTCTGCACGGTAAAACCAAAAGGGATATGAAGCTTCCAAAGCCATGATATTCTGTATTGGAGGTTTATATCTAAAACATGCAGCTTTTTATAACAGAAGTGACAGCAGTAAAAACGCATAATTAAATAATAGTTTAAGTGCCCTTATTTTTAAAGTGATATAAGCTATATTTCATCTCAAGACATAAATACAATCACAAACTTATCTCTGAACCAAAGAATATTAAGTGGTATCTTATTTTCTGTGATTCACCTTAAAGATGAGAGTCTGAACTCCAGATCTTCTACATGTGGGTGTCTACATACATGTTAGAGATGTTCCAGGACTCTAGAAATTCCTGAGATGCAGAGGTTACTGACTGATATCTGGCTGCTCCACATCTCTCATAGATTTGCATCTGGCAAATCATGAGAGATGGACATATCAGACATGCATAGCTCACATGGGTTCTAGCTGGCAGGCTGGATGGACTCAGTTGTACTATGGGTCCTCTATCTTATCTCACATCAGATGGACAACTTAAACAGAAAAAGGCTTTGGGTTTTGTGTAACTGAACCAGACACAGATGTTTCTTTTAAGATTATCTGAATCAGCTGATGCTTGAATCCCAACAAATATGGAATTTGTATCTTCTTAGAGTACCTGAATCTCAAAAGGATGAAAGAAATTCCAGAATGCAGTGTTTCCTGCAGAATTTACAAGTTCAGGACACAATGATTCCCAAAGTTTATTTGATTTCAATAAAATTCTGACTAGAACCAGATCAAATTCAGATTAAATTCTTAATTTTCTGTCATCAGGCTACATTCCAAGGATCCATCTTGCATTCTCTCAGCACAAGGTGAGGAGCATCCTCTTTTCACAAGAGTGTTGATATCTTTTGCTTTCATGAAAAAAATCAAACTGAAACCTAGCTTAAAATTATGGAACACCCTTCAGGGAAAACAATTACCTTTCTTCCTACAGTTCTCCTCACCACCCTGTAGGAATGTGACCCAGTAACAGATAGAGTGTGTGTGAATTCTGCTATATACTGTCCATCTTGGGTTACAGTCATAAAAGCAATTATAGACAAATCTGTCTGCAAAAGCAGGCTGGAAATAGGGTTTCTCAGGGGATTTCTAACATCTTTGGCTTCCCTTCAGGCTGGAAATACCACAAAAGCAAGCTTTTCGTGGTGTTTGTATTTCAGCACATCTGTTTTTATGGCCCGCTGAAACCAGGAAGTTTAGAGCATATACAAATGAAAAATCACCTCAAGAAAGCTAAGGAAAGAGTCAGAGGTCTGAAGTTTGAAGAAATATTCAATTACATTGTTGTTTTAGCTTATGTGCTTGCCCACCCCTAACTGTTGAAAGTTTTAAACCTCTGTTAAATAAGTATGTAAAGGAATAGTACAGAAGTGAAGCCTTCAAAATAATTCTCATATTCTATTTTTCACTAATGTTTGATAGGTCACCTTCATCTTCTATTTACAGATGGCAGAAGTTATCAGAAATAATGGACAGCACTCCTAAATCAGTGATAGGATCAACAGAAGAGATGGTATTAAAGCCCAGAGGGCTTTTTTTCTAAACCATATCTATTGCCCTACAAATCCGTAACTATATTCTTTCTGCTATCAGCCATTATTCAGCTTCTCTTCTGTCATATTCTCTTTCCCCTTCATTTTCTACTCACATTTTTCAGTAGGAAAAAGTTTCCCAAGGATTGTAATGTAAACAAAACTGTAGAAAGGAACAAAAATCCTTTAAGGAAATCTCACAAGATGCCTGGCATAAGAAAAAGTTTGTTTTACCAATATCTCCAAGAATTTAATAGAGCTTTTCATTGGCACAGATATGTAGAAAGTTTAACCATATATATGAGTGTGTATTATCTTCTAATTGAGAAAATTGCTTAGAAAATTCTGTATTTTCGTATTTTCAGTTGCTTCTAGGAAGATCTATACAGTATAAGAAACAGTCATTTTTATTAATAGACATAGGAAAGGGCCTCAGAAGAGACAACTGGAAAGGAGCAAAGTTTCTCTGGTAAATTTGTACCATTTGTAATGATACTTATGTTTTCTTATTAAAGAATTTTGTTGCATTTTTCAGCCATGTATGGCCACCTTTGGAACAAGATTTTGCAGAGCAGAGGACCCCAAAAACCTTTGATAACTCCTTTTTAGGTGTATTGTCTAGCAGTTTTAAGGCATGGCCAAAAGGCCTTTAAGACATTACAGTGGCTAAATGAGTTCTTCTCCCATGACCAAGAAGCCAAAAGATATAATCCAAATAAATTCTTCTTCTGTTTTCCCTTGAATAATAGAGAATACACAAAATTGTTTATACTTTCTTTTAAAAAGTAGGTATTCTAAAATGGCAACAGTGATTTCTGTCTACTTTGTTCTAGCTATGCCAGATGCTATAAGGAAAGTTTTTTCTTCCATTTTGAAGAGCAATGTCATCTGCAGTCTGTTAGATCTGCTTATGCGTAATCACAAAATAATCCAACTTTCTCAGTGAAGGAATCTTTAAATATAAACTGCCATGTTAGTTTTATTGATATTTTTACTGTTCATTTTCAGATTCACTTTCTGCATCACTGTCACAGGTATTTTTGCATGGAAGTATTTTCAAACACCTAAGCTTGGGGTTTGCCTGTACATCACATAATATATGCCTGACTGGCACCCAGAGATGAAATTCTGTCAAGCTGGAATATTCACCTATGCTAAAATCATAAATTGGGAAATTTTCCAGTGCCAGAACAAAATATACCTCCTTGGCATGCAGACAAATTCTGCTATCTCATCCTGACTTCTTCCACGTAGCAGACATTTTGCAAGACACTGAAACACCAACTTGATGTATGTGAATCAAAATATGACTCCTTTCATTGCCATGCCAATCTGCAGTTGCTGTACTGTGAGGCTGAAGCTGTGCTTTTTCAGGCAGACTCTAACTCACTTCAGGCATTGCAAGCTCTCTCTGTCACTGAAGAAATGTGACATATTCCAACTTCTGTGGGACAATTCTTGGTAGTGTTTATGCAGTACATATGTGATTTTTTCTGATTGCGGGGTCAGAAAGCCCAAAGGCCACTGAAATCTCCAAGGTCAGTGAAGGTTGACAGAGGGCAGGAAAAAAGCTGGCAGAGGAGAAGATGGGCTATGTGCTACAGTCTAGCTGGGGGTATTCTCCATGCCCTCCCCCAGGAACTCAGGGACAAACTGCTCCTCATTTTAAGACAGCTGGTGACAGTGTGTGGAGTTACAGTCCAGGAAGCAGCTCATAAATACTGGCTGAGGGATAATATTGTCAAATTGCATAAGTATCTGAGAAGCCACAAACATCTGAATTCATTAACAGTTCATTTTCAAGAGCAAAAAATGTGAAGTTTATTTTCAATGCTGTTTTGAAAAATGATAAACTTTCTGTTAGGAGAAAGACTTTAAAACACAAATGTTTTAATTTGCACAGCACTACATTTTGTACAGCACTAAATGTCTAAGCCCTTATTTGTATCTTGCCTTCTTTCTCCAGCTTTCTCCAGCTCCCTTCCTTTCTTTCCATCCTTCTTCTCCCCCATAATAAGAAAGGTAATAGATAGAAAAAATTGAAAGAACAATGTTCATGGAATGACTCTTTTTCCATTGAAGACACAAGGGTACCATAATCATACATACCAAATTAGCAAAGTTTCAGCAAGTGTTTGAAGAGATTAACAGAGATGATTACTTAATGTTGTTTCAATTAAATATTCTGGATAAAAATTCACAGAATTTCTACTGTTTCAGGAGGAGAACTAGTGCTAGCTCCTCATAGAAGAAGAGTTGTAGCAATAGGATACCATAGAAAGTAAGCAATATTTAATCTCTCACGCAAAAAAAGGGGAAATACAATCTGTTTACAGAGACATCTTCCTCAGCTCTGTCTCCTTCCTGCTAAAAGTTCTGAATAGGGTGGCTGTAAAGCAATACTGGGGTTCCTCACCAAAGATGGCCATTTTCTGATTTGGACTTAGATTTAAGGACAAAATTACCTTACAACAGTTTTAATCTCGATTAACAGTACTATTTTATTATTCCTGTTTTGAAACATATGGATTTAGAGGTAAACCTGCAGATGCCAAAAAAGGTTAAAGGAACCGTTTTGAAGAAAGTCCTGTCTACCTTCACAAATGTTTTGGAGTTCAATACTCAGAAATGGTTGGTCTGTGCACCCAGAGCAACTTTCTCTCCTCTCTTTTTTGTAAGTTCAGAAAGACAGGTTGGATATGCCTGCACTGGGTTGTATCCCTAACTCATTTTATCCACTGATGGTAGATAATTCATTTTTAGACAGAGAACAAACTTCATTAAGTTTGGTTTTATATCAGTGTTTCTGAAAGAGAATGTGCTTAGATATTCTTATTTTTGAATTGAAGTTACTGTAGGAGAAGCTATACCTACCAACAGTGCACTAAAGGATTCTTATATTGGAGTGTGGGGGAGACACAATGAAGGAGCTGTGTTTTTTCCCAAGAACACCCTACATAGTTTATGCCTGAATGCTTAAAGGTAACAGTTTTCTAGATTTACTGGACATGCAGGAGCTAAGAGACCACCATTTTAAATAGTGGTGCTATTGGATGGATGTTCTTTATGAGATGGTCTCTATTTTGGCATTTGTTTCTGAAACCCTTTCAGCAGATGTACTGACTTTCCAGCTACACTACAAATTCTTTCTGTTCTCACAGAATTTTCTGAAGGAAAGAAAAAAAGGAGGATTGAAAAAATCAGTTTTCATGTGAATTGATGCAGCAGGATGACAAATTGTCTCTAATAGTCCCCCCCTCTGTCCCACCTTTCCTTGGAAAGATGAGTGCAGAGTAGGCCTAAGGAGCGGAAAAGTTAGCGATTTGAATACACAGTAATAAACTGGCATAAGAAAGCCTTGCAATTTGCATGTTGTTATGTGCCAGGTAGCAAGGCAAGTGTCTGCTTTTTAGTCTCTTTTCAAGAGAATGAAACAGTCACAAAGCAATTTCCCTTTCACACATGAAATTCAGCGCAAATTTGCAACTTTATTTAACAAATTCTACGCACCACTTACAAGGTCTGTTCATTCAGTCTCCCCCCTGTGCAGTGGACTCCACCCTGAATTTGCTTTCTTTTCATATTTTGATGCTTCTATTCTTCTTCCTTTTAAGCAAGCCAATTACAAAAACAATACTTTAACTGAAAAAGCTAAAATATTTATTTTGCTTTTTTAAAGCTAGCTACTGCTTTTCATTTTAAATATTCTCTTCCCTGATTGTTTCTAAACATTGGAAGGAATAGCCAAAGAGAAACTTGCAAAGGTCAAAATATTAAAGAAAATGCATTTTTGAGAGTCAATGATTCATTCCAACTTGGGCTGCAGAATTGTAATATAAGTCCATTAACACCAAATAATTAGAATTTCCCTATAGCCTTTCCCATCTACATGAAGAGGAAAAACATGGATTTTTGGTGATATTAACATGGGAAATAAAATAATATAAGTAACATAATGTAAATGAGAGCAGAGTATTAAATGGACCAGTTCTTTTTCATTCACCTGTAATATGAGTAAGATTGCTTCGAGCAGTGTCAGTTAAGGCCTGAATAGCTGAATGGTATATTGCCTGAGGGTGAAAGCAAGCAAGAATGGAAAACCTATCCCAAATCTTGATGTAATGAGATAGAATGCTCTCCAACACGTTGTTACTTTGCCACCTATCGATTAGAATAATATCTAGGAGGTGAGCAAAAAGTTGAAAATTGGCAATATAACTGTAGCTTTCTGATATCCTTAGCTCAACTAGTCTTGGCATTCAGTGCCAATTTCACATAGCCATAATACTTCTGTGGAACTTGTAAGTCTCTGCTCAATGACATTCATCTTGTATATCACTAGCTAAAAGCACAGCTTTGTGCAATGACATATCCATCACCAAGTATCCTATTTCTGGGTGAAATCAGGTCATGGCACTAGATTAGTTTTGCACAGAACTGTGTGCTTTTCTATTGATTCAGCAATCATCTGAACCTGGTTTGATACTTCAGGTTTTAGCAAACTTTTTGGCCCCTCCTGAACTATCTGTAAAGAGTTTAAGAGGAAATACCTTGAGCAAGTCCAAGCAGCCAAAAACATAACTTTACATTGGCTGGTGATGCAACACAGCAAAGCACAAACACTCCAGGAGGTTTCTGGAAAACATTGGTGACGACTTCCTGCACCGGTAGTGGAGGATCTGATGCCTTTTCCCTGGTCCTAGAATTAAGAGACAGACATGGCTAAGGGATAAAAGGGTTTTTATGTTGGTAATTTATAAGGATCCTTATGGTGCAACAGTCCGTCAAGGTGGAATATGCTGAAATGCACACACACAGTATATCGCGTATACAATTTTATAGACCTTGCAAGTTAGCAAATCTGACAAAGATTCCCCAATGAGAGGCTTAAATGAATGGCGTGACATCTCTCTATTCTAAAGTATTTCCCTCCAGATGGGCTTAATCCTAGTTTACAGAATATGTTCTAGAGAGGGCCTTGGTTTCTCAAGATAGCGCAAGGCTTTTTCGCCTCCAATTGTGAGGCCTTTAAGATGTTGGGTCTTCTGGCCCAGCAGAATACCAGGACTATGCTGAGATATCAGGCTTAAAGAATTGTAAGTATGTATGTATGCTAAGAATACTGAGAATACATAAAGGTATATAAAAATAAAATGCAAAAAATCATCATGGCATCAGATCCTACAAGGAATGGTGTGCTGTTACTGTACTAACAGGGAAGGCCCCGTTGGAGATGTGGATGTTGAGTGCAGCCTTGGCTGCAGTGCCAGTGAGATTGTGGAGTTCAATATTGGGCAAGGAGGCAGCAAGCACAAGCAAGATGACATCCATGGACTTCAAGAGGGCTCCTTTTAGCCTCTTCAGGGGTCACCTTGGAAGTATCCCATGGGGATAGGCCCTGTAGGGAAGAGGGGTGCTAGAGAGATGGTTGATATTCACGGATCTCTTCCTCCAGGCTCAAGAAAGATGCATCCAGATGAACAAGTAATTGAGCAAAGAGAGGAAGAGACCTTTGTGGATGAATAAAGAACTCCTGTCATTACTGAAGTGTAAGCAAGAAAGACACAGGAGATGCAAGTAGAGTCAGGCCACTTGGAATGAATATAGAGAGGTTGTCAAAGTAAGCAGAAATGAGACAAGGAAGGCCAAGGCCCATTTGGAATTAAAACTAGCCAAAGATGTCAAGGACAACAAGAAAGGCTTCTTCAAATACATCAATAACAAAAGGAAAACTAAGGATAGTGTGGCCCTGTTATGTGGAGGGGGGACCCTGGCAACAGAGGATCCAGAGAAGGCAGAGTTATTGAATGCCCTCTTTGCACTGGTCTTCACTGACAAGACCAGCTCTTGGGAATATCTGACCCAGGAGACCAGGGTAAACGAGTGTTGGAAGGAAGACTTCCCCTTGGTCAAGGAGAATTAGTTTAGAGGACACTTAGGCAAACTTGACGTCCACAAGCCCATGGGCCCTGATGAGCACATGGGCATCCACCAGTGCTGAGAGACCTGGTGGACACCACAGAAAGACCACTCACAATCATCTTTGAAAGATCATAGAGATGGGGAAAGGTACTTGAGGGTTGGAAGATGGCAAATGCTACCCTGGTCTCCAAAAGGACAAGAAGGGGGACCCAGAGAGCTACCAGCCGGTCAGCCTCACCCTTGCTGGCTCCATGTGTTAACTAATCTGTCTGGGATGGCATGCTACAGAATTATGTTACCTCTGGTACGTAAACAACCTTTGATCTCCATAGTGATGTACCATGACATGTTCCTCTCTACTGTAACCTGGCTCATTATAACCTGATCTAGTGGGTGGCATCCCCGTCCATGGCACTGAGTGAGGGGTTGGAACTAAATGATCTTTAAGATCTAATCCAACTCAAGGCATTCTGTGATTCTATTAATGGCACCCTCTTTCTTCTCCTGAGTCCCTCTGACTGCTCCAACTGCAAAGGTCAAGATAAATGTCAATACTTAGCCTGTTGGTTCATTTTCTCAGCAAAAGACCCACTGCACTGCAACAAATATTTAGGGATGGGGTTTAGTAATGGACTTGGTAGTTGGACTCGATGATCTTAAAGGTTTTTTCCAATCTAAATAATTCTATAATTCTATACATCCCCTGGGGACGTAGTAAAAAACCAATTTATTTTCAAGATGATTAGAATGGAGTTATGAAGCTTTGAGGTATATAACTTTCCTTCTTAGAAAATAGAATAAAAATGGAAATGTGCATCTCTGACAATTAAGAAATTTATTCTGAAATATAAATAGTAGGTATATTTTAAATGTGAAATTACAGTCCAATATTTTCAAGTCAAAAATTGTAGATGTTTGTTTGCTGTCAATAGAAATTCAGTGCATTGTGTCAGACAAAAATCTCAACCAGCCTTCACAATAAAAATAAAAACAACTTGGGCAATCAAAAGTTTTACATACTATTTCGTTTAATCTGTTACTATAGTTACCTTGGTTTCAGAAGAAGACACCAGCTCAAATGACAGAAAGAACATCATTTGTCAAAAGTTCAATCAAAATATTGATATATTTAAAACATTTTTGGTTTTAATTAAGGAATTTGGTGACACTCAGTTTTGTCAGAAACACATTTTTTGACAAATTAGGATCTTTCAGACACCAAAGCTTCTTGAAAATGCCTCGGCTGACTAAATAGTCTATGAAGGCATAAAAACCAGTCCTTTTACAACCTTGAGATAAAACTTTTCCATACTGTCAGTATAGACTAATTTGAGCTTTCTCCTACTCCTGCCTTTTATAAGCAGTGATTTTAATTCGATATTCAATACGTTCTGGTCTTCTCTCTCACATAATGAGAAAAGAGAGAGCTGTTAGCTGTTTTCTATTACTGGCTTCCATATGACATGCACGGCAAAGTATTCATGTTTTTTATTTCCACTCAGGATAATCCATCATTTTCCAGTTCCCTTAGTCCTATTTACATCACATACAACACAGTTACATTTTCATTATTTGATGAAAGTCTTTGGTTTTCTTCTGTCCTGAAATGACATAAATTGTAAACAAATGATCTTACGAGCCCAGCTGTGTAGCTCTGTCTCATTTTCTATAAATAAATGTGTTTAGGCTTTTATATACTTTATCTGAAACATTTGTAAGTGTTTTGACTAAATCTCTACAGTTAAGTATGTTAAGAGGGCTTTTTTTCTCACGCCATGCTCTTTTATTAATGATAACAAGTAGCTGCCACAAGTCTGGGCTGGATGCTGGAGAGACCAGAGGACCTGAGAGATGGCTCCTGCAGGGACCTAGAGATCCAAGCCAAGGACTGATGGGATGGTGTGTCTGAATTGTGTGGTTGAGACTCACCCACTTGCTTGAGTATGTCTATGTGTGAGGCAGGTGGGCCGTGAGGTTCCAAGGGCTGGGACCTGGGTAAACTGAATCCGAGGCCGGTTGTGCTCAAGACTGCTGCTACATTTTATTTCATGGTTTCTGTGCAATAGCAAATTTCCTTCTATTTGCCTTGCCATTTTTGCAATGTGTGAAAGATGTTCCATTCAGGGTCAGACTACTCTGCCATTGACACAAATACTGCTAAAGCTATGACACAGAAAACTTGCTCCCTCTGTTTTGTTTCATATTCTTACATCTTAATGCCAGTTTTTACTTTTATGGAAATTTCTACATTTATTAAAATAAAGTGGCCACATTTCTTTCCTTTTCCTTAATCTGTATTAGAGTTGAATAGAATTTTGCTTTCACAGAAGGTATTTCTCAGTTGCATTGTACTTTTCTGCTTTGTACTTATTCTCCCTTCTCCCAGGCACTTTACTTTTCTAATAGCTGCAAATCTGAGGTTGCTACACACCTCCATTTAAAAGCTCTGTAAGGCTGTTCTTTTGCTGTTGCATTCAATCCTCCAATCAACCTAATTCTTGGTCACACCTCTTTGTTTTATCATCTGCCCAGTGCAACTTTCATCTGCTCTTCAGCTGTCACATACATCCTACCGAATAGTTTTCCTAAAGTCAAATTGCCCATAGTTGGTCATTTTTCCTGTAGCTATTTTGAGCTTAATCATATAGAGAACCATTCCCTCAGCTTGCCAACTGCATCAATGAATGCAGTGTTCTCTTATGAACTGCACTTAGAGTTTTCATCTAAGTGTGTCTTTCTATGGAGTTATTTTTTCCACATCCTGACATCAAAAGTGTCAAGTAACCTGTCTAGAATTTGTTTTCTATGGGTTTTCCTCAAACATTTCTTCTTTGGTACTTGACTTTGCAACTGTTTCAGGCTCTGCAAGGAGGAATTTTGTTAACTTTATTCACCAGTCTCATTCTTTGCACTGTTTCCAGTATTTAATTCCATAGGCTGAGCACTTCTGGTGTCAGTCTGAGTATCAGACATGCCATAATTGCCTGTCTTGTACTAGACTGATGGCAGGAATGGGAACCCACAGAGGAAAAAGTAAACTAAACAGAATCTGATTAAGACCCTTTTAAAGCATGCGTTAATCTCAGTAGTTCAGCTAAGCAAGAAACTATCGTAGATTTAACTCCTTCATTGTTTTTTAAAGGCATAGGTAATTACTTACCTCACCCTTCATGACACTATACAAATAGTACGTAGTTGACAGTTAGGACACATTTACAAGATAATTACAATCTCAATATTTATTCTCAAGTAGTACTCATTTTCCAGTACTGTTGAAAATGTCATGCTTTTTGGTCTCTTTATGTGATGCAGTTAGGGAAAGGAAGCTTCCACCTCTTAAAGCTCAACATACATGTTCCAATCACATTGTTTCATTTACATGAAATTTAAAGCTCCATAAACTGTGCAGACTTTCACATTCTAGAAAGATATTTGGGACATTGAATTTTATATGGTTAGAGGTTTTGAGTGATTAACAGACTATGACTATCTCCTTTCATGGTCTTTCAAGAATATTCTAGTGAAAATTCAAAAAACAATATATCGGTGCATTACAAGAGATTAATACTTTTTTTTCGTTTTTGATTTCTTGGCTGTTTGAATTTTAACTGCACATGCTCCCATTTAAATTAAAAATACTCTGATATCTCTGTGAGGAAAAAATAGTTTTACGTTTAGTTAACAGAAATGTAACTCAGACTCTAAAGCCACATAATTGCTGTCAGTTCAGTATTAAGTGAAGTCAAATGTTTCATCTGTTCCCTTCTTACCCTGTTATCACCTCAGAATTTCCTCAAGCAGCACTTTTATACATGCTTCAGGTAGATTCTATGAACTGAATCCAACTCTGTACCATGAAGTCTGGTCAGCTAGCGAAAATTAAAGATGAGATTTCTTTGCCTCCAGGTGAAACATAAATTTCCCTGATTTAAACCAATTTCCTTTTGATTAAAATTGCACATTTACTCTTGCCAAAACTCTACTGGAAAAGGGAAAATAGAAAGGGACACGAAAATTTTCGACATTATAAAAAACATGAAGCTGACATTTGTAGACATGAGCAAGACATAAGGAGGGATACACTTTTTTACCAGTTTAGATAAACTTAAAGATTTTCACTGGAGGAATTACACAAGGAATTCTAGGACCTTTAGTAGCTCTGAGAAGGCATGAGTGCACTGACAGAATTGCAAATCACACTTAGCAGCTTACTTCAGTTAATATTCTCTCAGTAAGGATATTGCTCGTCTCCCTTTGGCCTCGTTCAAACAATCTTCATTGTTCTAGTCTCCAGTTTCCATCTGGCAAGCTCTCACTCATGAATAATTATTCCTTTTGTCATTCTATGACTGTGCTGAATTGTCTCCCTTACATTTTACCTTTACTTCTGTGAGTCCCCTTGCTGCCCTCACTCTCTTTCACCCTCACCCTCACCTTTCTGTACTATGTCTTCTGCTCCTGTTCTAGTCTCATCATCTTGTTATCTTCATGAGTCTTTGCTAGGGACATAAATAACAAGATAAATTTTTTTTAGACTCTGATAGAATATCCAATCATTCTGTCATGGAGTTCAGGTGAAAGAGGGTATACAAATGAGATTTTTTAAAAAATTATAAAGAAAAGACTCTCTCAAAGAGCTGTGATCCATGTCCTCTAAATGACTATGTGTGTGGTCTGGTGCTGCTGAAGCAACAGTGACTCTGGTTGTAAATGGGAATACTCAGCCTCATTACTGGTGTCAATTACTGCATTGATAACATCAGATCAGGATGTTACTTGCAGGATGGCCTGCAAGTAATGCTGAACTGGAAAGAAAGTAGAACACTGCAAAACTTTTAAACTTGTGTGCTTTTCATTTGTTGATAATATGGTTTATCTAGCAAAGGAGGAGGGGGAACAAAAACTGCCATTAATTTTCCCTTTAAGAACATTTTTCAAGTTCATTTCAAATATTTGTAGTTCGAAATCAGTAAAAACTAGGAAGTCGTGTTACCTTTACAGAAAGCTTTTTTCAGTCAAGCCAGTCAAAATTACCTTGAAACTGAAAATTGAATTGTACTTCTTCACACCATTTTTTAAAACATTTTGAAAGTCTGTATTAGATTTATTTTGAAGGAAAACTGAACACCTGTGGCAGTGACCCAGCCCGCCTTCTCGTTTAATGTTAATAAAGATGTTAATTGGGTAGATTTCCCTGCCAAGGACAGTGGCTCTGAGGAGGAGCCTGAGGCTGATGCCCTGGGCAGGGCCGAAGGCGGTGCTGGGGTCTGACCGCGCCCCTGAGGGCCTTGTATGTATGAGTCTCCTCCCCTGGGGTACCTCCCCTTCTCTGTATATGGGCTTGGCATCAAGAAGGTTCTGGAATGTTCTGTTGTTCTGCCAACCCCATTGGTTTGTTTGAATTGGTTCCTCCCCTTCCCCTTCTTCATTGGTTAGCTGTCACCCCATGTCATCTCCCCATTAGATTATCCCTTTGTTCCGCCCCTTTTCTGTGCCCCTTATAAGCCTATGTAACAGTCATTCCTGGGCTCTTTGTCTGCTCCCCCTGGGCGAGTAGACTTGGGCTGCTGCAACAAAGAGTACCTTCTCTCGTCCTTTGCCTCCGCAATTCGCTACTGTTACCATCGGCTGCTGCCAGCTCCACAGTGAGCCTCACAGCAGAGCGCTCCACCCGCAGCTTGCTAAAGGCTGTGACCCACCAGCCTTTGGGAAGGCCTCGGCAAGTAGCCTGCTTGGCTTTCCGGGTGGTCAAGTGGCCAAGCGAGTGACTACAAACACCTTCAGTTTTACCCAGTTTTTCCATCTCATGATGGAAAGACTGGTTCAGGTTACAAAATGAACAAGCTGTATGGTTTGATTAATTCATGTTTCCTTATGATGACTCTAAAAACCTACCACACTATTCCTAATATTCAATCAATGAGAACTATGTGTCTGAATTAACTGTATGGATATTGTTTACCGGATTGCATTGATAAATCACCCTGCACTTTACCTTATTTGCTTAGTTGTATCAGGAGCTCACATTCACATCCTTTAGGAAAAATTAAAACCATAATTTTCAAGCTATTCATCAAAAACTCACTATTTATTTGTCAAAAGAGTTGTTTGTGCTTGGTTTAGTGGGTTGTATTTGTCTGTCTAGTTTACATAGAGCCATAAGTCAAAGACACTTTTTACTGCCTTAAAGGAAAACTGTACATGACTTAATGAGTATTTTTGATGATATTCAGAAAAGAAATCATCTGCACCACTGAACAGAGCCAGTAGTATGTATAGTACATGGCATTTCAACAGAGAATTATCAGCAGCCCCCATTTATGCAATAACATTGCCAGCTTCTCATACAAGATAGCCTAAAACAGATGCCTGGATTCTGCTGCTTCCAGATGCCTCCCTGGTACACACAACCCTATCCAAGCACGTGTGAAAAGTGACACGTTGGATCTCAGTCACAAAAGGCCCTCCACACTTGTGCTGGAACACCTCACTAAACATGGGGTTTCATTTCTAACACTCATTCTCCCCAGAGAATCTTGCTGTTGTATTTCAGGCCTGGTTTATATCAATACAGTCATAATCAAAATTGTTGCTTAAGTCGGAGAGTTTAAAGCATTTGTTAAATAGCTGTTGGTGTACAGAAGGCTGAATTCTTCATGTTATATTTCAGGTAGAGAATCTGAAAACCTATTTCAGTAACAGTCCTAACGCCAACACACACATCGTAAAATCTTTCTACTTAATGCTAACAGCAGCGGTTTTAGAGAGCAATCTTTCTCCCACTGAATTAATGAATAAAAATATTTTTGGCTTCAGTGATCATGGTGATTCCAGTTCCTAAATAAAAATGTCCTTCTCTTGACTTATATAGGAGGGAGAGAGCGAAATAAAATTCTGAATTCCCATCCCCCAGTGTGCTTCTGGGAAGGTAAATTCCTCTGAGAATGGACAAGGCCATGTGGGAACCGATGAGGAGAAAGTTCACCCTAGAAATATAATCACACTTGAAACCAATTAATTCTAAACAATCAATCCCTGGCAAACAACCACAAATGCAAACTATGGGAAAAAGTTATTTTTTTCCAAAATCCATCATAAAAGTAAGTGGCAAGTACCTTTTAGTGTGTAAATAACCACTGGCAGTTTTAGAAACCTTTATGAGCATGTACAAAGATTTGTAGCCAAGTCAAGGAGCTTACAGAAGAGAACAGTGTACTGAGCAGATGATGGGTCCAAGGACTTGCCAAAATTCTTGTTTCTTCCCTAAAGTGCAGTCTTCTGTTTGCACTGGTTGCTTGGTATTCCTGTTCAGTGGATAGACACAGTCATCTTCAAATGGCAGAGTGCTCTGTCTTGAGACAGAAGCCAAGATTCTGCACGCTGTGCTATCCTGGGACAGGCTTTTTTCTGCATTCACAACAGGCAGAGCTTAGGCAACCATCTAAGAGTGCCTGCCTTAGCTTTTAGATGGCTCATGTTTAATGAGCTGAACCTCAACCTTAGTCACAAGTTTGCAAGACTCCAAAATAACAAAACCTTGCTGAATTATTTATTTAAAGTCTAATTTGAACCCTTTACTAACAATATCTTGTTCAGTACCTGACTTTCAAATTGTAAAGCTTCACCATGCATATCAATCAGACAAGTGTATGTCTTTAAGATCACTGCAGCTGATGTTAATCAAATATTTTATGATTCTTGTTAGGTATTTGACTAGTACAGGGAAGAAAACGCATGGTATGGCACAAAAGAGAAGCTGCAATACTCAGCTTAAAGGTGTGTTGAAACTTTGAAATTCTTCTGAGGTTCATAAACTTTCTCAAGCAAACATGAACCAAGAGATGGCTCAGGTTTAAGAAACACACAGCCAGTACTGTAAGTGGAAACCAAATGCTGCACAACAATATGGAAGATGGTGTGGTATGCACCACTCCTTTTGAGTAAGAATTCTATTTAACTTCAAGTTTGAACAGTTTATTTTTATTAATATCAATGTCTGACAACAAAGAGAAGCAGCATACTCCTAAACAAAGCTTTCCCATCCCTATCTCCTCTAAGAGGAAGATTCAGAGAAGCAAAACTTAAAATATAAATCAAGAATTATTTGGGCTTTATTTTCATATAAATGCTAAGAAAAAAATCTCTTTCCGTTGATATTATCTCAAAGACAATTCATAAAATTTTCTTCCTAACCATGAAACTAAATTTATTTTAAGTTGAATTAGCAGATATAAAATGACAAAAAACCCCATAAAGGTGAGCTTTACTTTTATCTGTCATAAGAACACTGTAAAGAGGAAAAACTATTACAATAATTTTATAATGATCACAAATCAAACTAAAGGTAAAAGAAAAAAAATGTGGATTTTTTTTCTCTTTTCACTCAATTTTCAGTTTCATTTTACCCAGGACACAGACAACAACAAGTTATCTCTTCTGGCACATTAGAGTGTTTTGTGGAGCTATCCATTTGGTCTCTGATGAAAAAGAGCTTTAGTTAATTTTCCATATTTGGATAAAGCTATTTGTGATAACCTAGCTAGGAATAGGAGTTGCCTAGCACTATTTTTGCTAGTCTGAGAAACTATATCCAGTTCCAGATTTCTTACTGAAGAAATAGAAGAATCACTTGGTGTTTTGCTGTATCGCTCAGGTCCAGACTGTATCACAGATCTGAGTCAACTTCACATCCAGGATGCATGGAATGAACATTATTGGAGTACTAGGAATGTGCAACATGGGCATCTCCATGCTCTAACCTAATTCTAACCTATTTCAACATCACTCATTACCATTTACTCGATGGTAAATCATTCCCTGTCCCATGTTATTGCAGGGAGTTAGACCACCTAATCCTTTCCAAAGGCTGATGAAGCTATGGACTAAGGCCACCATTCTGCTTGTGCTTTCTCAGCTTTTATTCCTACTGCAGCAGGCACAGGAATATAGTGAATGTGTAACAAGAGGAATGAAATAAGCATCACTTATTTCAGCTGGCCTTAAAAAAAAGGCATAATCTGGAGTTCGTAGGATTTAGGAGATGCCTCTACTTCTGCAAAATGCAGACTCATATAAAAGTTTACATTAAAATGTGACTTTGCTTTTAAGTTTTTGCTCTATAAGATGGCTTTTTTGGCTCTGAATCACTGCATCCCAGTCGCCTTCCAGCACAAACATGGACACTGCAAGTAAAAATATTTTTTCCAGTTGCTAGGATGGCAAAGAGTGCAGGAACTGAAAAAGGCTATTGCAGACGTACTGTGGCTAGCATGATGAAAAGATCCATTTTATTTCCTTTTTCCAGAATTTTTTACCTCCTGCTTAAGAGTTCAGCTGTGGTCACTGAACACCAGATGTTTTAGTTTTGAAAAGGTCGTTATGATAAAACCTGCATCAAAACATATATTAATGAAGAACACATAACAGGACAAAATATCAGTACAAAATAAATACAAATGGTCATGTAAAGAATAGGAAGAGTTGCCTCTGACAAAAAATCCATTGTGTCCTTTTTAAACAGGCAGCAGCCAGTCTTCCAAGCTCTTCTGAATTAGCAAGAGCTCATGTAATCCTGTAGGAATGCAAGAAGTTCTCTTCTTTAGCTTACATTCTTCTACAGAGGGAGAATCTCATGGAAACACCAGTATTTTTTACATTCAGATGTTTTTTTCTGATTAAAGATAGCATTTATTTAAGACCCATCCATTGATACAATTGTTTATAGCTGGGGTTAAACCACGAGACACAATAAAGCTCATTCTAAGAGAGATTTCCTGATATTTTATCAGTTTTGAAAGTTTCTGGCCCAAATATCAGTCTATCTCTTCTGGTATCACCTGGATGAGAGGAAGCACTTGAGGTAACGGACTTTGTCTTATTTACAGCCCAGTGTTGGGGAAATTCAGGCTAGTTTTTGAGGAATTCAACAATGTACCAATAAAAAAATACATGGCTATAAGCATTTAGGAGGAAAAAATAATGTTATTATCTTTGTCACACATAGTTTTTACCACTTGTCTTGCTTGTCTAAACATAATTTTGTCTCCTCAGAATCACCCTGGACTTCTGGCATATCTATGCAGTTACTTTTTAACACTAAAGAAGTGATTAATCTGCAAATTGAATGGGGATAATGCCTTCACAAGACCTGTTGGACAGATTTTTTTAATAGTGTTTTTACCACTAAGCACTGCTCTCACCAGAAATCTGCTTATACCACACAAAAGATGCTGGAAAGCAGATCCTACTGAGAGTGATCAGATAGAGCTATTTCTACAGTTTTGCCTCTGATGCTTCCCACACCTTAGTCCACGTAAGGTTTTTCTTGTCTTTATGGGAAATAAAGCCCTTCAAGTAAACAAAACATTTCTGCCATGGACTTAACCTGAGTTTCTTTATGCCTTATGTTAATCAAATACCTGCAAAGATACTGTGCTCCTGAATTTCCACAGTGCTTCTCTTTGGGGCGGTTGTGTTCTGAAATCAGGCTTTGTATTATTTTACTGCTTGCTCTGACCAAGTTCCTTCATTTTTCTAGCAGGGTCAAATGGCTTTCTTGTCTGCTTGTCCTTCTCATTTTAAATTTTTGAAAGTATTATTTCTGTTTATTGGATTTTTATTCAAATGAAATTTGTAAACACCTGAGATTCCAGAATCTCTTGGCTGAGACAAAGCCTAGCACCAGCTCAGACGAAATAGCTAAAAACATTAAAAAAGGGATGGGTAGGTATAGCCAGGCTCAAAGAAATATGATTTTATAACACTCTTGCCTTTTCATTGCATGTCCTATCTCATTCCTATTACACATCCTGTCACATTAAAAAATGACTCTGAGCAGTCATGCCTACTATCTCCAAACCAAAGGTGATCCTAATTTCTGTTTCATTAAACCAGGGCAAAGATCCGGCAGGATGTATTACGTCAGTAGGTTTTATGTACCAGTTATTATTTTCAACTTACGTCTTTTCTCAGGATTTTGTGCCACTTGGTTCCAAATGAGTTCCACAAGAAGAATGTGGCCCTTTGGGAGCTCAGTAGGTTTTTTGTGCAGTAAACATTATAAAGGAACCCAGTAAAATTTCCCAATACTTATATGAGTGAGTATTAAACATTGAGTTTTGTCATTCAGAAAAGGGAAAGCAAGCCACATATAACAGGTAAACTTCTCATACTTTCACTTTTTTAATAAAGCATGCTTTCTGTGGAAGGCTTTCATTTTCCTAATATATTACGGTGATACTTTGTGTGATTCATAATGTAAATATTTGTGTTTCACATCAGCAATATCAATGGGAAATACGTATTGCAAAGAAAATACTTGGTTTCTCACAGTCCTCCTGTTGACAGCTTTTGTAAACAAAACCATAGGTTTTTTTCTTGTATGTACAACACCAGTAACTATCCCCATATAAAAACAAACTGCATAATTTTTAACAGAATAAACTTTGAGTTTAATTTTATTTTTTTCCCTTCAAAATTATATAAACCATAAATATCTCCAGTCTGTTTCAGAGGCCAATAAAACTCTGAAATTCCTTCTCATATTTGTTTCTTCCTCTCTTTCTTTGGGTGTATTGTTGATCAGTGCTTCTCGACATGAGATATGTAATAGGTGTTGAAGGAGGAGCACCCCAATTCACAAACAGCAAATGTTCCTTGTCCTCAGAACCATAAAATTTCAATTGGAGAAAGGTGGTGACAAAAACATTTCCTATTCACTCTGACAGCAAATGTTTCTAGCTCACAAGTTGCAAAACAAAAAAGAAAATTTCAACATTAGATGAAGCATCAGAAAATATGGCATGTGCTCCCAAGAGATGCTCTCCCTTGATCATGATGTATCTTAAAAGAAAATACAGTAATCATATGGGATTCAAAACATTTTCCTGGAAACAGTCATATCAGAAGAGCAGAGCTGTTGTGGAGACGTATTATCAGGAGTAGACAGTGGAACATCACACTTTCAACCACACTTTTCAACAAGACCCATAGACTGATAATGGATAATTGGTCCACTTCCTAAAATGTCTGTTTTCTGCACGGGTCTTTCCTGTTAAGGCTGGCGTTAAGAAACAACATGGTTTTCACAATCAACAAAAATGTGGAGAAAGACAGGTTTGTATTATTTTTTTTTTCCAGATGCAGCCAGTACCACCACAAAGATACCCCAGTGTCAGCTAGATATGTTTACCTAAATAAACAACTCCCTGTTCCATGTGAAACCAGAGAAGACTGGAGACACTCTCTGCTAATAAAAAGCACGATATTCAAGAAGGTTGCCAAGAAACCTCTTTTTCCAGCTTAAAACATCAATAGGTTATTGCCAACTCAGAGAATGGGATTGCTTTAAATAGAATACCATAAAAATCCTACAGATCTGTCTTGTGAGGTTGTTTTAGAAGAGAATACTATCTTATAAGGTTGTTTTAGAAGAGAATATATTTTTTTCTGTTCAAGCAGAGTACAAAATGAAACTTGAAATTTCAATAGCACTGACCATGAAATAGATTCTATTTCAAGTACCTACTCGTCTTCAGAATGATTCAAGATTTATTCAGTCTTACACAAAGAGCAAATTCATCTATCTGTTCTTTCTTAGACTCATTAAGAAAAGGAAATAAAAATGAATTCATTTTCCTGAAGTAAGAAAAATTGACTACAAATAATAAACAAACTTCTTTTAGGAATGACTTGAGAAATTTACATGGTGATGTGAAAATATTTGTTTAACCTCCTTTGAATCTGTTTTCTCTTAACCTCTAAACCACACCAGCAGACTGTGCATGGCATTCGCATCAGAAAATCAACATATTTTCTTTAAAACACAAAGGAATGTGAAACAAATATGCAAATAACAGAAGGCAAAACATGGGTTGATATATTATTTTAATAACAAGACATTCCAGTGATGAGAAGGAAGAAACAATGACTAATTGAGAGCGCTGTTTTCATTTGCTGTGTTCAACAAAGGAGTTGAGATGTGCACAAGAAGCAATAGTCAAAGCATGGAAGAAAACAAGAAATTTCACCAAGTAAATAAGCAACAGAGGTGGCTCTGGAATTCAGATCTCCTAGGAGAAGGACTTATGCACATGCAAGGAGGGCACATGTTCTTCAAGAATACCTCAGATCCATCAGTTACAATTTTTATCATGCATTGTTTATTGACATTTTTTCCTCTGGTTTATGTTTTGGAAGCCACCACTAGTGGGCAAACCATAATATTTAAAACAGAAATACTCCAAGAACACCAACAACAAACTTAGGAAATGGAATATGGTTTGTAGAAAGAGGACATTAGGTCTGTGTGCAACAAAATTTTAATCTTCAGTAACACTGAAGACATAGTTCTGCAATTACATTTTTTAATAAATGAAAGTTAAAGCCAGCGCTTCTTTGAAATGCTCAGCTATGCCCTAAAAAGGAATCCTGATGTCTATTTTACAGTACTTCTTGCCTCTCAGACCAGCTAATATTTTCTGAGTCAGAAGACTGCTTCCCAAGTTAAACCTCTTGCCTTGCTCATCTTCAGGAAGACTTTGTATGGAATAAACAGGTGGGTGTCTCCGCAGTCTAAGTTTAGGTATCTCTCTAACTGAGCTCTAGAAAGCCTGAAAAGTTAGTTTTGATCACAGCCAACACTTGCTTTCTGCTCAATTATTAAGCTAAATAAAGCACTTAATATAAGACATATTAGCTTCTTCTCAACCTGAGGAACTTCAATAATTTTCTACAGGGTATTCTAGAAACAGTCTTCTCTGCTTGTATTAAAGCAGGGCAATTCTCCAATCAAACACACACAAGGTGACAAAGATCCTCGGTTTAACAAAGACACCAGTGTGCTGGGCAAAACTCTGTCTCCAAATGATGTTTAGGAGGAGAACTAGTGTTCTGAAATGAAAGTAAATGTGCAACTAGTTAATGACTATTAGTCCACTGGGGGCTTGTTCAATGTTTTACAACTTGGGCCCCCAGCATCTACAGGGAAGTAAGATTTCTTCATTGTATTATCTCTAACAAATAGCATTTTAAATGATGCTTCACAGAATCTGAGCACCTTTCGCACTGAGGTGATAACAAATCAGCACCTGCTGGCACAAAACAGCTAACATGGAAGTGTGGTGTAAGGGAGCTTCAGAAAACAGAGAAGGGATTGGTGAATAGAGATGCTGGTGAATTAACTGGGAAAGGGAAGAAAATCAACAATGAGATGAGAAAGTGAGCAGGAGATGGGAAAGGTTAAAAAGACAAAAGTTCAGCAAATCTGCTACAGCCACCATAGACATAAAGTAACTGGTAAATGAAATAGGGTTAAACTAGTTGAATTATGCAGGACTTACAGTCTGATGCAATAACAAGCATGTTGTGAACTAATTTATCAAAAATGTAGTTTTAGGAAATTGTTTTAAAATTTGAGTGATAAATTCAAATATATTTCCAGAATGTCCAGGATTAATGCCAAGAAGGAGATTATTTTCTACTAGGTGTCTAAAATCCAGACAGGAAGGCAAAATACCTTCCAGAAGACTTCCAGACTGAAAGGCAAAGTGCCAGCCTGAAAATCAAGTCAATACTAGTTCTTCACATAGTTCCTCATCATTCCCACTCCCACTCCTCCCTCTGATGTGCTCATATCTTTCCAGAAAGGAATAAAATTTAAAAATCCAGTGTAAAACTGCAAGTAGACAAATACCTGTTTCTGTCCTGAACCCTAACTAGATCACATACCATTGGTATGGTATTAGTTGCCTTTAGAGTTCCAGTGTTAAAATATCCTGTTCAGATAACCAAGATAAACATAAACAAGCAGAGTAACTCAAGAACGTTGTTAAAAAAGAAGATAATGTTTGTATGCAGCATGAAAAAATTACTATTTTGAATTCGCAAATTAAATAAAATAATTAATTAAATAATTAAATAATTAAGATTCCCAGTTAAGTTAGGTAAAAACAGTAGAGATTTTAGTTCCAGAAAACTGCTAGAATGTCTCAGGCCTTTCCTGAGGCAACATGTGCTTCCACAATACTATTCCCCCGTCCTTCTCACTCCCCTACCCTAGTGAGGTCATGGACTTTCTACCATACAGAGCAATCAGGGAGCAGTAAGCTCTAATTCAGCCCTCTGTTTAAAGTGAAAGTTTGGGTGGAAGGGTGTACTGATGAGGGAATTAAGGTCCTTCTTTGCTGGAGAAGGTTGCTGGTAGATTGACCAAGATAACTGGTGCCAGTTGTAGCAGACAGAGGTTATCCCATCAGGGTAGGGAGTAGTCATGGGAGGGGTTTTACACTCTGATGCCTGACTTTATCTTTTTGGGTTACACCTGTGGGACTGGTGACATTTATACTGACACGTGTGGAAAGACACAGTGACACTGAGCAGCATCAAAACAGATTTCTCAGTCTTTTTGCCTGTGCTGGAAGCCTGGTAAGGCTGCTGGCTGCAGCCCCAACAGCTGCCAATAGGCACTGGAGCATATATAGCAGTCTTGGAATAGCAACAGCATCTGTCTCCCTTCACACTTGACTATCCTTTACCCTTCTTCACCGTCCGCTGAGCAGGAGGGTCTCAGCCGAAACATGATGGTAGAATTTAAATTTTGTTTCCAGTGCTGAGGAGCTCTGAGCTACTCTGAGCTGGTCTGCTGGCAAGAGAGCTTTCTGGGGGACTGCCTGGTGACTACAGGCCAAATGATGCTATCTCTTATTGCATTTGCCAAGCGCAAAGCGAAAACTAAGAGAATTCTTTTTGAGGGGATTTACTGCAATTATATCACCACAATGAATTTGGTTGGGAAATGACATTTAATACTGCAGAAGGGCTTTAAACTCTGTAAAACCATGGTGATAATGGAAACAATGAAGACTTTGAGCAATATGGTCTAGTGGAAGGTGTTCCTGCCTATGGCAGGTTGGAACTAGATGAAACTTAAGGTCCCTTCCAACCCAAACCATTCTGATTCTCTGAATATTCCCGTTCTCTTTGGAACTGACACTTAAGTCCCAACAGTCTCAGAGTTCAGCCATAGTGACCTTGACTTGGTTAGGTCATTCTGGGCAGGACTCTGGTAAAGTGTGTGACTTCTAGGTGTGTTTCAAATTTATTTTTATTTTCTGAGTAGTCTGAGCCAGTGTCTTTTCATATTAAAAATAATTATTAAATCATTTAATCATATTAAATATAGGTTTTACCTATATTTAGACTTACAATTCTGACAGCTTAATCCCCTATAGTTCTGGAGGCTTTTTTAACTGGTTTATTTTGGAGAACTGAGAAAAAGTAACCTATCTGGAATCAGGAAGTGATCATCTGAAAATGCATTGGAAGCATACTTAAAAACTATTTCCTCTTAATTGACAAAAAACCAACCAAAAAACCACCCAACGTAAATGTTAATTACTTTAGTCTGTAAAAATTGCTCCAAGTGCACAAAGTTCCGTGCTGTTCCTGTAACTTTGCCTCATTGATTGTGCAATGATTTGAAGGCAGGTTTTTTTATTTTAGCTTTGCATAAACTATACTATATTTTTTCACTTTCTTTTATGCAGCAAGAAAAGCACTGTTCAAAAGAAAGTGTTATAGTTGCAGATTTGAACATCAAAATTCTTAAAATGCCAAAGTCAATTTTATTCAATCATCCTTAATTCATTCCTGTCATATATATATGGAGTATCTTCTGTCTAGTCCGCATTAACAACAAATTGCCCAAAGTGTCCTAAAATCTTTGCAGCAGTAAGTTTGTGAGAGGAAGCCACCAGGGTCAAGAAGACACTGTGAAGGTGGAAGCAATGGAAGGAATCTTTTACCTAGTCTTCTGGAGGTCAGCACGTGGACAGCGTTGCCCTGAAAAAAGTTGTTGTGGTTGAGACAAAAAGATTCTCTGATTCATAGTGTCCCTTTCAGGTCTCATTAGATCCTACACATTTGTGATGCCTGTTATAATTCAAGAGCTGCTTCCTTAAAGACGGGTAGAAACAACATAGATCCTTTTACAAGGTAAGCACATGTTATTGTCAATGGCTTGCTTTTGGATTTACATGTGGCTGTGAATGCAAACTGATTAAAAACAGCTCTTTGGTCTGTTTACCGGGACACACACTGTCCTAGACACGGCCTCCAAATGAGACTGGAATTAGGAGTTATGGTCCTTTACACGGCACATTCCTTTCCTGAATCTGCTTGCTTGTTTGAAGCAAATCTATATCAGCATGCTTAAGGGTTTTAAATATTCAGAAATAATTTTAATTGCTAAAACCACAGAGTCATAAGAGCTAATAAGTCCCAGGATGTTCCAGAGTATGTTTACATCTTCTTCATGAGCAGAGCAGAAGGAGTACTTCCAAGAAGCAGGCCCCATCCTGTCCCACATATTAATGCAGTGCTCCAGAATTAAACTAATGGTTGTTTTCAGTGGACATATTGTACCATCACCAGTTTGCCCTTAACTCTAGGCTACAGCTTTTACACTCTTTGTCTGATACCTGTTTCAAACTTAATCAGTTAGTATCCAGCAATTTTCCCCAGTAACCATATGCACATTGTTTATTTTTCCAAATGTTTGCCCACAGTGTTTAAATTGCTTTCAGACTCTCAGTCTTTGTTTTCAGAGCTGGAATATTGTTTTTTTTCTAGATGAACTAAGAAACACCAAGCACACCTTTTGTCTCCTTCCATCCAGTTCTCCGCTCCTGGCTAGAAATGGAAGCATAGAACAGGTCTTTCTACAAAGCGCTACCTGAAGGTTTAGAAGGTTAAAGACCATCCAGCTCAGCTCCTTACACTATGGTTTAACAGGTTAAGTATCACTTTCTTGATTATTTATGGTGAAAGCCATAAATAAATAGCAGGAAATACAGAGAGAATTTCTGAACCAGTTGTTTATTCACTGCAAGTAAGTCCCACATTCAGATGGCCTGAGGGCTATGTTTATTAGGAGCCCCTCTGCCCACCCCATCTGGCAACTGTCCTTCCATCTAAGTGACTTCTGTCTAAGCTCCACTTTTCCCCAAAGATGGGATGTCTTCACTGCCGAGAGCATATCCCATCCTATAGAGGTTCTATCACAGGACTAATTTAACTCCCTTATTTTTCCCCATGCTATAGACAAGGTGCCAGAGGTACAGTCCTAAAGGTAGAATTCACTTTCACGGGAACTTCCACTTGACAAGCTTGACTATAGTCTTGGATAAAGTCTGATGCAGGAAAAAAACTGTTCAGAGTTTTGTATACATTTTCTCCATTGGGCTTAGGGAGACGTTAGTGTTTTAAAGGTTGTTGCACAGCTTGCCACAATCACTAACATGCAAGAAGTATTGAAGGATCTCTTAACAAAAGGAAAAGAAAAAAAACCCCAAAAGTTCTCAGATTCTGACCATTTCTTCTCTGTCGTCAGTAACCCCAGCTATCCTTTTCTTTGTGTTAGAGCAGTTCTTTCCATTCTTTCCTTACCTGTTTCTAACACAGACCACAATCCAGATTTTTCCTAAGGAGCGTCCAGTCTAGCCTTTCTCTATAAAATCTGGCTGTAATTTATTTATTCCTCTCCTAAGCCCTCATTTCCGTCCTTTTCCCACTACTGCATTGTGCAAAAGATGATGTAACATGTCTATTCTTAACCTCAGCTATGTCTGTGACACAGTTCTTTTTTCATGCTGAGGGACTAAGCTATGTATGTTAGCTTTTTCCAGACATAAGTCTATTTCTTTTCCTTCTTCTGCCCCTCCGTATTTTCTCAGAAACTAGGAATGTGACCTAAATGCCTTTTTTTTTTCTTATCCTTACTGAACTGTTGCCACATTAAACTACTTCGTATTATAGGTCTTACAGTAAGCCACAGGAGCTCACTGAAAAATAGCTTTGTTCAGTACAAATGCAGCTCTTTCTCCAAGAGGCTTTAACTGCTGAATAGACAAGAGACAGAGGGCAAGAAAAAGGACAGAACATGCAGAAGACTGAGCGCAGTGATGGTGTTCAAAAGACTGTGTTAGCTCCTTTTGTTCGCTAAATCCAAATGTGTCTTCACTAGAAGGGAATTAGTTAACAAGAAACAGGAAGACAAGACAAGACAAGGCAAAGATGAGTCAAGGCAAGGCAAGGAAGAGATCTTCAGGTGAAAAGTGTATGTTGGGGATTTCATTCTAAGGAATTTGAAGGGATTATACAGATACTGATTCTCGGAATAGGTACAACAGTCCCTTTCAAGACTAAAAATAACTTCTGAGTTGCAGTTTGCAGTTTCAGATGTATGCTTAACTCTGCTTCCATGCTGATGTAATGGTGGTAATCTTTTCTCAAGAAGGAGTTGATCCATGAGGGATACAAAGTTCAGCTGAATTTTGCATTAGAAACTTTGCATGCTTATAAATTTCAGTCTGCCTTCTAGCAGCAGTGCTGATGTCCAGTACAGGGTGGTAACAAGTTGTTTAGGAGATGATAATGGCTGCAAAGGGGGTGTGAAGTAGCCGTAACAGCACCATTTGCTAGTATATCAAGCATACTGGTCTCACAGACTTACTGAAGTTTCTGCAGGTAGCTTCTGTGCACTGCTATAAATCTTCATCAAATTTACCAAATTTACCAAATCAAAATCAACAACTGACTTTACAAAAGGGCATAAGAAATTGCTATTTTAAGTGTTCATCACTGACTGCAAATCAACATTACCTGTTTTCTTTCTTCTCCAAGGTTCCCTCCAATGCCTGAGCACTCCTGGCATGTGGATATCTCAGAGCACCTAATGGAAGGGAAAAGCATAGATTCCCTCCTGAGCCAAGCACAGCGCTCCCTTCTTGGTTAGAGACTCGAGAGAAGTGCAGAAGGACATGCTTCTTAAAAGCATATGATCAGTCCCACGAAAAGCAGTGGTGCTTATAGCTAATCATAGTTTCAGGTTCTTTGCTTAAACAAGTGTTAAGCCAAGGATTTGTCAGTTCAAGTATCTAAGCTGATCTCCAATACCCCAGTGACTCAGGAAAAAAGAAATGACTTCTCAGCAAAGACAATGATTGACCACACAAAGTCAAATTTTAAGTGTAGTCAAGAGAGTGCAAGAAGGCAACCCGCAGAAGAATGTGACCTGGTGTATATGAAGTTAAAACAAGTTTTGAACTCATACATGAGCAAAACCATAATTTCATTTTTTTCTAAAGCTCTGCTCTAATACTCTCTTTGTAATAAAAAAGTCACTGATCTTTTATAAGACTGTTATAACTTTTACAGTGAAATGCTATTTTTACTAGTTTATAACTGTGTGTGCCAAAACCAAAGTATAATCAATGAAATAGAAGTCCTCTGCAACAGCAAATAAACAAAAATAAGTAAATAAAAATAATTGATCAACAATGACAGTTAAATGAGCAATCTGAAGCCATTCAAACTATTAATCATACTAACATTTTTATCAAATACAAATGTTTGAAGAGTAGACCCATTTTATAAAAGGACCCAACTGCCAAAGCTAACGACATAAATGAAGCAAATCAAGTTGGAACGGAATAGTGTGCATTTAATCTTTCCAAGAGAAAAATCATCATATGTATGGTTGGCATTTCCCCAGCCATGAAGTTTCTCTGCTCTCCTCAGGCCTGTAGAGAAATTTTCCCAACAATAAATACAGTATCTAAGTAAACATGTTCTTCTAAACTGAACCTTCAGCTTCAGTGTTTCTTCATCAGTAACAGGAAAGTTCAAGATGACTATGATTAATATGGAATAGTTTAACTCAGCCAGTGTAACAAGATGAGGGTCTACTGTTGGGAATACGTGGAGAGAAGATGAGACAAAAGTTGAGTCATCCACAACACTTCTGTGAAGTTTACGCTGTAGACAAATAGACGTACTCTAACATAACATGCCTATTTGTTTGCCACAAGCCAGACAATGAAAACATAAATAGGGCATGGAACTAAAGAAGGAATAGGGGATATATTTTTAAATTTATATATGGATCTGAAAACAAAGTTCCTCAAGATTAGGCCACATGTTCTGTTGGGATTTCAATGCCTGGACATGGCTTCCTGGAGGACTTTCTCCACAACTTGTTACAGGGTTAAGCTGACTGGTCTACATCCCTGATTTCTCCTTCTTTGAGGATGATTGAGCTGTGTTGGAAGGTGGGTGCAATGCTTGCCTTGCTGTTGTTCTGTGGCAGTGGAGACCAGCTTTGTAAGCACCTCAGCCAGGTCACCACAGTGCAGTCCACCTGGTGCCACAGACTTACACATGTTCAGTTTATTCAAGCTGTGCCAACACTAATCCCTTTACCATGGGTAGTGTTTCTCTCCCCCCAGATTTGCTGCCAGCCACAGAGGTCTGGCAGGTCCAAGATTAGCTCCAGTGTCTATCATTCATTCCTGTAGCTGTGTTGCCTTTCCAGTCCTTGGTGGCTGAGCAACCTTTATCAGTGTACATAAATAACGTGTCTTCCTGTCTAAAGGTCATAGGATTCTCTCTTCCCTTTGTCCACTATATATCTTCTCTCTCTCCTAGTGTCTTTAGATTACGGGAACTATTCTGCCAAAAGAGCTAGTTTGTGTTAGATGTGATATATGAGTATCACCTTCAGTGTCAGTAACTGGAAAGCTACTCAAAACACAATAAATACCTCACAGTGGGGATGTCTCATGCATTGTTGCGAGACAGTAATTTATTTTGAACATTATATTCTGACCCATTTAAATTAATATTCAGGTGTTAAAGTAGCATCTTGTATTCATTTTCTAACTAGTACTTTGCCTATTCATTTTCAAGAAGTTAATTTTCAGTTCTTTTGAGAATAAAATTTGTCGTTCAATATGGAAAACCAAGGGGAAGAAAATTTTATTTTATTTTATACAGAAATTAAATAAATTTTTTTTTCAATAATCAGCAATAATTTTCTGCTGCTCATTACACAGCAGAAAACTATCTGTAACTAGGGAGAAAAATCCTTCACAAAGATTTTCTAAATGTCATAGAAAAGAAATTGACCTGAAATGTCTCTCCTAACTTGTTTTAATATGGGTTGCACCAGAGTGCATACACTGTTGCACATACCTGTAATATCTGCCTCAAAAAAAAAAAAAAAATTACAATTTATACCACATGCAGCAGGTCTTCCTTTTACAGGGCTCCATACATTTGCAGCTCCATCCTTGCAGCTAAATTACTCCACGTGATATGGAGCCAGACCATCAATACACTTTTCTTTGTATCTGTGATTATGTCAAACTGCCCATTCTGAAAAAGCGAAGTTGGCATGCTAAGGCCATTATGTGAGTCTCAGGATATTATGATACTAAATAACATATTTCTGACACGTGATTTAAAAAAAAAAATTCACTCTCCATCACACCCCAAACCAAATTTTGCTTCAGTTGGAAGCAAAAACAAAACCAAAGAAAAACAAACAACAAAAAGAGTTTGCATTTCTGCTAACTATATCATGTGTGGTTACATACCTGAATGTAGATTTAGTTCATGTTCTTCACGATCTTCATGTGTGCAGAGTTACAGTGAACTCCTGGATGTAAAGAGACAAACTTTTACTATAGTTTTCTTCATGTTTGTCATGCAATGATGTGGCTGTGAGTGAGGCCTTAGCCGCCTGAGCCACTGAGTCCAGCACTAGTCCACAGCCGTGGTGGCCGGGGACCCGAGTTTGACATCCCTCACTCCTAAGTTAGGGTGAGAACCCACAATTCCCCACTTTCGTATTCTGCATACTCTGTTGTTATAGGTTCATGCCCTCTCCTCCCAGTTTTATGCTAAGTTGTTATGAATATTCATCCCTTGTAGTTAATATCTATAATTTCTAGAAGGTTCTGCTCTGTTCGACACCCCATTGGTCCTTTCTTGAAGTCCTGCCTATTCCCTTTCCCTATTGGCTCCTCCATTGTAAGCCCTGCCTTCCTCCTCACCCATTGGTTGAATCCCTTAGCTCCGCCTACCCTACTCCCCCTATAAAACCCACTGTAACCCCTCTGAAATCCACCTCTCTGTCACTATCCCTTCACGGAATAAATCTGCACGTGGATCATCATACTGAGAGTCTCCTCTCTTCTTCCCTGCTTTCACCTGCATGCCATTCCAGCGGATTGGGGAACGCCCCTCAGGTGAGGAGGACAGTCTTGCAGCTTGAAACCGCAGGGGGCGCCCGACCAAGATCGTACCATTGGGCCTCTGGGCTTCCCTAAACCAGCGTGTGATATACAATGAGAAGCACTATTTATGCTTAAAATAAGTTTAATGAGTCAGGAGTTATAAAAAGCAGAGTTTTTTGCCTACACCTCCATTGAACTTGCTGAGCTGCAGAGGTCCTTCCTTTATATTGGACAATGTCCTAGAATGAACTAACAGACTTACTCCAGTTCTATACCTAAAGCAGTTTTTTCCTTTAGAGTATCTTTACTTACTTACGCAGGTAAAGTGAGATCGTAGAAGCCTGACACTTTGGAAGTTATCTGTAAGTTTTTTGAATCATACATTCAACATTTACCAGAGTCATCATCCAAATTTGAAAATTACCTGTGTTAACTCCTGGCCAAGAAACTGGGCAGGAATATGAGGAAAAAGGGCAATATCTACTACAAATGAAAACTTGTTTTATGTGAGTGGAGAGAAGAAATTATAACTTGGGTAGGGTGGTATCATTTGCCATAAGAGGACACTGTATAAATGAGATATCTTTTGCTTTGCAGCAAAGATTAGCCTGGAAGGTTTTGCCGCTATTGAATAAAGAAGAATAATTGCATTGTCCTTATAGGACATACACACTAAGATATGTACACAAAATTTGTGACCTCATAATAGCCTAAGCACATAAGAAAGACGTTATTCTTTAATGCTCATACAACACCACTGGGAGTCTGGGCTGTTGCCATGATGAGTGGCATGGAGACGCCCATGTGTGAGAAGAACTACAGAGCAGGTAGTGCTGCAAAGTGGCAAGATGAATCTTACTGAATATTGCAACTAATCCTGCAATATGCCTTTAGAAAAATAAAACAATCAGGAGAGGATGAGGGAGAGGAAGAAATAGTTCACATAAAAAGCACTGCAGCCACAGACGGATCCAAATACCATACTATGAAAGTTTATGGACAGAAGTTCTGGTTAACGAAACTAAGGAGAGCACCTTTCTTTTCCAGTCTTCATCTTCTGTACACAGTGAAAACTGCTCCTTAACCACAGATAAGATGCCATAGCAGGAAAACCAGTGTTGGCAAGAGTGACTTCAAGTCAAGGGCTCTTTCCTTGACATGTTAAGTAACCAAGAGCAGACAGCATGAGATAACTCAATACCTGGGCATTATTACTCTTGGATGAAATGCAACAATGACTTACCTAAAAGAGATGCCAGTGTTCTTAATTTAGTTAGATTTTGGTTATGAGAACAGAACACAGCACTAACCCATCATCAGCATACCTGAACCCCGAAGTGGTCACTTTTAGCCATTGTGAAACAACTGTTGATAACTGACAAAGCATGTGTGTTTAATGAGGAGTGTTTTTAAAAAAGGCAGGAATGGTTCATGAATATCCCATGGGGTAACCTATAAACCACAATTCAAAGAACAGGAAAAATGGTTATTCTGGGTAGGAGGCCAGTGTAATTAAAAGGAGATTTTGAAGGCCTTTTGGAACAGAATGAAAGCTAACATTGAGAGGACTGGAGTACAGGTACATGTCCATCTAGATAACTCTGGCAAAAAAAAAAAACAAAAAAAGAAAAAACAAAACACAATGCAAGAATGTCTTACAGACATTTGTACACTGTATGTGGAAAGAAGCATGAGGTTGTATGTATCCCAGATGCTTTTGTTGCTGTAACAGCAAGTTTGGCATGTGTAGCAAGGAAAGATGTAAAGGAACATCTGTTGAGATTATACATTTGCAAATCAACAGGCCCAGATATCTGACACCCAAGAGCCTCAAGTAAACCAGCTGGGAGCTTTCAGAACCATGTATGGGAAACTGAAGAAATTCCAAGTGATTGGATAGCTACAGATGTAGTTCCAACATTTGAACAGAATAAAATGAATAATCCTGTGAATTGCAAATCAGTTAGCCTAACTTGTAGAAAGGCTAAAATAAAGACATTTAAATAGATTCATGAATACACGCAAATAAAAATAAATCCTGGAATTTAAATAAGCCAACTTCGTTCGAAGACAAAGGTCTTGTCAGAAATAAATTCATGGTCTTTATTGACAGCAATACAAATCTGGTCTCCAAAAGAACTGACGTAGTATATTTGAAAGACAGTACATTCCAATGGTTTTCAGTCAGTACTTATTACTTTATGACATTTTCAATATTGCATTATACACTAACAGCAGGATAAAAATTAAATTACTTGAAAACTGTCTTGTTGACAGAGCTCAACATACAATTTTAAAAGCTAATATGTAAAAGAGAAAGGATTAATAATATGAAAAGTTCTTGGACCAGTGCTAGCAAGTATTTTTAGCTTGTAAAATCTTTCTGGTAAAAATAAAAATTTAGAAAAACTTCATGACAGTAAGTACTGAGAACAAGGAACTGACATAAAGCATTCTAGATCATTTTCTGAAATTGTTAGAGTGCAACCAAATGTGTTCAATAAAACTAAACAAGAAGTGTTACCTCTGAGAACATCCCATGTGAGCTATGGAGTGGGGTGCATTGATTTCAGAGCAGGAAACAATGATGTAAGGTCAGATGTATGGGACTGCTGCATTGGAAGTTCTCAGTTCACCTCCTGTAAATAAATCAGGATGGGAGCAGTTTGTTGATTTGCTAATCATACATAAATAACCAGTCATCAGTGAGCTATATATCAGTGTCAGTCATGCAGCACAAACCACAGAGCCTCATGTGGAGATGTCCATGCTCTGGCTGTGCCGGAGCCCTCGCTGCTGCCAGCACCCACTGAGGCGGCACTGTGGGCGGGTGCCCTGTATACACCCCCAAGGAGGGGTTCCCCCAAGCCACCCCCATGTCACCACCCCTGTGCTGTGAGTCCTTGGCTGGGTGAAGGCTGTCTCTGCCCCACAGGCCACAGGCAGGATTGAGGATGCTGTGGGACAACACTTGGCTATGCTCACCATCCCTCCTCCTCCTCCCACTCCAAAGCCTCTGCCAACACCCCCTTCCAGGCTTTAATGTTCCTGTGGCATTGATTCATGATGCCTTCACTTCTTTTTAAAGTCACTAGAATTCACTGAATACTCTCCCATTGGCTTATTTTCATCCTGCTCTTTAACATAATCAGTTTAGTGCACATTTCCTGTCAATTTGGGGGTCCCATCACAGATACTGTTACTCCCCATACTAGGCATTGTTATCAGGGCATTTTGACACAGATTTTGTCAGGGATTTCAAGAGGGGCGTAAAAATAACCTAGAACTGCAAAAGATATTCCGTCAGTTGTGCTTAAGGCAGCCGGATGGCAGATGTGGATTAAACATTGAAAGAGTTGTCCAAAGGTCTTAGTGAATGGACATTTCATTGGAATTTTTGAGGAAAAATAAGCATAATGTTTTAAAATATGTAGTTTGTTTTCTGTCTGCATCAGGGAAGGCAGAGTTGGGATAGCTGGCTAGGACAACCTAGCTAGCTCTACAATATAGCATTCATGACTTTTTATTAATAATACTTATTAGTAAATTAAGCTCAGAGAGCTAGTCTCAATTGCATAAGGTGACTTATAAATGAGGAGAATTTTGATTCAAAATTTTTGTCTCGCTGTACAGCATCAGACATTGATCACAGAGTGCTAATCCTAAAGCTAAGGACTGCAGAATCTTGAGAAAGTTGGATCAATATTCAGCTGTGCATACAGAAGCCTCCCAGGTGCCTGACTGAAGTATGCTGCACAAAATTTACATTGATCACTGCTTCTATTTTTTTTGGAGAGGAGTTTTTTCCTTAGCAAACTTTCTCCTCTTTCTGTAGCCTAATTTACTATTCACTGATCATCTGAAGTCTCATATGTGACCATATGTGACTCACTGACATAATTGGTATTGGTCTCACCTTTTTTGTCACTATTAATGAAATATTGATCTCTTCTAGTTTTTGTTAATTTCTACCAAAACTTTGCCAAAGAGTGCTGCATTTGGGTCAAATTACCTAGTCTTTTATACAGAAATTAAATTTAAGAATCTTTGGAGCTTTCCTTGATATTAACTTTTGCAATAATTTCTACAAAAGCATTAAAAAGGCTTAAAATCAGAAAATAATTAAAAATCTTAATGAAACAATAGGCTCTATTTCTGATGTCATGAAAAACAATATTAGGAAGCCTGGAATCTAAATCAGAAGAAGAAACTGCTTGGTTTCATTTAAATTAGGACAGATGGTCAGAGTGAGCACTGTTTTGTAAGAAAAGCTTTGCCAAAAAATAGCGATAAAATACTGTTTACACTATGATAGTGGGTGGCTTTTTATATTAATTGTGGGAGAGTGTATCCTCATTTGAGAAATGACCAACAGCCCAATAAAAATTAGAAGCCTTGCATCAGTATCAAAATCATTTGACATAAATTGCAATATTCATTATTAACTCCGCAATATTATTTTGTATTTGAGTAACAAGGTTTGAACAGGGAAATGCCAAGAAGAAACCAGAGATCTCATGAGCTGTCTGAATATAGTGAATTGTAACAGGGAGGGGAATTGCAGCAGATAGTAGACAACAAAGAACAGGATAACTAAACAGCAGGGTAAACAAAGTATTTGAAAGCAGAAGGAAAAAATAATTTTTTACAAGTCAATAAGCAATGCTGGAGTGAATTTGTATAAATTTCTGAATTTTAGTCTTACACTTTTAGCCAAGTGTAGATAGATCATACCTTAAAATATTTCTTTTATATTTTTCTCTAGAGAAAAAAATTTACATGAGTAGCAATTCTGTATTAGTTAAAACTATCTGTGAAGTTATATGATTAGTCTGCAGGACTCTAGTGATTTGAGAACTTTTAATCTTAGCAAATAGAGCTTCAGAGCCATCATTGAAATATTTCACATCAGAATTATCATCTATAGAATTCCTCTCCCTAAATCCCGAAACCATAGGTAAGCAACTGATGGTGCATTTCTTCCTACTCACTTACATTTCACTGTAAATGATTAAGGTTTTCCCTTATTCCAAATTTATGTTTAAGATTCACTTTACTATCTTTTGCTCAATCAATCATCAGTATGCCATCACGTTCCTTATTAATTACCCTATAAATTTGCCTTTAATTCAGATTCTTTGAAATTTACATCTCTCTTTCTCGTTCTTCAGATACTCATTCTTTGTATTCCCCTGTCTCTTTTTAGAAGGATGGCTTCTCAACCAAAATAAATTTTTGCAGTTCTAGTTTTCTGGTGTTTTGTAAGATAAAATGGAAAAGACTTCAGTTTTCAATGCTTTTTCCCATTCTAATTTTAAGAACTTAGTTGCTTGTGCTATATGCTGTGCTATAATCTATAAGCAGCCCATACAGAGTTCCTTGAAAAATTTACTGTTCAGCAATGTTGAGATTTTGAGATCCTTTCTCTGCAATGCACACAAGAGCAAAACTAAGTCTCCTTCTATACTGCCATGGAGTCCCAACACTGGATCGTACTAGCTGACATTAACAATTGGGAATCTAAGAGATATTGGAGGTAGGATGCCTTCATCCATTCAATCTCCCCAGAAGATCTCAAAGCCACTTAATAACTATTCCAGATGGTTTTCCTGTGCTTTAATGCTCTTTGTTTCAATTTAGGTGACAATATAACTACAATTCAAATTCAACTGAATTCAGCAGCAACCCTGATCTCCCATTCTATGTGATCTGGAGAGACTTGCTGTGGGTGGCTCATGTGGAGAGTATGAATAGCCTTGAATAGCCTTGGGCGTCTGTGGTGATTTAAGAAAATGGCTGAGAATTAAACTCCAAATAAGCTGCTCCTCCTTTCCCCCAGCCCCCCTTCAGAGAGGCAGAGACTATGGGTTGAGAAAATAATTTACTGAAAACAGTCAGCGATGGAATGAGAAACACACAGTAACAGCAATAATATTAATAACAAAAGTATACAAAAGAGAAGGTGGTTTACACAAAATAAATTGTTCACCACCTCGGCTCAGTTCTGTGTGGCCACCAAGACAAAGAAAAAATGGTGGACGGTCTGCCCAGCTTCCCTGCCCTCAAGCCCAAGACAATGAAGAAGTGATGGACAAACTCCCAAAAAATTGTAATTGTCTCAGTAGCATTGCCTGATTTCCAGACCCTCTGGGCTTGGCTGTGGTCAGCAGAATTCAGCTTTGCTCACCTCTACCACTCCATTCCCTGCAGTTTCTTCCCACCGCAGCGCTGAAGCACACGCGCACACCACTGGGCTTGACTGTGTTTGCTGCTGGAGTTGCGTTGTTCCTGAGGACAGGAAGGGATGGGCAGTGGCGGGAGAGGTCCACACCGTTGGTCCCAGCAAGGTCCCCAACAGAGAAACGGAACAAAATGGCACCTCTTCCAGGGTGCGTTCACCTTTTCTTTACTCCAAAGCCATGCCACCAGTGATGATTTTAGTAGTATAGAATAGCAACCTATAACCACTACCACATGGATAGAGGCTCTGCCCCCTACTTGGCACTCACCAGCAAAACTAGGACAGTCACTTCTACTCAATGGAAGCAGGCAATCAAGCCATTTTTGAGGAAACAGGCTCAGGTTGCACAAGGGGACATTTAGATTGGATGAAAATTTCTCCACTGAAGAGTTTGCCAAGCATTGAAACAGGCTGCCCAGAGAAGTGTCAGAATCACCATTGCGGGAAGTGTTAAAAAAGTGTGTCAACGTGATGCTTAGGGACATGGTTCAGTGGTGGACCTGGCAATGTTAGGTTAATTGTTGGACTCAATGGTCCTAGAGGTCTTTTCCAAACTTAATGATTCTAAGATTCTATAAATATACTAAGAAAAGGCCAGGATATCTAAACAGCAACATTTCACCTTCCCACCCAGATAGTGGTTGCAATTTTGTGTCAAAGAGAGAGAAGTATTCCAGGCAGGATTATGTCATCCTGTGGAAATGAAATGACCAGGAATGGGTCCAAAACATCTGTCTATCCTCAACAGTATCCCCAAGGTCATAAAAGAGTTCACTAACTGTAGCAGGGCAATAGGCAGGATATGCGTTGTCTGGCACACAGCACATATTGCTGCTTGAATCGCAAGGATACTCAGTCATACTCCAAGTCTCTGTTAAACATCAAAAGAGTTTCTTACACCACAATAGATTGGACTGGCTGAGTAGCTGATACCACTTTCTGGAATCTAGGTGGCTTCAGTACCACCAATGCAACTTTATTTCATTGTGAACATTTTTATATACACGTACATTCCATTTTTAAGTGCTTAGTTAAAATATTCCTGGCAGATACCTGTCTAAACAATCTTTAAAAGCCTGTAACAACGTAGACAAGTATTACACAACCTTTTTCGGCAATCCATCTTGGTATTTCACTATTCTTAGAAAGTTTTTCCAAATGTCTAGCCTAAGTCTCTTTTGCTGTATTGTAAGGCAATTATTTTTTACACAATAATGTTGTTCCACTGCTAATATATTCCCTTTTCCTTTTCATTGTGCAATGGCTTTTTTAGTATTTGAACTCTGTTATCATATCCTAGATCAATCTTCCCTTCTCTAGACCAATCAACCATAATATTCACATCTTTCCTCATCCACTATATTTTCTAGCCTCCACCTATGCTCACAGATCCTTTCTTTAAGACCAATATACACCTGTTTTAAAATACAGTCCCCTAACTGGAGACAGTGCTCCAGCTGAAGTGGTGCTAATGAGCAGATGAGCAGAAGAATTTCTTCAGATGTCCTTCGAAAGACATGATTTATTATACAGTCTGGTGGGATTCAGTTTGTCTTTCTTAGTACATGCAGTGATGTCACTTTGTCATGTCCAACTATGTCCACTACAACCTTGAGATCCTTCTCTGTAGAACTACAAGGCAACCAGTTGTTTCATATCTTGCATTTATGTAGCGGACATTCCTGGCTAAATATAGAGCTCTTTGCTTATTCTTACTGAATCACATCCTATTTTTCTCATACCTTCTCTCCAATTTATCAGGGTCCTGGCTAAATACTGGTCTTGTCCTCTGTTGCATTGTTCCAGCTTGGTATTGTCTGCAAATGTAATAAGGATGTTCTTTCTTCCATACCTCATGTCATCAATGAAAATGTTAACTAATGCCAGAAATATTGCATAGTCCTGAACACAGAGCAAAATTTCTTTCTTTATTTGAGTGGACTGACAGACAGCTTCTCCTGCCTTCTGTCTAGGATAAATCACCAGGATAAAATAAGCTAAATATTGCCTGAATAACTATGCTATTAGCATACAAAACCATACAAAATCTCCTAGGCAGGACTTTTGTTTTACACTTGCCTAGCACTGGCACTATATCTCAGCACCGAGGGCCCTAAATTAAAACTTCCACCTTTCTTAAACCCAAGATTTGCATACCACACCAGCTGGACATCTTTTCCATTCCTGAGATCTGAATGCCTGTGTGGCTGGTTTGGATATCTAGGCTAAACGCTGAGATTTGTCTGCCTGTGCTTCAAGGAAGTATTTTCACTGCTTCCTTTCCTACCTAGGCATATCTCGACATGTCTAAACCTTCAGGTAAACAGTTGTGGATTTTTATATATTAGCTTTTCTACAGATATGCTAATTTTGCTCTACAAGTTCACAGGCTTCTTCAAATTGTGGATCAACAGATCAAACTACCTTTAAAAACTAATCAAAGAAAACAAAGCTGCTTTGCATTTGGTCTGCTTTTCTTCTCTAGAATAAAATACCATCTATTCAGACATTACAACCCACTATATAATTACGAAAGTATTTTGTATTTTCTATTTAAAGAATCCAGGGCCAAAGGAATTCCAGAAGGATTTTCAGGAAAGAGTGAATTCCTGTTTTCTAAGAATAGATCTCAGATCTCAGGTAAAAATATTTGACATAAACCAGATATATGTTCTGCTTTCTCTACTGCATAGATTTCCATTCTTCATATTTTTTTTCTAGTATTTTGAAGTGAATGTATGTGTATGTATAACTACAGAACCAAAGGCTTCTGTCTTTTGTTTAAATAATGCCCACCAAGTTTATTGACACTGTAGGTCTTGTGTGTGCTTCTCTCTGGCATCTAGATCAATATAAGCTTTCCTCCTTGAATTAGTTGAAATTTCATAACATTATTTTTCATTTACATATTTAGCAACATCGTAAAACTTTCCTACTCATCCTAGTGCTTCCTCACCACTTCTTCTCCCACTCTGTCAATGAGTCACAATTTGACCACAGCAGTAAATACCTGTTCTCCCAATACCGCAATAAATTTGTTATTTCTCATTTGCTATTCCCAACCTCTTTAGCTGATAGTAGCAGAGATAATTCCAGTGTTGTGAGATGCTGGCCCTGGTGAGCATTTATGCAGCTCTGAAAAACACATGCAGATGCCAAAAATACACATAGGGGAACATGGTTGGTGAAAAACTCAAAATGAGCCAGCAGTGTTTGCTCACAGCCCAGAAAGACAACCAAATCCTGGGCTCCATCAAAAGGAATGTGGCCAGCAGGCTGGAGGAGGTGATTCTGCCCCTTTACTCTGCTCTGGTGAGACCCCACCTGGAGTGCTGAGTCCAGTTCTGGTACAGTTCTGGTACTCCCAACATAAGAAGGATGTGGAACTGTTGGAGCAAGTCCAGAGGAGAGACATGAAATTGATAAGAGGGTGGGAGCACTTCCCTGCAAAGACAGACTGGGAAAATCAAGGCTGTATCTGAAGGGGCCTATCAAGAAGCCCAAGAGGGGCTCATTGTCAGGAACTGGAGTGATAGGACAAGGAGTAATAGGGCCACATTGAAAGAGGGGAAATTTAGGTTAGGTATTACAAAGAAGTTCTTTACTGTGAGGGTGGGGAGACACTGGAATAGGTTGCCCAGGGAGGTTCTGGATGCCCCAACCCTGAAAGTATTCAAGGTCAGTGGATATGGCCTTGAGCAACCTGGCACAGTGGGAGGTGTCCCTGCACATGGAAGGGGAAGTTGGGACTAGATGATCTTTAAGGTCCCTTCCAATCCTTAACATTTTATGATTCTATGATTCTCTATCAAACTACCAGAGGACAATCCCAAACTGTAATCAGCAGCTCAGACTGCATCAAGAGCCTGCTTCATGATGAAACAGAATATTAAAGTTTTCACCTGAAAGTTTATGGCCCGGGAGACCAAATGTCCAAGATGTTTGTCCTATTGAAAGAAGCGCTTTACCAGCATCTGATAAGCAAACAGTATAAATGACTTGCTATTCAGAACTTGGCTGTGGACCAAATCATAAGAATTTTGAAGAGACACATGATATTCAGCAGAACATAGAAGTGTAACCAGAGTTTTTCACAGCAGATGGGTTTGGTGCTGAAAGATTCAGAAAAGAAAGGAAGTTTTATAAGAACTAATGACTCCTTCTACTCCTCACAACTTAACATGACAAGGGATTCATAATGAGATGAACCACACAGGAGTGCAAAGAAACCTGGAGCTGGCTGCAGATTTATTGGCCTCGAGCAGCATGAGCAAAAGAGAGGAAATGTCAGACAAGTGAGAATTGTTTCAGAAGAAAGTCTAAAAGTGAGATGGCTGCCAAGCAATTTCCACAAGAGAGAGCAAAAGTGGAATTACTGGAGGGGCTTCATACAGGTGGGGTAATCCCATAAGTGATAGCTAGCACACAAAAAGGGAGATTGTTTTCTTGATTCAACTTTACAGACTTAGATGGAATATTCTGAAACTCAAACAGCATGCTTTACATTTACAGGGATAAAAAGGATAGCATGTTCTGAAATGATACCTCTGTGACTTTTTGTGCAAATTCACTGGTTCCTAGCACAAGGTCCAAGACACCTGTGATAGACATACATGCTGGATACCAGAAAAAAAGGGCCGATTTACATTAAGCATTTGGGGAACTCTGCACCTAAAATGGAGTGCACAGTTTGAATTTAAATTCAAGTGAGTATTAGCTGCCAGCCAGGTCTGATAGACCCTACATTTCAAACTGAGAAATTCTCCAGTGTCTGCAACACAAGAATCAGGAGTTGTCAGTCTTAAGCCCCTCTCATAGAATCATAGAATCTTTAAGGGAAAAGACCTCCAAGATCATTGAGTCCAGCCTTTGACCGAACATCATCATGCCTAATAAAACATATTCCTAAGTGCCATGTCCAGCTGTTTCTTGAACACCTCCAGGGATGATGATTTCAGAACTTCCTTGGGCAGCCCATTCCAATGCTTAACCACACTTTCAGTGTAGAAATTTTTCCTTATGTCAAATCTGAACCGCCCCTTGTAGCAGTGCGAAACTTCTAAAATCCATCTCCCAGTTATGGTGAGTTCCCACAGCCCCCTGCAGCCCCATTAGTTTGTGTATTCCCTTCCTAGTTCTATGTATAAGCCTACGTTTATGTATTTCCCCTGTTCCATATGCATTATGTTCTAGAATGTTCCTCTTTCCTCAGTACCCCATTGGTTGTCTGTATTAATCCCTCCTCTTTTCTATCCCCATTGGCTGTTCCTCTGTTGACTCCTCCCATGTTCCCTTTCCCTATTGGGTTATACCCTTTACCCCACCTCCCTTTGTCCCCATACAAAAACGCTTGTACTTCCCCTTGTTCCTGGTCTTTCCTGCCTGTGACCCTCTGGAGGAATGAACCTCTGGAACCCAAGCAGCAGACCCTTCTCTCATCTTTTGCCGCTGCCGGTGTGCCTTTACCACCAGCCTGGGGGAAGCCACCTCGGGTGAGGAAGCTGCATCCTCGACCGCTTTTGTGTGTGTTCTTGCTGTGGCCAGGGCGCAGCAGGCAGGCCTCCGGGCTTCCTTCATCCGGGCTCGCGCGCCCCCCAAGCAGCTGACCTGGCAAGCTGCTGAGGGCATTCCAGTGGCTGGCCGTGCAGCCACATCCCCTGTCACAGCTTGAAGCCATGACCTTTTATCCTGACACTACTTGCCTGGGAGAAGAAGCCAACACTCACCTGGCAACAGCCTCCTTCCAGACAGTTGTAGAGAGTGATAGGGTTTCTCCTGAGCCTCCTTTTCTCCAGGCTAAACAACCCTAGGTCCCTCAGACACTCCCCATAAGACTTGTGCTCCAGACCCTTCCCCAGCTCTGTTGCCCTTCTCTGGGCTCACTCCAGCACCTCACTGTCTTTCCTGTGAAGAAGGACCCAGAACTGAACACAGGATGTGGCCTCACCAGTGCTGAGTACAGTGAGACAATCACTGCCCTGGTCCTGCTGGCCACACTATTGCTGATACAGGCCAAGGTGCCATTGGCCTTCCTGGCTGCCTGGGCACATGCTGACTCATGTTCAGCTGCTGTCACCAGCACCCCCAGGTCCTCTTCCACTGGGCAGCTTTCCAACCATTCTGCCCCCAGCCTGTGGCACTGCAGGGGCTTGTTGTAGCCAAAGTGCAGGTCCTGGCACTTGGCCTTGTTGAACCTTGTAGAATTGGCCTTGGCCCATGGATCCAGCCTGTCCAGATCCCTCCAGCAGATCAACACTCTGGCCCAACTTGGTGTCACATGTGAACTTACTGAGGGTGCACTTGATCCCCTCATCCAGATCATCAGTAAATACATTAAAAAGAACTGGTCCCAATACTGAGCCCTGGGGAACCCCCATTAGTGACAAGCTGTCAGCTGGATGTGACTGAATTCATCTCCGCTCTCTTGACAGCTTTCTACCCAGCAAAGAGTGCATCTGTTCGAGCTGTGGGCTTCCAGCTTCTCCAGGACAAGGCCATGGTATCAAAGGCTTCACTGAAGTCCAGGCAGACTACATCCACAGTCTTTCCCTCATCCACTAGAGGCAGGTCACCTGCTCATACAAAGAGATCTGTTTGATCAAGCAGGACCTGCCTTTCCTAAACCCAGGCTGGCTGGGCCTGATCCCCTGGTTGTTCCCAGCAGGAAAAGATATTTAAAAGCATTATATTGCCTTTATTTCTAAGAAAAGACACAGTTCATCAGAATATTCTGTGGAACAGCTAGAAGAGACTCTCCATTTCCCTTGCAGAAACTGTGTAGCTCTGCAGAAACAAATAAGAAGCAAAGATACAAAATGGAAATAAAAGGGGTCTCAGCGATGAGAATACTTTCTGAGAACTCTTAAGTTTTTATGGCATGATCTTTGCATCAAAGCCAGTAAAAAAAAGTCAGTAAATAAAAAGACCAGAAGAGTATCACTTTGCAAAGTTTTACTGTACTTAAGGCACATACTAAACTCTTGTGTTTTAGTATATGGCAGAGCAGAAGTATTAATTAACACAAATACTAGCACAGCTGCTCCTCTTTCTTATATCTTGTGACTTGTCAACATCCAGAAAACTGAAAGGGAAACTCTAGGTTGGTTTCTTGCAGATTTTTTGCTCTTGGATAAATTACATTTAGCTGCTTGCAGAAAGCATCTGTGCCAAGTGGAACAGTGATCTAAAATAGCAGGAAGTCAACAAAAAGACAATTAAGCTATTGTGATTTTATGGAAGGGTTCTGTATAGATAAAATATGGCCTACCTACAGGCGTTTTTGTGAAACGCATGTTGCATTTTAGCTCTTTGTTTATAGTACTATGACTGATTTGAGTTAATGCTGGCAACATGAAGACAATTTATTCAGGCTTATATAGAGTTTCATGCTGGCTGCCAACTTCTCTTCTTTTTATTTTTAAAAAAGAATTTACCTTGAAGTACTTTCCCTAAAACTTTCCTTTAGAGATCTGCACAAGCATAAAGACATACTGATTTTTCTAAGACTATCGCAACAGATACCTTTAAACAAGGTATTTTGCTTAGTGAGTTCCTGCATACTGGTGGTTTTTTGACTTTGGTTAGTATTTTTTCCAGGCTTAAATACACTTTGACCAACTGTATTGCAGTAAGAGATTGATAAGTAAAAAATTCAGCAAGGTTGATTTTGCAGAGCTCAAAGTTGGATTTACTATTCAAAAAATATTTGACCTATTCCAGGTCAAGTGCACTACACAGGTGTTAGTTTAAAAAGAAAAATCCAAAACCAGCAACAAAAGTAACAAACAAACAAAAAACCAAACCCATCCCCCCTAACCTTTAAAAAGCCAAACCACAGAAAGTCAGGAGTTTTTGTGTTATACTAGTGTATTTCCATCCACTACTTTTACCCAGGTGCACTAAATTTCACTACCAAAGTATGATTTTTGTCGTGTTGGTAATGATACCCAGAACAGCAGCACTAGTGAGAAAATCAGCAGAAATCAATCCCTAATCTAACTGCTTAAGAACTCCACTGTGATTTCTGTCCTGCCTAATTTTTCCCCAGACAACACAACTCCTTGAGAGTTCTCCTGAAGATATTTCTTTTCAAACTCTGGCTCAGTGCCCATATTCATCTTTTTGGAACTGTATTATGTGTGTTAATGAAGTCCAGAGAATTTATATTAATAGCTGGAAGGGAGCATCTGGAATGTTTGTTATCATGTCAAAGATGCTTTTGGATTAGTTCCACATAAATCCGTGTGGCTTTAAAGCCCATTTCCCTGTGGCCTTCATCCTTTCTTTCAAAATACATTCTACTACACAAAATACAGTTTCCTCGTAAATATAAGTACTTGAATTAATTTCTTTCCTGAACCGTTTGCTAAAGTGTCTATTAAGCACAGATGCAGATATTTCTTACATTTTACAAGATCTTGAGAATCTGGTGATAGCATTCATACTTCTCATGAGTAAATTCTTATTGTAAAGACAAAGATTGTAGGGAATAAAAGTAGTTTCATTTAAGTCCTACAAAAGGTAATAGGACTTCTGCACTGTAGTTGCAGAAGATTTCACTTGGTTCAAAACAATAAATTTGAGACCATGTGAGCTCAAGAAAAGCTCTCAACCAAACCTCATAAGACATGTAATAAAATCACAAGAGTTGGCAACAATCTTGGTCTATCTCATAAACTCTAGATTCATAAATATGAACAGATGTCAATAGTGTAATTAATTTTTTTGGGAGTTAATTCCCCAATGAATAACTCTGAGAATCAGAATTAGACATATACTCTGCAAAATCTAATTGATTTTTAAAACAACTCAAAAATACTTTAAAGTATTTCCCCTCTGAGGTTTTTCTAATTATACTTTCATGTTCAGAAATACTTCATTTTTTTAATATAGTCATCTTATGACTATATGAAATATTCACTTTATCAATAATAAAGGAGAATAGCTCTCCTAAGGAGCAAACTATGAAGCTGAGTGTAAACAGACTCCTCTCTAATATACAGTGGAAAATTCCCTAAAAATAAGGGAAATAAAATTCTGCTTTAATCACAGCAATTTTAAGTGTAACTTAGAGATGTGGTTAAAAATCCAGAACTTTTTAAGAAAGAGAAGCTAAAGATATAATGAAGAATTAAAATAGAAGAGAACCAGAAGAAATCAGGAACACACTACTGAAGCCACTGGAGCTATTTTCTGAAGCTTGTTGTGTTATTGAGGTTTTCTTCACTGGGATCTGGAGGGCATTCGTTTTTAGAAACAGGCAATAATCCAAAGACAAGCTATTGTAGCATTATGTAATGTCAAAAGTTGGGAATATTCTTTGGCTTAACTGTCCCAGCAGTTCAATCATCCTAAGTAAAATGTCATTACATAAAAAAGTGCTTTCATTATTTTCCATATGCTTACCCCTATCATATGTTTTTAATAGGTTTTTTTCCATCATGATGCTTCTAAAAAAGCAAGGAGCTAAACAACTAGAAACAATCATCATTTCAAATGTAATGAAAATATGAATTTAAAAATATGTGGCTGAATGTCAGCTTCTTATGTGGCTAAAAGGCTCATCTTGGGTCAAAAAAGAAAATCAAAGAAGGGTGGAAAAATTATTAAGCTTTAATTTCCTCCAATATTTGTCTGATAGATCAGACCAACATGGGATCTGTCCTCAGTTAGGCTGGATTTTATCAGACAAATGACTACCAAATGAAAAAGAAAAGAACGTGCCCATCCCCTGGGACACCTCTGAAACCTAAAAGAAACATTCAGAGCAACTACATAAAATAACTCTTAACTGGCAAAGTTTCAGTCAGCATTATTTGAAAGAAAAGAAATTTAGGAAAGGCTGTGTGTTCACTGGAGCATTTATGTACTTGAGATATCCTGAACACCTGTAGTTTCTAGCCTTATCTAGTTATCATGTGTTATCATCTTTTGCAATGATTTAAACTCCCTCTCCAACATGAATCTGCAGAGCAGAAAATCACTAATGCAATCGCATCTCTCATGCTGTCTCATATGTGAGGTGTGTTCACAGCATATTTCTCTGAGATCAGCTGAAAACCCACGAAACATTTCCACGTTTCAGGCAGCGTGGAGAGCTGATCTTCTTAAAAGACTTATATTTTGTATCTGGGATCTATTTTGTCTGAACTACTAAACTACAGATTGCACTGGAAAACATTCACTTTCCATACCTCTTTTTGATGTTGGAGCCGTGGACAGTCAAAACCACAGTGGCAATGGGGGCTTGACTTAATATTGTAATGACTCAGGAGCCTCGCTGGAAAGGCGGAGAATTGTGGTTCCAGTCATTGTTCTCTTCAGCGTTTCTGGGTTTTATCCAGAGATGATCTGAAGTGAAGTGCACAAACAGTTCTGGGCACATGGCCCAGGAGTCAAGCTTTTCCAAAACCAGAATTCTCTAAGCCCTATGACACACAGCCAGTCTGTTCTCCTTAAGTACTCCTGTCTGTGGCATAGCCCAGCATCACCCAGAGTGAGGATTACTTGCTATGCAAAATGTTGAGTGATCGATGCATTTTCTGGCCTGGAAGACAGGTCTCATGCTTTCTGGAAAAGTGCTTTGTCAGGCTAGTATCTAAAAATTCTTAATTAGATACTGGAATCTGCCCACCTAAATTCTGTAAGTAGTTTCACACTATGAAGTATAGTTTGCTAGGTTGTCAAAGTTCATACAAAAAGTGAGTTTTGGATACACCTATATTGAGATTTGGGGGTGGTTGCTGACATCACATACTAAAAGACAAGAGGATAATTTCTTTGTGTATAGGAATTATGCCCCTCATTCATGGCAGGCAGCAGAAGAAAAAATACCACACCTAGGGACACTACTTATTTCAGGAATTTCTGCATATCACTATAACCACCCAGTTATAAATTTCGTGCCTTAACAATATCACTTTGCAAAACCACATGTGCCATTTTCACCAGCTTTCCATCGAAAAAAAAAAGGTTTTTTCAGAGACATAACAATAAAATCATACTCAAGAAAGCAGAATAACCACTGGAAAAATGAAAATTAGTGTTTTTGGAATCAATGTCAGCTATAAAAGGTGTTATATAGCTGAGTTTTACCATACTTCAAATGCAAATTCATGCGTCATGGTGAATAAAGTAACTGCACAGGTTTGTCTCTCGTATGAAATATGTCATCATTCATTAGTGTACATGTCTTAGACAAAAAATGGTTAAATAGTTATGTTACTTGATAATGTCAGCCAGACATTTCCTTTAACCAGACTTTTCAACCGTCTCTCCCATATTCCATTTTCCACTTACACACAGCAAGTCTCTGACCCTAGGAGAATCCTTTGTGCCTGTGGTTATATGGATGCCACACCTAAGTGAAAGAAACATATAAAAAATTTCCTGGATCCATAACAATTCTCTTTTGAGAATGCCTGGAAATGGTAATTAAGAATAGGCCAGAAAAGAATCTTTCCTCGTAACAAGTTTGAATTTCACTGTTTCAAATAAAAAAGCCTGCTGGAGACCACAATCACATCCTTCCAGTAACACTAAAAGAAAGAACGATTAAATGCTCCTTGTTGGGAAAAAATAAAAGGATATAATGAAAGCCATGGCCCAAACTAAACTGAAGGAAAACACGGGCCAGGAATTAATTAGTGAAGATATTTGTATTCATTTGTCAGAAGGAGCTGACAAGCAGCCAGTAGACAGGAAGAAATTGAGGAGGTTTCAAAACAATCAATGATTGTGTGAACTTGAAAGAAAATAAGACAAAACAGGACAAGGAGTTTCCTTGGTAAAGCACTGGATAGAAAGTTAAGCTGATAAAGCAAAGCAAAGGAATTCTCCTAGGTGTCTTAGTCTTACTGTGTTCTATACGACAGAATTTTGCGTATGGATTTCGCAAAGTATCAGATGAAAGAAACAAATAATTCTAATGTGAATTTATGCCACATATTGCCCAGTTCGATAAGCCAAGTAAATGACACTGTAATGTAGTTCTTCTGGAGATTTATACTGCATTCCTTCTCCTGATTCCTTAACCCAGTGTGGTTGTCCAGTCTCCAAGTATTTTTCTGACAAGAGCGCAACTCATGCATGTGTCCTTCTGTTGTTATTCCACAACTGAAGAAAAAAGTGGAGTCACAGCACCCTTCTCATCTCCTCTGCTTCAGCTGGATAGCCCTTTAAAGATTGTTGTGTGTTTAATTTACCATATTATATCTATAAAATAGCTTGTCCAAAATGTGTATTGACAAAATTGAAACACTGTGAATTATATAGCAAATGTTACAGTGGAGGATTTGGAAGAGAGGATGAGAGTGACTGTGGCAAGAACAGAACTCTCTGGATTTCAGTCATCACTCATTAGCAGACTTTTTACTTGACTCTTTGGTACTGTACTTGTTTCCATACTTGATTGTGTGATTCTTCCTATAATAAAACTAAATAATAGATGTTGCAGAAGCATAAAACACTGCCCTTGCATATGCTATTGTAAAAGCAGAAAGAAAAGCAGAATAAATTTTAAAAATTTAATTTAATTCCGGGAAAGGTGTAAGTTTGTTGTAAAATTCTACTCCAGTGTTGGTTTGGCTCAGTTGTGGCTCATCATACCATTTCTATTTCTTAATGTTACTGTCACAGTTATTAAATTGAGGAATTTAGGTTGTGGGCCTGTGCAAGTAGGAATACTGTAGTGCAATACAGTGATGGAAGATAGGAAAGTCTGTGGAAGAAAAAAACCATTTCAGCTGGTGTTTAGACTGGTAGTAATGTGGCCGTGATATGATGATCACATTTACTACTTCACTGGCAATTAGTAATTCCTGGTCAAAGACAAGTCCACACCACAAAAATGTGATTGTTGGCATCCCATCTGAGATGATAGACAGTTGGTTTTATTAAGCTGTTTGTGCTTTTCATCCAGCAAAAAATTAAAACAGAATTTGGTTTTAATAATTACAGCTTCCTGCAGATCACTCATCTTGGTATGCTGCAAAAATTATCCTTTGAAGGTAAGGTAATTAAATTCCCTGCCCAGCAAGCATTCAGGCAATATTTTCTTTCAACTTGTTCTTACTTGCGGTCAGGAAGAAACTCATCAAAATTAAATTTGAAGATTCATGTGCTGATTATACTTTCAGCCAAAGCAGTGGACTTACGAATCCTCTTTCTTTCTCTATACAAAAGCAACTTTTCTCCATTCAAACTAAAGTACTTGTGATCAAATCTCAATTGATACAAATTCTTTTTATACCATGAACTTCCCCTAAATTTTAGCCGCAAGTCAGAGTTTTTGTTGTTGAGCCGAGTTTGCTGTTGAAGTCAGTTTAATCCATTATTTAATTAGATAAAGGTCATTAGTAATATCTGTGAACAGCTCAACATAAATTTTATGTCCCCCCTTTTTTTTTTCCCTCTCTGCCTGTCTGATGAAATTCAAAATCATGGTACCAGCCGAAATTGATAAACACCTTCCCTGGGGTACCACTGCTATTCTTCTGACACCCTCATATGTAACTGAGTCATTACCTCTAAGACAAATATGATAAATCAATCTCCACGTGTTGAAAGTAAGAATCCAGTTGAATTTGTTCTTTTCTTTATTGTCTGTGGTTGAATCTTCCTTGAGGTAAAGGCAAAGACATGTATATAATTGAAAAGTTGAATATCTCTGGCTGGAACCTTCCATCCTCAATGACAGACTATTCAAGCAGGATTCAGCTGTGCCATGTTATCATTGAATGCCAGTTTAGACCTCCAGAAGTGTCATATCTAGCAACCAGCTCCACTGCAGACTGGCACAAGTCTCCCCTGTATACCTCTGTGGTCAATTCTACCTCCATCTCCCGTACAGCAGCACTGGTGGCAAGAAGGTTGGTTACAACATACAGAGCTATAACAGGGCATCCAGTCTGCCTAACCTGAGAATCTAATTTATGTTTTAATCTAGACAGTAAATACCCATGTTTCCTGTTCGGGCAGTAGAGGTAGATGGATAGATCTCTTGAGGGAGGGTACTACTGCTGTATATCTCAGCATAAGCGCCTAAGTTACAGGGGTTGCACTCTAACCTAAGTCTATAAAATCAGACTACTCTTTAGCTTCAGGAAACTGGGAAGCAGATGGAAGAAGCAATATGTTTTGGAAAAAAAATGTCAGAAATTTAAAACATATGAAAACCAGAAGTTGTTGGCTTTCTCTCACTTGGGGGAATATGTCCTCCAGTAGTGACCTCCTACTGTTAAAGATGTTATAAAGGATAGAATGCATCAAAGGTGAGCTTCTGCTGTAGGCATTTGAGGGATACATTCCCAAAAAAAAATCACAAAGTGTGAGGGAGAAGAGCATGTCCAATATTTATTTCATTCTCATTCTGGCCATAGGAGTATCAAATGAAGTATTTAAACAACACAGTGAAGTAAAATGTCTTTATGTGTATATATATAACACAGAATTTTACTTCCATTTTATGGTTGCATGTGACCTTTAATTTTTGCCATTTATTCAACAATTCAACTATGGCACTGAGTGACATGACAGCACATCACAAAATTCCTACACCCACTCTGTAGCAATGCCTTTTAATCTGTTCTATTTCCACAAACTGAGAGAGTAGGTACACAAGGAAAAACAGCCTCATCTGATTAAGGTGTATTATTTCCACTAGCAAGTACTCAAAAATCAGTCCTTAATTGAAAAAAAAAGTCACAGAAATTTTTAAATAACCTTAAAAAAAATCCATAATATGTGAAATTTGAATGTACTAGAACCTAAATACATGGCTCTGAACCCAGATATCTAGATTTAGAAGAGTCTTTGTTTCTCTTTGCTGGCAAAACTCTAATGTCTCTTTAGTGCAAACAATTTTTAAAATGTATTCTACATTTTAAAGTGGAAAAGCATGATACTTCTTCCCCCTGTTCCCAAGCTATCCCACATAAGATGAACAGTTCATTTTTCCTAAAATGTTGCTTGAAATTTAAAAAACTATAAATCCTAGTTTTATGGTGAAAAAACCCCAAGCTTTGTATGTCAAAATATTAACATTTCTGAGATCATTGCTACTGACTAGATGGTTTGCAATAGGTTACATTTTTGCTAGAAAAGCTCAGTTATCAAAAAGTATTACATTGCCCCATACATACTGACTCTTTGTCAAAAGCTTGGTATTTGTTTCAAGCTTACAACACATAATTCAGAAAACATCTTCATTCAGAGATACTTATGCATTTTACAAAGCCAGTTTGGCCTTATATCACACTGTGCCTCAAATTTTTACCTGATAAGACCCATAGGTGCCATCACTATCATTTAACCAGTGGGTAGTCAAGACAAAATTTCAGTGTGGTTTATCCAGGGTGCCACAGACAGCCCTTGGATACAGCACAGCTCTGAATCATGCTCCAACAATGATATCTCTGGGATATTGCTGTTCTGTCCTCTGCCTGAATGAATGAAAATGACATTGTCATTTTTAACTGGTAGAAATTTACCTATACAGACATGTTTTTGGACTTATTTTGTGAGGATGTGCTTTGCTGCTTGGACTATTTCTCAGTGATCAGAGAGTCTCTTTGCAGACAGCAGATTCTGTACTTCACTTGCTGTTCCTAGCACTATGTTTTGAACAAGTTTGCTGAACTCATGCATACTAATAAATTTTCAAAGATAAAATACTACTATAAGAAATAAATAAGTCACAAAAAAGGAAGGACAGATTAAAAAAAAAAATCCAGAAATGCTGAGCTTATGCAGAACTGGGTTATATTAAAAAATCCACTGTTCCCAGGGGTTGAGATTTTGTTCCATAAACAATTGCAATTGCATCCTTGATTTCTTATATCCTTGAAGGGGTGATGGAAAGAAAGTTATTAAATATAGTAGCTTTTCTGATAAAAAATGTCTAAACAGATTATATAAGCTATAGAGCTGACAGGGAAAATATCTAAGAGACAGTAGAACTCAGTTTAAACTGATTACCTGCTGCCACAAAACCAGTTTTGTGGACTCAACAACAAATTAAGTCTAATGAATAGGACCTTGTACAGCTTTTTATTAAACATGTGTCAATTTCCTTATTTTTTTGAATTATTTGATATAGTTTGCATTTGGGAAAACAGCTCTTACATGATCAAAATTCAGTTTTGACAAAATGCTTCTAGACAATCAGAAAAAATATGGTGCTATCTTGTTCTTTCCTCAAAAGATGCTTTATTTTTGTGGTTGCAATTACTCTACTCCTTATTTAGCCTAATTTCCAATGATAGACTCTTAGTAATGCTGTTTTTCATTGTAGGACTCCATTTTTGTGGTGGTTGTAATTGGTACAGACACTTGGCATCCTTTCAGATCAGTGTGGTTAGAGAAGCAGCACTAAGAATACTGTACACATCCAGAAAAGTTAAAAATAAATAATTAATTTTCCAGATAATAAATAAACCAATGTGGGAAAAGGGAAAAAAACCCCCAAACCACTGACCCCAAGTTACAGAACAAACTGAAGTAGATGTTTTGTTTGATAAGAAGTCCCCTTCTTCTGCTGGAACCACAGAATTATCAGTGACTGTATCAGTGACTGTATCAGGCTGCTGTGGGTGCTCTAGAACTGCCATCATCATCCAATTAATCCATCTTTGCTCCATCTGAGCTGCAGAAATCCCTCTAGGGCATGTGGGACCCTGCATGTCCAGATGTGTGAAGCCAGGCAGGCTTTATGAGGTGTGCACTAGATACCTGCAAGGCAGTCATGAGTCAGAAGACAGAGATTTATTGATATGAGACATCCCAAGACATCTTACTCTGGCACAGACATTGCCGAAGGTTGTAAGAGCTCTTCCATATCTAACTGCTGTCTAGACATTTCCTGGGATTTTTAAATGTATTTTGGCATGACCCTCAACTGGGCAACTCTGAGTTCTTTGATTTGAAGACGGACAAGTGCAGAAGGCATCAAAAGAGTGAACTCTGTAAATTATTCCCTGCCTGATTCCTGGCAGAGTGTAAGAAATGAGAGCTGAAATAGAGTGTCAAGACAGGAAACTGTCAGTCTAGGAAACGGCCAAGTTGGTGGCCCAAGAGAAAGAGATCCAGGAAATTCCTAACAGAGGAATAATTCAATCTTATTTTTCATACATGTGAGAATCTTCAAAAGTGGGGATAACTACTGCTCTGAGTAGACTGGCTTCTGCAAGGAACCAAAATACACTAAACATTAGTAAGAATGAAACCATGAAATTTTTGATTTGCTGGTGAAAAGGCAAAGATGGGTCACTACAGATGTAGTTGACATTGGTATTTCAGTGCAATAAATGAATTGCAGCTGGAAGCCTTGCCATTAATATTTACTAGTGTGTGCCAGGAAAATAAAATACCATTTATTCCTAAATATCACTGTACCTTTTCAGTGCAAATCCACCTTGAAGCCTCCCCAGCCACTCTGTGCACATCATGTCCCTACCTTTTTTTGCCTGCCTGTCTATGCCTGCCCCCATTGAAAGGCAAGGCAGGATCCTGGTTGGAAGGGGGATGGGGTGTGGTGCCTTAGGTGCCCCACCCTGGCAGATCTGGGAGTTGTTTGAGTGTAGTTACCCATGCCAGCAATCGTCAGCTATGGGCAGATACAGTCATGGATTTTAGGGGGCCAGTCCCCTCCACCGCATCTCAGTCACTCTGTTTCATTGACCTTCCCTGGTGTGTTTGGCACTGCACATCTGCAGAAAATTTGGCCAAGGTTTCTGGATGGCTCACTATGACCTGGTGCTGCCTGTTCATAATCTTATCTTCTAAATGCCTGTGCCCAGAAATAAAAGCAATGATGACTACTATGTAGTTCTTTGGGGTTTTTTTCCAGCATTTCCCTTCTTGAAGAAATGCATCACAAGATCTTTCCTGCAGTCTTGGGTAACTTCAGCTTCTTTTCACAATTTATCAGAGAAAATAATAAATACCTCCACAGCCATGGGTCTCACCTGGTGAAGGAATGCAAATATGGAAACTACTAAGGTGATAAGAAACATTCAGCATAGATTTATCATAAAAAACGTCATTATAAATTATTTCTCAGAGTAAGCACACCATCTGCTTTTCTGTGCCTCGCCAACTTTCATAGCTCTGATGGGAGAGGCTGCCAAGACAAATCTTGGCAGGTCTCACTGATACCTGGTAGAGTGCTAGCCAAGGGAGTTTGTCAGCTCAATCAAATTTCTTTGACAGCATAAGTGGCTTATAGGCAGGAAGTGGTACATATGATATGTCTGGCTTTAATAGGCTTGTGATAGTGCCTCACATGACATCCTCACACACAAACAATGGAAATATGGTCTAGAGTGTTTGTTCATGAACAGCTCTTAGGGTCATGACTGTCACTAGACTACAACCTCAAGCAAACAATGGAGCTGTTTATGCAAGTATTTGGGTTGCACAAAACTATTGGTCTGTAAGTAGTCTCTCACAACCAGAATAACTTTGCACATCACTAGACAAAACAAAGTCAGTATAGATTAGGTGAATAAGTAGTTGAAAACCTACATTGAAAGAGTAGTAACCAAGGGCTATCAAACCAAAATCAATAAAAACCTGTTCGAAACAGGTTTTACCTATCTAAGTCAAATTTTATCATTATACAAAATATTATCATTTACTACATAAATATAATTAAAATTTAGTGTGTGCTATTATTCATTATATTGTGTATCATATTATGTATTGTTATAAATAATATTCAGTATTTACATGAGTGACTTGAATAACAAGACAATTCATTTATGAGCAATGCAGCTGCAAATAAAGTACCTAAGGATCATTAACAAGTGCCATACATAAGAGAGATGAGGTAATTATATGTCTCTAGGCTTTGAATCTTTGCATTCAAAATTTTTATCCAATTACTTATTGCATGCATTGTAGTAATCTTCCAAAAAGTTGCCAACACTACACTAGTTTGAATCAGCAGCCCCTTAGCCAAATTTTTTTATGCCTTAAAATCTAAATAAAATTATGATAAGGAACGACAATTAAAAAAAAAAGAAAGAAAAAATAGACGAGGGATTTATTGCCTTAACATTTTCTCTCATTGTTTTCTTTCGAGAAGGAGAAAATAGCATGTTGACAAACAGCCACAGTGCAGAATGTCTCTAAATTTAGTGTGCATATTCCTTATTCATGTGTATATTTCATTAAATGACCTTAGTGCCTTTGACTTTCTCAATGCAGGAAATAAGTACTCAAGCAATAGAGACAGATAGAGATTAGCTTTAATTATTTAAAAAATCAACTTTATTTTCCTAGAGATTATCAGTCTTTTCTATGGAATTCATAATTCAACTGAGGCATTGTTCACCTGGCGGATATTTACAAATCTTATTTCCTCAGGTCCCTTCTTTCAGTAGTCTTTGGATATCTGCCACAAAGGCTCTTTTATGGGAGCATGATCTGGAACTGCTTTCTCATCTTGGTATCAATTCTGTTCAAGCACAGGTGCTTCCCCAGGTCCCATTCATGCCATCATTCCGCTTGTGAGCCATCAGCAAACAACGAGGCAGTTCAGAAAGAGAGCAGGATTTGGACATCTGACTGAAACATTTCCACTTACATAGTGAGCAAGTCACAACAATTCATTGATGAATATGCGGCTTGGGTTTTATTCAGTGATAAATTATGGCTACATTACTGGTATTCTTGCATCTCTTATATCACTAACATCAGAAGGTGAACAGAACACTGAGCAAATGAATAAGACAGTGGCAGAAATTAGGCCCAGGTTTTGCAAGATCTGTAGAACAAATATTCCATTTGCCTATCCTGTGGTGTCCTTTCAATTGTTCCAGAAAAATTTTTGCTCAAAACCACAGCTTATCAGGAAAAACTTATCAGGAAAGGATTATGTTCATCAAGTATCTACCAGAGAAATCAATTTACTGGAAAAGATAAAGAATAGATAATGTGCTACATTGTTGTACTTTCTGCTTTCAATCATACATTTCTCCACTATATTATTTCACAGTCTGTTTGTATTACAAGACAAGGCCATAAATTATCCCAAATATCTCATAAAACCTGGTTATTTTCTGAAAATAAAACACCCTCCACATATCAAATCCAATTTAAGCAAATTTGTTAATGATAAGGAACAAATATGAGTGTGCTTCGTATGAGCGCAGGCGTTCCTCTTTGAAAAGTATATCCAGGAACATAAATTTTAAAGTTCCCCTATTTATGGATATAGCTTTATAAACCATTGAAATGGTTGGCATGCCAGGAAAAGGTCAAAAGTTACAAGGCTAAGCATAAAAACTAACAAGAGAGCAACGGAGTTCATTAAAAGTCAATCCTGCCCTTGTACATGGGATCAGATATTTGCTTTCTTTTTGTTTTATTGAATGAGAAAATGCATTTCTTATAACCATAACAATTATTTTTAACATTTAAAGTACTGAGCTCTTCCACGTATGAGTTGATGCTAAATAAAGATGAGGCACAAAATAAAGCTGTTTCTGTTTTTCCTTCATGTGTTTCCTGTCTCCCCAGGCCTGTCCCTCCTGTATCAGCAGTGCTGATGTTACCAGCCTCCAGGCAGAGGGAAGTGATCCTTGGCAGACAGTATCTAGATCAAATTCTTCCCCTGATTGCATATTTGGGGGCTGGCAGCCCCAGTCCAGCCAAGAGTCTGGACTGACTTCTTATAGAAAAATAAGGTCTCTCAGGACCCTCTGTAGCATATGTTCTAATGCCAAAGAGGTTACCATCTCTGTCAAGAAATAATGCAGTCAGGTCACAGCATTTGTTCTACTCTTTTTGTTTGGCTGTGATACAAGTGACAAAAGGGCATGAAAAAGTCAATTTAAGCAAAATTGCTGATATAACTGAATGTGAGCTCTGACAAATAATATAGACAACACATCATTAAAGAGAGCTTCTGGGGAAATGCAAAAAAGGTAGAAAAATGACCAAAGTCAACAAATCTGAGTTCTGAAAATAAAGAGAGTAAAGCAAACATACTTTAAAGGCTTAGCATGGTAAGAACACCTCCTTGATGAAGAAAGGACCCAGATGCAGAAGATAAAAGAATAGGTAGAATATTTCTCTGATAGCTTTGTTGTTTGCTTGTTTGTTTTTATAGATAAGGAATCAGGGACCTTATCTGTGAAAGAGAACATTTCTTTACACTGTTCTAAAAATTTTCCCAGGAATATTTCCACCATTTTGACTCATGATCATTCAACACATGTACACAGATAACTTGGCATATACCATCAACATGCCTGGAAATTGATAGAATGCTGTCTGGTTTAGGCAGAACTACATGAGTCTGAAGGATCTGCAGAGTAAGCTTAAGGGTGTGCAGTTATGTTGCTCCTGTTTTTCGTGTCCATAGAAAATTTTAGAATGCTCTGAAAGCTCTGAAACACCTCCTATATGTTGCCAAACTCAGCTGTTATTTACTGGATGCTCTGCATCCAGATAGGTTTTCTAAAAATCCCAGAGCTAGTGACTGAAGGTGTCCCTGCTAATTGTGGTGGGGTGGATGAGATGAATTTTAGAGGTCCCTTCCAACCCAAACTATTCTATGATTCTATGTTTCTCCAAGTTTACACCTAAGACAACCAGTATTTGTACAAGAGAAGATGACCAGAATGGAAAATTCCAGTCCAGAAAGTGACAGTTCCCAGAACAATCAAGCATATTTTAAAACAAAACCATTTTGAACATTGATTACCTTGCTCTTCCTGCCTTCCCAACATTGAAGTATTAATTATCTGAATAAGAGAGAGAGGAGAGAGAGCGCGAGATTTTAAGTGCACGTTTTTGTGTGTGTGGGCATGCATATACCTTTCCTTCTAGTGAGGGAATTCCTTATACAATCATATGATCATAGAATGGCCTGGGTTGGAAGGGACTTTAAAGATCACCTTGTTCCAACACCCCTGCCTTGGGCAGGGACACCTTCCACTAGACCAGGTTGCTCAGGGCCCCATCCAACCTGGCCTTGAACACTTCCAGGACTGGGCCATACATAACTTCCCTGGAAAACCTGTTCCAGTGCCTCACCATGTCACAATAAAGAATTTTTTCCTAACGTCTGATCTAAACCTGCTCTCTTTCAGTTTGAAGATACTCCCCTCTTGTCCCATCACTGCATGCCCTCATAAAGAGTCTCTCTCTCTCCATCTTTGTTTCTTCAGGTACTAGAAGGCCACAATTAGGTTACCCTGAAGACTTTTCTTTTCCAGGCTGAACAAATCCACTTCTTCTAGCCTTTCCTCGCAGGAGAGGTGCTGCATCCCTCAGAGTTACTTGGTGGCCTTTCTCTGCACCTTCCCCACCTGGTCCTTCCTGTGCTGGGACCCCAGAGCTGGGTGCAGCTGTTCAGGGGGGTCTCACCAGAGCAGAGGAGAGGGCAGGATCACCTCCTTGGCCCTGCTGGCCATGCTGCTTTCGATGCAGCCGAGGATACAGTTGGCTTTCTGGGCTGCAAGCACACATTGCTGGGTCAGGTCCAGCCTCTCCTCCACCAGCACCTCCAAGTCCTTTTCAGTAGATCTGCCCTAGATCTGTTCATACCCCAGACTGGATTGATTCCAGGGGTTGCCCCGACTCAGGTGCAGCACCTTACTCTTGGTCTTGTTGAACCACATGAGGTTCCCACAGGCCCAATTCTTGAGCTTGTCCAGGTCCCTCTGGATGCCATCCTGTCCTTCAGGTTGGTGTCATCTGCTGATGTGCTGAGGGTGCACTCGATCCCTTTGTTTCTGTCATTAATGAAGACATTAAGTAACACTGGTCCCAATATGGACTCCCGAGGAACATTACTTGTCACCAATGTCCATCAGGATTCAGAGCCATTGACCATAACCCTCTGGATGTGACCATCCAGCCAATTCCTCATCCACCTAACAGTCTGCCCATCGAATCCTGTCTCCAGTTTAGAGGGAAGGATGTGGTGGGGAACTGTGTCAAAGGCTTTACAGAAGTCAGGACAAATGACATCTGTGGCCCTTCCCTTGTCCACTGATGCAGTCACTCCGTCATTGAAGGCCACTGGCTTGGTCAGGCAGGATTTGTCCTTGGTGAAGCCATGCTGGCGGTCCCAAATCACCTCCTTGTCCTCTATGTGCCTTAGCACAGCTTCTAGGAGAATCTGTTCCATGACCTTCCCAGGCCCAGAGGGGAGGCTGACAGGTCAGTAGTTCCCAGGGTCTTTCTTTTTACCCTTTTTAAAGATGGGTGCAATGCTTCCCTTTTTCTGGTCACCTGATTGTCATGACTTTTCAAATATCGTGGAGAGGGGCTTGGCAACCATATCAGACAATTCCGTCAGGATTCTGGGATGCATTTTATCAGGTCCTATAGACTTATGTACATTCAGCTTGCTCAAGTTGTCACAAACCCGAACTTTACCTACCATGGGAGGAACTTTGCTCTCCCAGTCCCCATCCTGCTGTCCGTCCACTCAAGAGTTGTGGTGACAGAAATCAGCCATTAACCAATCCTTGTTTGGTTGGGTTGCTTTGCTGATAAGAAGGAAAAAGGAACTGGACACCTGTTTGAACAAAAAATGAGATCAGGATGTAGCACAGAGATCAGGGAACAGAAAAAAAAAAAAGAAGATAAATAATTCAAAGTAATTATTTGCTATTTGCTGTTAGCAGTAAAATAAAATATTATCTTCCAAATGCATTTCCAGAAAAGTAAATATGAGTTGTCAAGATGACTCATATACATAGGAATTGGTTATGATTTCCTGCTTTTCGGTCTAAAAGCATCCCCCTCCAAGTTTTCAAAAAGAAACATGAGGGGATCCACAAATTCCACGAGCTGGTGCTGCCAGTCCCAGCCCTTTCAGTGGCCATGCTCATGAAACTAACCTGCTTAGAGACTGGGTACAAAATGTTCTTTCAGAAAAAGCTGTGCACAGCCAAATGCAAAAAGAAGAAAATTACGTGGGAAAAAAAGTCAAATGAAAACAAGAAGTTAAATAAAGATATAAATGTATAAATACAAGTATAGCTCTAAAGCAGAAGAGTGTGCTTGAGACTGAAAACAATGAAATACAAAAGGCCTGTGTTGTAGAAAAAGGACTTGAAGTTTTTCAGACATGTATATTCATCAAAGATTTCCTGCACACAGTACAAGTTTTAACATTCCGGTTTTTTTTCCTTTCTGCTGGGTATTTAGCAGGTTTTTTGAACCATCAAGCTACAGAAGCAAAGATAATGAATGACTCACACAAGACATTTCTATCCTATTAGTCAGATACCTATTACTGGAATAACTATTGATTCTGTGCCTGCCTAAATGAAAGATGTGTCTGATGGCTCATGAGGGAAGGCATGTGATATCCAGGGATCGTGGTTTTCTCCAGTAAATATATGGGTCTTTCCAGACAGTGGTTCCCAGACTTTGTTGTATGTACTTCTAGTGGTGTTGGAATGGTTTCATCCCAGTTCTACACATAATGATCACCAAATCAATTAAACTTGGGAATCCTGCTTTAGATGGAATTACTACAGTTTGCTGGTGGTAGCCAGGGGAGCAGGTCTAGCTCTGTCTGCAGTGAGCCTTTCTGCTCGTGGGAACATGTTAACACCAGAATTTAACAACTAATTTTATTGGGTTTGCATGGCCAAGCTTTGGTAGCAGGTGGCTACAGGGGTGGCTCCTGTGAGAAGCTGCTGGAAGCTTCCTCCATGTCCAGCAGAGCCAGTCCTTGGCAGCTCCAAAGATGGACATGCCGCTGGTCAAGGCTGGGCCAGTTGGAAATGGTTGTAATGCCTCTGTGATAACAGAATTAAGAAAAGAGGAAAAAACCAGTATTGTGCAGTTGTGACCAAGGAAGAGAGGAGTGGGAACATGTGAGAGGAGCCACTCTGCAGACCCCAAGGTCAGTGGAGAAGGAGGGGCAGGAGGTGCCCCAGGTGCCAGAGCTGGGATTCCTCTGCAGCCCATGCTGCAGCCCGTGGTGAGACAGCACAGCTGCCTCAGCTCTCCTTCAGCCCATGGAGATCCACAGGGATCCACCCCTGTGCAGAAATCCACTGCCAGCCCGTGGGGGAGACCCACACTGAAGCATGTGGATGCCTGAGGGGAGGCCATGACCCCATGGGAGGCCTGTGGAGAAGGAAGCACCCACGGGAGCAGCCTGTCCTTGAAGGACTGCAGCCTGTGGAAGAGTGACCCACATTGCAGCAGTTTGGGGAGGACTGTTGCTCATAAGATGGAGTCACATTGCAGCACTTCATGAAGAACTGTCTCCCATGGGAGGGACCCCACAGTGGAGTAGGGGAAGGACTCCTCTCCCTGAACAGTTAGAGAAACAACCTGTGATGAACTGACCTTAACTCCCATTGCTTGTCTCCCTGTGCTGCTGGGGGAGGAGGTAGAGCTGGGAAGGAGGGAGGGGTGGGGGGAAGGTGTTTTTAAGGTCGTATTTTACTTCTCATCATCGTGCTCTGATCTTGTTAGTAATAAATTTGATTAATATCTCTAATTCTAGCCTGTTTTGCCCATGAAGATATTTGGTGGGTGATCTCTCCCAGTCCTTATCTCAACTCATGAATCTGTTGTTACATTTTGTCTCCCCTATCCAGCTGTGGATGAGAGTGAGAGAGGGGCTTTGATGGGTGCTTGGCACCCACTCAGCATAAACCCACTATGGACTTTTTGGGGAACCACGAGGATTTTGAGATAAGGAGAGTAATTGGAAGAGGCAATGAGCAAAACAAGTGCTAAGCAATATTAGAGAATTAAGAATGATCTTGGGGAATTTTTGTTGTAGTTGTGGTGAAGGGACGAGGGGTGGATTTTGAGTAAATTGTCCATTTTTGTACTGTTTTGTGATAATGTTATTTTGGTTTTTCTGTGGGGAAATTTTGGGTTGTTTGGTTTGGCTTTTGTAGTTGCTCCAAGTGAACGTCATATGATGAATGTGGATTTTAATTATAATGATAATAAATATATGATTCGCATAGGTGAGGGGTGGAAACTGTAGTGGGTTGGCCTTGGCTGGATGCCAGGCACCCGCCAAGCTGCTCTATCACTCCCCTTCCCAGCATGACAGGGGAGAGAAAAATAAGATGGAAAACAACCAGTACATTGAGATAAGGCAGTTTACTGAAGCAAGAAAAAAGCAAAAGTTTGATCCTGCGTAAGCAAAGGGGAAAAAAAATTAATCTCTACTTCCCATCAGTGAGCAATGCTCAGCCAGGAACTTCCCAGGAAGCAGGCCCTCAGCATACACAGAGGTTGCTGCAGAAGGCAAACATTGTAGTTTTTATATCTGAGCTGACGTCATATCGTATGGAATATCCCTTTGGTTAATTTGGGTCAGCTGTCCTAGCTGAGTTCCCCTCCCAGGATTTTGTCTACTCCCAGCCCCTTGATGGAGGGGNCAGTACATTGAGATAAGGCAGTTTACTGAAGCAAGAAAAAAGCAAAAGTTTGATCCTGCATAAGCAAAGGGGAAAAAAAATTAATCTCTACTTCCCATCAGTGAGCAATGCTCAGCCAGGAACTTCCCAGGAAGCAGGCCCTCAGCATACACAGAGGTTGCTGCAGAAGGCAAACATTGTAGTTTTTATATCTGAGCTGACGTCATATCGTATGGAATATCCCTTTGGTTAATTTGGGTCAGCTGTCCTAGCTGAGTTCCCCTCCCAGGATTTTGTCTACTCCCAGCCCCTTGATGGAGGGGGGGCGGAATGTTAGAGAGAAAGTGCTGATGCTGTGCCAGCATTGCTCAGCAGTAGCCAAAACACTGGTGGGTTATGAACACCTTTCCAGCCACCAATGCACAGCACAGCACTTTGAGAGCTGCTGTGGGAAAATGAACTTCAGCCAGACCCAATACGCTGATCATCAGTGATTTCCTGTGTGGAGACAGGTGTAAGAGTCACTGAGAAATTGGCTCTCCAGGCCACTGATGGTTGGTATTTGCTTGTGTGGAGATACTCATATGACAATTCAGGGAAGAGGTGAGAGGAGATGAGGACAGTTCTGGTTTAGGAAAGGGGAGTGTGAGACAGAGCAGTGGAGATAGGCATGATAAGGGACAGGAGGGGAAGATCCCAAAAGAATGAAAGGGGGTGAAAACACCCCACTGGCTGTGTGTGCACATGACCTGGCAGAGTGCCCTGAGCTGTCTCTGTGTAGTAGGTAATGAAGTGAATAAATGGAAAATCCCCATTTTGAGGCTGACCCCAATTAGCTCTTTCATTTACTTCAAAGGGACGGGGCACATGCTCAGAATTATGCAAAAGCTGATTTTTTTTTCCTGCATCAGAACACTAAGTGATAATTGGTTAATTGGTGTTCATAGTTTACCACAATGTGTTATTTAATTACTGGCTTACTTACTGACTAGCAGAGTTATGTATATTTAGTCCTATGTCCTATTAACCTCCCTTTGTGACTTGGATTTGTTCTTCCCACAGCTGTCACTGGACTTCAGATTTGCTATAAGGTTGTAATGTCTGCTTAATCATTTGCAATTGAAGGCCTTACTGGAGTGATTTAGTCTTCTTTTAGGACTTACAGAGAATTGCTGCTGGTACATACATGAGAAGACAAAGTGTTTGAGCTGTTATTCATTTTCATTCTCCTGAATTTATGTCCTTGTTTCAATGTTCTTCATTAAATTAATTCAAATTAATTGCATTCATGATGTCCTTTAACAAAATTGGAATCTAAAACCAGAAGTATGGGAATCTAGTTGCACTAGAAACTCTGAGTTTGGTAAGTCTGTATTCTTTCTTTGTTAAAAAACAGGTTCCTCTACTTGCAGCTGTATTAAGAACAAAATGTATGCTTGCTAAGGAAGAAAATCAGCAGAAATATCTGTGCGCAAGTTTACACAATGACCATCTTTGTCTGGTTCCTTTAAATACTTAAAAAAAGAAATGGCAGATGCAGGCAATATTACTGGAAAGGTAAAGCTGAGGCCGTATTAAAGCTCAGAAAGAAGTATTGCCTTCACTAAGTTGAAGTTTTCGCTTGTTTCTTTCACCATTTGTCTCCCTCAAGTACCTTTGATGTGCCATTGTTTCTTGCTCCATCTGCCTATAGGATCCTCTGCACACATACTGTGAAAACTATGATCTGATATGTCTGGCAACTTTTATTGCAGGGAACACGAACACTTGCATCCCACTGGTCTCGAGAGGCTGGCCACTATTTAGCACAAACAAGACATTCATGATGGTTTGAAAGCCATCTCTAAGCACATTCTGCACAACAAGCAAGGCCAGGCTTTGCATCCCCCGGTGAGTTCACACGGGCGAATTATCTCATGGACAGCAGTTATTCATGCTGCTAAACAAAGTGAGAAAGCAGTCTGCAGCTGACCCAGGGGATGAAATCTTGCACTTTTCTTTCCTTGGAAGAAAAAGGAGAGCAGACACACTCCCAGGGAGGAAAAAAGGACTAGAAGAGATTACATGAATCATCGAGTCTGTTCCCTGTCCACAACCAGGTAACATATCGCTGGATCAAAGAATTCTACTCTTTCCCACACTGCAAAACCCTCAGAGTATTTTGCAACATCTCATAATAATTCCCAGACTTTTACTACAAAAAGAGCTGTAGAAAATATTCTTGGCATCTTCCCACAACAGAAATTTTGTACTTTCAATAAAAATGCAAAGATCCTTCCTAGTCAGAGCTGTGGAAGAATTCTTTCCTGACCCCATCATGATGATCAGTTGAACTCTGGTTACGAGAACAAGAGGGAGCAGACAGGCATGAGAGAAATGTCTTCAGCCTCAGCTGTCCCAGATCAGTGTCAGGGAATGAAAGGCAAGGGAGAGAAAAAAAAAGTCCTTCTACCCACCACGTGCTGGTGGGAGGTGAGTGATAGAGATGCTTTTGCCTCTTTGTTCTATATTTTGGAGGGTAAAAAAACCCTCAAATGCCCTATTAAGGCCATTTCCTGCAGTTCCAAGGAGTGTTTCTCCCTGCTGTTTCCAAGTCTCATGCAGTTCTCAGCAAGTTCTGATTCTCCTGACATCTTGTGTGTGTTGCTTTATATTTATTTCTGCAGCAATGCTTCACAGTGCCAATGAGAAAATCAATGTACCAGATATGTCAGCTACAGAGCCATCTGTGCCCAGGTTCAGTCAGCCTACCTCAGAGCTGCTCCAGGGGCCCAAAAAATGGTTAAAAGCCGTCCCAGACCCACTAGATGGCACTGTGGATGGCTATACCAGCCCTTAGGAACCCAGGCAGAGTTTAGCTGAGCCTGGCAGCTTCAATCTCGGCCGTGTGGCTCTGATTTCCAGCACAAGTCCCTCTGCCTGGAACCTCACCCGGCAGTTCTGCCCATTCAGCAACTTTTCAGTACCCTCAGTCACTCCAAATTTAGGCTCTTTCAAATAATTCTCAGTATTTTTTTTTTTTTCTCAAGAAGCTCCACGTTTATTTTTTTTCCAGTTCCTGAGCCTTCCACAAAACATTCCAGAGGTTTCAAGAAATATTTAGGAAGTTGGTAAGTCTGAGTGTCCTGTCTGGCTGGTGTGCAGTGTGCATGTCAATGGAAGAGCACAAACTTGAACGAAGCTTTCCCAAAAAGCTGCAGGTTACAGGAATTTTGATTTTATCCTAACTTTCCATCTTGGTTGCACCAGTCTTGCTCTACTGTGTCAGTCTGGATCCCAATAAAATCAGTTGGGAAGGAGGATTTCCACTGGGATCATGGAAAGTTGGATAGGGGCCTCTGTCGGGTTTCCAAGCACTTAAAATGAATGTGGTAAATCTTTCCCCCTTTTCTGATTAAGGTTTCTACCCTTACTGTGAGCAGCATTTGATGGTTTATGCTCACAATAAAAATTGATGGGATGGTTGGAAAAAACAATGGGACTGCCATTTTCAGTTGGGGGGCAACACTTTTGTCAAGTGCATTTTTCCAACTGAAATGGGAGTTAAAATCCCCTTCTTTCTGTCTCTGCTTCTGTATATTATTTCATCACAGCTTCCTGTCTCTGGCTTTTAAAAGTTTCTCTTGTGTTGCAGCTTTAACATCATCCTGAGTAGGGCTTTGAGCCTTTTTTTCAGTCTTTGGAACCATCTTCTGTGTCTCCCTAAGTAACAGCACTATTTGAAACATCTCCTCTCCATACTCTCACATTGCTATTTACTCTAATAAAGTGCATTAGGCATTTTCCAGTTGCATCATTCAGGATTCAAGCACAAATTAATCTATAAACCACACATCAATCATGCAAGTTGAATGAACAGTAGCAATTCCTAAGTCTTGTGGATTTATCATGAATCATAGAATAGTTTGGGTTGGAGGGGATCCTTAAAGGCCACCCAGTCCAAACCCTCTGCAATGATCAGGGACAACTTCAAATAGATCAGGTTGATTGTTTCCAAGGATGGGGCATCTATCATCTTTGTGGGCAATCTGTTCCAGTGTTTCACCACCCTCATCAGAAAAAACTTCTTCCCTGTATGTAGTCAAAATGTTCCCTCTTTAAGTTTTAAACCATGGCAACATGCCCTGTTAAAAAATCTGTCCACATCTTTCTTATAAGCCCCCTTCAGGTACTGAAAAGCCACAATAAGGTGTCCCTGGAATCTCCTCCAGGCCAAACCCCGACTCTCTCAGCATTTGAAGCAGTCTCTCAGAGAAAGCCTCCTTGGCTAGGCAGTGCAGGTCAGCAAAGCACTGTAAGGAAAGGCAAATATGCTCATCAAGCCCTAAGCTGTTAGTTAATGACCCTCACTCGAAGGGCACAGCTTCCAGACACGGCAGGCACAATAAATGACTGCATGAGGATTCTTAGATCTCTCTCATAAGAATGCTAGGGCCCACAGGAGCAGGAGATAAGACAGATATCCCTCCTCCCTACTTATTAAGTACTTATCTGGAGATATCCCTACAGATAAACCATGGATATAAAGTGCAAGCTGCAGAGCAAGAAGTGAGAAACAACTCTGTGAGCCTGGGAACAGAGTTCTGTGCACAGGTTGCAGGGTGACTGTAGGTAAAACCCCTAAACAGGAGAAAAAAAGCACAGAAGATTCTAAAGCACCTCTTCTATTCTTTTCCTGTTCTTCCTGTTTGTTTTATAGCCAATAATACCCAGGTTTGCCTGGGGACTACACAAAATTCAAATGACATGAGAAACTCCAGAAATTCAGGAGTGTATCTGGACACAAATTTTAGTGTTATGACTAGTTCAGTACTAGTCACAGCTTCACAGATTATTAAAACTGGCATTTATATTTGCTGGACAGAATAAATAAATTTAAAAAAAGAACAACCAAACAAAAACCAAAAAAAAGTGTACCTAGTCAAGTTTCCAAATGAAAATAGTTTGTTGTAGATGGCTTTCTCAAGTAGATCTGAGACCTGGGCATGATGAGGTTTTGTATTGTACTCACTCATCACTCATGATGAGGTTTTGAACTGTATTCGCTGCAGGTATCTGAGATACAATCCTCAAGACAGTTTGATCTCCAAATGTAGTTTAAAGTAGTTTTAACTTGCACAAACTTGCAGTAAAGTTGAGAGAACACTAAACAGTAATACATTCTGGATTTTACCTGTCTCATAGGACAGGATTTACTGTAGTGGTGCAGAAGACAAAACTTGATCTCCATATCTTCAACTACATCTGTGTAACAATTTTTTCCCGATTTTAAACCTATTCATTTCAAAGATGATGGGCACATCTTATGTCTGTATTTTTCTCTATACCAGAAGTAAATAATTTTTCATGGCAATTTTTTATTGACCTTTGCAACTGACAGATATTTCCTGGCATCCCTGACCAAAATTTTTGAGAACTCTGGGTGAGAAAAATGGCCAAAAGAGCTTGCCTCAGCATTCCTTTAGATCATGAACATGTCTTCCTGCAGTATTTTATGGTGTGGGTCAAAAGCTTGTTTTATAAGTTTGTTTCCTTCTTATAAGAAAAATTTATTTTGAAAAAAAATGGAACCAGAAATATTAAAAATATTGGCTTAATAGTTGCTAGATCTTTAAAGAAAACTTTTCACAGATACTGACAGCTGTGTGAAAATAGTTTGTCCTCAAAGACAGAAAAGTGAAACAAATATTATGAAAATAGAAGCTGTGAAACATCAGAGGTCATTTTCCATGAGATAGCTAATTGCATGCCTGAGTGTTCACATTTTGTTCTATGCCTTTTGCCACTATCAGTGACTCATATTTAAGCACCACGAGAATAATGTGTTCACTTCTCTTATAAGTTCTTGTTTGGTCCTCTAATTAAGTAATTAAGTAATTAAAGTGAGCATGTGATATTACCAGGAAAGTTGGCAAATACAAATCAAACAGGTTTTTGATGGTGAGCCTGCAGGAATCCTCCCTGAGAACTTAAAGTGTGCGTGGAGGTTTTATAAGCAATTAAACTCTATCCCTGAAAATCCTACCTTCAAAGCTTTTGGATCACCTGGAGAGTTTTATGGTTGGCTGCAAATAAAGAGAGCATAGAAGCTTGTAGGAAAATCTCAAACAAGGAAAAGAAACATGAAACAAATAAGTTCAAATACACTTAACCTCTTCCCTTCTAGGGTGGTACTTCTCATCCTGTATTGATGCTGCTTTAAACAGATGCTGCATTTGAAACTTCCTGGCAGGATTGTGAGGCAGCACAGAAGGTGCATTGTTGCTTCCAGTACTGCAGCAGAAGAGCAAAACTTTTAGAAATATGATAAATAGCACAAAATATTCTACAATGGAAGATTTCCATGGGATGGAACCTCTGGGGTTTTTTTTTTTAAACACTGCAATTTTTAGGCAGTGCCTTTAAGTAGTATAAGATATCAGTCATGCTTCTGTCTGTGCTTCAACCTAACATGAAATCCATCACCATCCTCATCCAGCTTTGGCTCGCAGCAGTACAGACTTCCCCAAACTGTCTACGCTTTCTTATGTGACTCTTCAGCAGAAGATTTTTGCCCTCCATGCTCTCTCCCCTAGAAAGGTTCAGCGACTTTGCTTGCTGGCAGTAAGAGAATAAATGAGTTGCAGACTCCTGTTACCATTTCCTGATAGAGGGCATGTTTTGTGAAGTATGACAGGGAGTGTCTGTTCCACACTAACATCGTGAGTGTATCCAGTCCTGATGGCCTTTGAACTGAGAGGGGCAGGACACTGGTAAGCTGCCTTTGCCCATTTGCTGTTGTATGCCTGGACACGAGGTCAGAGCACATGGAAAGACCAGTGTGCAGGGAAGGAGTGTTTTGCATCCTCATTTGCCCCTGTGCAGGCATAGAGCCCAAAGCATAGGCTGACCTGTTTGCCTTTAAATACAGACTGTCCTCAATTAAACCTGTCAAGAACTACAGGTCTTTCTTTTACAGCAGCCTAATACTGCTAATTCAACAGATCAAGTGATAAAAATCAGATCCAGCTTGTCTACACCATTTGTCCGTGGCTTTAAACCACAAGTGGCTGCAGGTTGCATCTGTCAGCATGTAAATATGCCTTCAGCTGGTGTTCACGGCCGTGTGGCTTGTTTAAAGAGTTACGTGTATCATAGTTACCACTGAACATTCACCACTACAAATGTGCTGGTGGCGACACAGGCTCAACAGCTACAATTGTGTTCCTTGCCTCTGGAGATACCCTGGTGTCGTCATTCTCTTCTGAACTCCTGCTGGCTGCGTTTTCTCTTCAGACGAACCAGGAGAAGGTGCTTCAGAGGAAATTTTTGGAGATGTGCTTTGTGCATCCTGCGCTGACCACAAGCAAAGCAAGCACATGTTTTTCATAGCACTGCTATCCTGTTACTCCCTTCATTCCTGCGGAGCACAGTGCTCCGAGAGCACTGAAAGTGACTGCTGCTTAACCAGTAGGAGACTACATCACTGCTGAGCCAGCTGCCTGGAAATGTTAATGCTGCTCTGTGGTTTCTTCAGGACTCTGGGCCAGCATTTTCCTCATCAGATGTCTTTCCTTTGCTTCCCTATCCCAGCCTGTTCTTAATTCTCAGTGCAATCTATTTTCCATGAGTGACAAACCTGGGGGTTCCCAAAGGCACTTGAAGGAAATCAGGATGTAAAATGAAATACAAAGAGTATAGGGGAAGAAAGGAGGGAAAAAACAAAAAAAATACACTCACTGCTGACATGAGAAATCCTGGCCCCAGGGAAGGAGAGCAGGCAGAGGGTCTGGGAGAGAAGCACAGCAGAGCNGCTGAATAAATTTAAAGAGTCTACAGAGGCAAAAATTGAGTCCTGTAGCCATTTTTTTCCCACAGAGACACTATTATCATCGCAGTTTTACAAGTGGAAAAACAAAACATTTAAATGATTTGCTTTTGGCAGGTTTGGAGCCGAGGTTCCTCCAGCCCTCAGGCATGGATGTAACAAAGAGATTTATGTTATGTGTATTACTTACAGGTGACTTGGAGAAAATTGATTAGAGTGAATTTAATTGGGCAAGATTTAACATTCAGTTACCAGCTTGGGGTGTGGGGGAGGTCAAACATTGGCTCTGACCTCCACCTTCATTTTTTACTTGAAAAAAAAACCAAGCAGTGTTAAAAATGTATGAAAGGAAGCGGGAGAAGAGCCCTAGCTATTTCCCTTTGCATATGTAGCTTTCAGTGTTATTAGGCCCATCCTCTCAATCAGTTGAAGGGTCAATAAAACTAGACCTCACTGTGATGACATGCGTATTACCTCCACTCTGTGGTTTCTGATTGATGCACCCACTAGTTACCATGTCTGCCAGTGTGCACTTTGCCTTCAGCAAGGAAGAACACTGGGGCTGCCTCTCAACCTGTCAGACTGATTCTCTTGTTTGGTCAGATGGTCTGCAATGCTTGCACACGACAGCTTGCCCCTGCATGGGGCACAGCCCACTTCCTGTTCCCTTGAGACAAAACATGTGTCAGTAGTAAACTTCCCATTTATAATCCAACACAACCAGTTGATGTGGGTAATTAGCCGACTTAACCTTTTCCATTTCTGATTTTCCGGAGTCTGTGGTGGGCACTGCACAGGCTCCTGTCTCCCTGTCCCCTACCTCACAAACAGCAGAGAACAATCTGATGTAAATAGACAGGTAGTGTCATAAATGTGACAAAGAAGAAAAGAGAGATGCTGCAGACAGTCTGAAGCAAACGCCATTTCACTGCCTTCCAGTACACCCTCGTGCTTTTGTGCCACTGTAATGGCGCCTTGAAAATGGACCTTAATTTCATAATGATACGTGGCAATAGTCCTTTCCTGACAAGCAGCCATGACTGCGGTTGGTAAGCATATATTTGAAAATTGAAAAGATAGATAGTCCTTACAGTAATTAAGTCTCAAAGGGTTTTCTCTTCCTACTGCAACTCCAAAAGAGAACCAGGTTTAAAACACGTCTTAAATATTTCAACTGTGTATTTCTCAGTAAGGGCTGAGGATTCAGAATGTGGGGATATCGATTACATCCTTTTTTAGCTTTCCACAGTAGGTTTCCAAGGAGGTAGCTAACTAGAATGGAATAGACAACCACATTTGTGCTGAATAGCTAGAAAGCAAAGGAAACACATTATGTGGTTTTTAAAAAGTTTTGTGAGTTGTGGAAAAGATATGTAATGTTTCTGCTCTAAAATGCCATTATAATTATCTCTATGTTTTCTATTTCACTCCAAGAATTTTCACCAATGAATTATTTTCTTGGTACCTTCATAAGTAACTGAGTAACTGGCAGCATCATGGTCATGAAATGCATCTATAAATGATCTTCCTAGTACACAGTTGTTCTGAACACTGCATAAGTTACATATAAATAGTTAATTTTCCACCTCTGACAGGTTGGTTTATGAAAAGATTAAAATAAGTAATATTGATTTCAGGGTTTTTTGGGGGTTTGTTTTTTTTCTATGGAGACAATCACACTAAACCATTCCCTAGACATATTTGGGCTTGCACGACATAGGGCACCATATGTGTGCACGCTTCAGAATTGCTTCCAGACACGGAAAGGAACAGATATGGAGTGAACACTGCCTTGGGAGCTTGATCTGTAGCAGAGGCACTTTTCTTTTATCATCCTTCACTTTCCACTGATCATACATCTGTTCCCTTTACATCTCTTTTCTCACACTTGCCTACTCACGTCAGAACTGATTCTCTTTGTCAATTACACTCTTCTTCAGATTCCCTTCAAGATCAGAAAAACATTTGCTTTACTTTTACCTTTCAGTTCACTGCTTGCTTTGGATAAAGCTGAGTATAGAAGTATTAAAATACCAGGAGAAAGCCTGCTGTCACAACGAGTTTGGTCCAAAGTCTTTGAAGTGATTAATGAACACTGGTTCCCAATTATTGCTTTTGGTCTTTGGATCTGCCCATGGCTTTCTACTTCAACAAGAAGTATAAGTATTAAAAAGTTTTCAAAAGGTTTATCTGATGGGATTACCAGTTTGATTTTCTGAATAATGTTCTCTGAAGATTCAGATAAACATGTCAACACTTGAAAGCTCTCCCTAACACCTCAGGCTGAGATTAAAGGTCCTCTGCAGTCATGGTGCTCAAAGTTTCACAATCAGTGGATAATTTCAGCCTTACAACCGAGAACTCTTTGGTCTCTCGCAGCTGAGAAAGGATACACTTTCTTGATTCTACCAGAATCATCTGATGCTGTTGGAAACGTCGTCTTCACTATTGGAATGGTTTGAATTCTGGTGCAATATTACTGGAATAGTCTTGGCATTGTTTTGTCTTGCAAAGAGGGTTCTTGGACAATTGCTCACTTGTTATTGCCATGACTTTTTCTAAACCAATGTGTTTCTTCGCAGTAGCCAAATAGTTTATATTTGAAGAGTATCATATTAAGGGAGGTCTAAATTTTGTATCCATAGTCATGGATAGCATCAGTTCATCTCATAGAAAGATCACCTTTAACAGGTAAACACAGGCACATATATAACATGTGCAATTGTTTACACACCCAGTTTCTTTTCCCATAAAGTTTAGGCCCCCTACGATATTTGGCTCTAAAAACCTGGCTTTTGGAGTACTCTTTAGAGGACTAGAGGATTCCATAGATGAGCCTATAATATTTGATTTTGATTCTGAATCTGAAATGCTACTACCATCTGAGGAGTGTTTTGTGGTTTTTGGTGAAAATTTTCACTATTTTACTCATGCCTCAGTCTGCTGAATTCAGGAACAGTGCCCCATAATGATGCATTCTGTATCAGATTCCCTTTTAAAACAACGCTCTAGGTAATACTGCACTGAGTTTGCAGGACATACAGGAATACATTGCAATGAACAGAGTATAATTAATTATAAATGGCATAGAAATTTCAAATTTTAACCCAAGTGTTTTGGTGAGATGATGCAATCAAGGGGCAAGTGTTGATCTTCAGTCTCATGCCCGGTGATGGGATGCAAGGAAATGGTCTGAAGCTGAGTCAGGGGAGGTTTAGGTTGGATATTAGAAAAATAGTTTTCATCCAGAGGGAGGCTGAGCACTGGAACAGGCTCCTCAGGGAAGTGGTCACAGCATCAAGCCTGACAGACTTCAAGAAGCATTTGGACAATGCTGTCCAATGTGTATGGTGAGATTCTTGGGGCTGTCCTGTGCAGGGGCAGGAGTTGAACTCTGTGATCCTCATGAGTTCCTTCCAACTTAGCATATTCTATGATTCTATGATAAGGAACTTCTTTTTCCAGCTCCAGCTGAATGCTCTGTGGGTTTATCTTTGTTCTTTGCAAAGTCCTTTTCTCTGAGAGAAAACAGAGTAACCAGAGCCATTTATGGGGCAGAGCAAGACAGCAGGAGCCCTAGGCAGTCCTCTGAGCAATACCAATGTGTATATATTGTAGATTCCCCTAGTAGATTCCCCAGCCAGTTTCTGCCATCACATGGGACTTTGAATAAGTCATGATGCAAAATAAAACTACAGACTGATTGGAAAGATTACTTAGATCTTTTGTGTTTCCTAATTTGATCTGGAAAGGAATGTGACAAATATCCTAAAGAAATGTGACAGTCTGAGAAAGAAATTTGGTTGTGCTTTTGCACTTGGAACCTTGTCCTTGATGCATGCATGTATACATGGAGTGAGGCACTGGTCTCTGCACAGGTGTAAACAGCCACAGGCACACAAGGGCTATTCAGTTCTCCAAGGAGGGCTGCTCTTCAACCAGCTGCTCCTGTTCTCTCCAAAAGAAAGGTGGGAAATGGATAGGAGCACCCAACACACTGGGACCAACGAAGGGCTACCAGGTGGAATACCATCTAGTGGTCATCATCTTACCTTTAAAATTTTGCTTTAGTATCAGTGGTTAAAAATTATGCCTATAAACATCATATGATACTCTAAAACAGGCAGCTCATTTTATGAGGACATCATAAGTTCACGTAAAAAGTAGATTTTTTTTTTATGCTACCAGGCGATTCATTGAGTTATAAAAATGAGCATGAAAGAGTTTCCAAGATATTATAAATAGTAGGAGGCTTTGATCAGTCTACTGTTTTGATTAACAGCTGAAAATTTTCATAAAAGAGAAAATCATCTCTAAACCAGTTGCACTGCAGTCTTGCCCTTTGATAAGGCAGGAAAAAACTAACACAACTTTACACAATTAGCAACTGTATCTTAGAAATTAATAGCTATAGAGGAACAATTTAGTCATGTTTGGCTGGAAGTATCTTTGCTACCTTCCTGTAACCATTCATTTATCCCCATCAGTGAATGCAATGAGAAAAGGATGTATTTTTATGTCTCCAAGCAATCAAGGCTCCCTTGGTAAGGCATGGGTTAAGTTTAGCATCACAGATATTACATTAATTTTTCCTATGATAGAAACATTTTTTCCTATGAAATATTATTAGCATTTATTTCTTTCTTTGGACACAGTAAAAGACACTGATCAGCATCACTAATCAAGACACTGTATAAGCAAGCAGGATTTCTTCCCTTCAGTGGCATTGCAAATTTTCTTGAATCATTCATTTCCTTGAAATTACTGCATAGAAACTTTATTTGTCCTTTTTACCAAGAGCACAGAAAATAAATGTCATCCAACCTCATCAGTTGCCTCAATAAAACAGAGCAAACAAATTGTTGTTAGCTAATAACACTGGAGAGTGATACATCAAAGGAGCAGAATTTACACCTATGCCTTGTCTTGATTAGAGTGTTCAAGTTTAATTCAGCATGCCACTCTTTCCTGCTGTCTGTTCCTCTTCATCAGTAACGAACACTGCTTAGAAGTTGTTGATACTGAACACATGGACCCAATTAAATCTGTAATGACATTTACTTGTTTGAAGTTTCAGCCCTGATGTGGTCTCCAATTCATTCACCAAATGGCTTCCATTTACTGAGGGATTTTTTTCCTTGCGGTGGAACCCTGAAATGCAGAACTGAGTGATCATAAAGTGGACAAACTAGGCACTGAACTCCCCTTTGAGAGAGCGCCCCATTTAGCATTTCAGGCACTTAAACAAACTATGATCATACTAGTGGCCTATTCTGGTCAGTCTTGGACATTTGTTAAATACTACTACATGTATAATATTTTATATTAAATATGCATCTGCAGGAGAATGTGTAATACATATAATATTGACTAAAAGTATGACAGCCAAAGCACCTCAGAAGATAAACCAACAAAATAGAAAGCAACTAAAAGATCTGGTGACCTTATTCCTCTGTGGTTCAAGGTCATGATAAAGCAATAAAGATGATCTCTTCACACCTCATATTGGGCCAGAAAATGTTTAATTCTATCACTATCACATTTCATTTGGTTATCCTTTTACCTTTGAGGCAGATTGTAGTTCCAGTGTAGTTGGCTGAGACAGAGTTAATTTTTGTCATAATAGCTTTTGTGGAGCTGGTTTGAATTTGTGATGAAAACAATGGATAACACAGGGACGTTTTAGTTATTGCTGAGCAGGGCTTGCACAGAGTCAAGGCCTTTCTGCCCATCACACCACCTCACCAGTGAGCAGTCTGGTGGTGCATGAGAAGCTGGGAGTCAACACAGCGAGGACAGCTGACCCCAGCTGATCAAAGGGATATTCCATTTCATATGGCATCATGCTCAGCAATAAAAACTGGAGGGAAAGTTTGCCAGGACTGCAATTGCAAAGTTTTACATCACTTGTTCCATTCTGGTTTTTTTAGGGGTGGGAGTTTTTGTTCATTTTTTTACTTTTTTAACTGCCTTTTTCTCAACCCTTCAGTTTTCTTACTTTTGTCCTTCCAATTCTGCCCCTCATCACACGGCAGGGATTGCCTGGTGCTGAGATGTCAGATGGGGTTAAACCACAGCAACTGCTCACACAGCAAATAACTAGGTTTTGTTACTGCGGTTGCTGTAGCATCTTGTCATGAACCAAAACTTCATTAAAAACCCTCATAAACACCAAAACCCCAAATAGTCAGCATTCATATTGCTCTTTAAGGAGAGGAGCAATAGTAGAAATAGATAGATAGATGAATGATCACGCAGAGATAGAACCAGTTGATATGAATTTTATTGAAAGTGGTGTTGGCAAATACACTGTGCTGAGGCAGCAGAAGCCCTAAATTAGAAAGTGCATGGCTGATGAAGATGGCAGTAGTCCTTCTGACACGTCCTGGACTCAGCAGCCCACACGGTGCCTACGTGAGGGTGTATTCCCCAAGCCCACTTACAGATTACTAACACCCTGTTCCCTCTCAGGAATCACCAACTTTCACCAAAAAAAAAGAAAAAAAAGAAGAAAAAAGGTAATAAAAATCAAGTCACACAGAGAAAGCTTATGAGGATAAAAATGAATTGTGGAGGCTCTGATTAAATAGCAACTGTACGTAGTTCGCTCAAAAAATGACAGGAGATAGATGGTACATACAGATTTTTCAATGGTTTAAGTTCAGTTTCCAGAAGAAAATAAAGAATATCTAGATTCTAGCATTTATCCAGAGCCTTGAGGAAAGGACATTATGGATTAGGGCAAAAGTCATAAATATTCCTTTCTAAGGAAGCCTCTACCAAAATGAAATCTGAAAAGGAGGAAAACAACATTACAGGAAAAATTAACCATAACAATGTATTTCAGGTTACGGAGACCCTTCTTTCCTCTTGAAAGGGTCATGACAGGCCTCCTGCTGCATCAGCTTCTGATGGCTGTGACACTACACTGGACCAAAAAGGGCAGCAAAATAAGCTGCATCAGAACACAGCATGCAAGGAGGTGGTGAGAAATCTAAGTGCTAGTGGCAAGATCCAGCAGGACACTTGGTTTCTAATAATGCCTTGCCCTTAATTGCAAAAAGTTGATCCCACTGCTTTTTTGGCATGCAGCTGAAATATAACTGGCCTGCATTGCACATCATTAAAAAGCGAAAGCTCTACTGCACAGTTTATGATTATTTTCATCCAAGAGGGTGCACCCCACATGGGGATAATTACCCATAACCTTGAGGATATACAAGAACTTTAAAAGGTTTGATTTAGAAAGAAGTTGCTTAATGAATGAGCAGCTGAAGTCTGAAAGATAATTTGATTATTTCTTTTTTGCCCTTTAGATGTTTGATGCTGCTATTAGAGTGGAAGAGCTTTTATAGCTCGATCTGCTTGGAGACCAAGTCACTATCTTTAACTTGCAGCCAAAAACGAGGGCATCTACCTGCTAAAAAATTAATTGGTCAATAGTAAAACACCACACAATACAAAATATTTTACTAAGAACATGTAATGGAATGACTCTTTCATTTGGATTTTTTACTTTACTCCTTCACATATTCATGTATTTTTGTCTCTCAGCTCTTGAGAGCAAATTCCTTTCTTCCTGTGCTTCTGTGTTTTGTTGACTATCCAGCTGATGGTAAGTAAATACAGATAAGAAAAAAGCCTTCCAATTCAGGTTGGAGGCTGCTATGAGAGAACTGGTGTGTTTAATTATTTTTACACTATTTATGTAGCCTCTCAGCCTCTGAAGAAGCATCCTTTCCCAAGGATGCCTTTACAAAGTGTAAACTAGTTGTAAGTTGTTTTTTCCATTAGCCTTACTCCTTTGCTTTCCTGAATACGGTGTTGCACTCTGGGTCCAGAGAGGCATTTTTCCAGCTATTTTTATTCTGGGTGGAAAAAAGATATCTCTTTGTTTTCTCACTTTTGTGAGTGCTATTTTATATGTCTGTACTGTATGCTTTTGCCAGTGACTCTGGATTGCAGTCTGTAGGGCACCTGCAATGGAGAGTCCTTACTGCCCTCTGCCCTCATGCCAAGTGCATAACACAAGAGTAAGCTGGAAATCCTGGTGGTCTCCAGCACAGGAATGTCTGGTTTTGCTGCAGGAAGCTTGCAAACCCACATTTGTTTATATATTTATACTTGCTCTCTTCTTTTTCTTTCCCCCTTTTCTTCCATATTCCTCTAAAAAAGGAAGCTACAACAGCTATCCAACCCACGCATGCTCCCTGGTCAAGGCTCTCAGTTTTCATGTCTCCTACTCCTGACACCAAAGACAGGATTTCAGCAGTTCCTAGTGGCCTCACAGATGCCTTAGAGAGTCCTTGCTATGTGACATGCCCCAGAACCACATCAGGAAGCATCTGTCTTCACCTTCTGTCTTGTATGTGCCAGCCCCACGCAGATGTGCCTCAGACACTGCAGAGCACTTAAAATGGTTCTGCTTCAGAACCTAAACCTCTTTCCAAAAATAAAACTTTCTAATAGGACACTAGAGGGAAAAAAGGGGGAAAAAAAAAGTAGAAAAAAGGGAAGGAAAGAAGAGCACAGAACAAAGAATGTGCAAGTGTTGAAACCCAAAGTAAAATGAGCCGACCTATCTGCCTTGCAAATAGAGTGCATCCTGAACAGGAGGTTTTAACCAAACTTACTTCAAATAGCTTTCATAAAATCCTGCTATGAGGTCCTAGAGAGTTCCTTCCACTGCAAAAATAGGTGTCCTGCCTTCACAGGCACTATTTTGGGATCTCTGAGAAGTAGAAGATATTTAATGAAGTTGATTTTGCAAAGACACATCCCCATGCAATTTTTTTCAGCCAAGGAAGGGGAGAGCTCCAAGGGGCTGGAGTTTGCAGCACCTCAAAGTGATGGCATCCTGCCAGCTTCTCTTTGCAGGCATATCCATGCCAGAAGTGCTTAAGTGCAAATGGCATGTAAACCAGAAACACCTGTCATTGTTGTGCTGGGGGTGTATGCAGATAATTATGTGAAACTCTGTGAAAAAAGTGTGCTTTCCTGCCCAGAGAATGTAATGAAAAGTTTTACTGTGTTGAGCAGTATGGCTGGAGTGGTTGTGCTGTTTTTATCAACAGCTGGCCTTAGAGCATGCAGCAGGGCTCTGCTCAGCCCGCCCTGGAAGCACCGGCACACCTGGACCTCCCTGCCTCCTCTAGATGCCTTTTCTCACCCGCCTCACCCTGCTCACCCCTGTGCATCGGTCATGGTAGATGGCTGCGCTGCAGTGAGGCTCACCTGAGACCTTTTCATTTCATTTCAGCAGTAGTAAACCTGTCATTTAGATTGTAAATATGGATTTTTCAGCAGTACCTTGCCACCTTATCTTCTGTCTTTGTCAGCAAGCAGTAAAGCTCTGAGAAGACTCTGAGAGCAGTTTTGCAAAGGGCACTCAGGCTCTGATTTTGTGCCAGCATGGCATGAAGCCAACCCAGCAGATACACACGGCTCCACAAGCAAGCAACAGCTCATGCTCTACAGCTCTTTGATCCACGTTGTATTACAGGACCTCAGTACCTATGCCAAGGAACTGCACTTATGGTTTGGGGGTACACGCCTCCAGATGAGTCAGTCTTTGAGTTCAGTATAGCAAGAGAACATTTTCTTATGGATCTCCTCATGGCTGTGAGTATGGAGTGACCGCTGCCCTCCTCCTTAGTCAGGTGTGATGGCACAGTGCTTTTGTTGCTGCCAGCTGGTACAGGAACAGTGTCTGGGATCAGTGTCTGGGATCAGCTGCTGAGATAATTAGGGCAAATTTCTGTTCCATAATCCTGAATGTAGCTGGTGCTCAGGACTGAAAAACCCCCATCTGCAGAACTTTGAAGTAAAATTTCTACTGGTAGCACTTAAAACACAGAGAGCACAGTACGTCAGAAGGCAAACAAAAGCAATGCAGAAGGAGAGGAGAACATTTTTATACTAGAGAAAAGCTGTTTAGCTGTGGGACCTGTCAAGTCAGATCTAGTTGTTCATAGTAAAAGAGGATGATTCACAAGAAAGTGCATGAATTGAACAAGAAAGGTATTTTATAGCACAAAAGATGCTGGTTTGGGACCTAAGAATACCTTACAGTGATGAATAAGACTCAGAGGGGTTTATATTTCATCTAGATCAGTTACTGAAGGACAGCCAGACTTCCCTTGCTCTCCTGCAAATTTGACCTGTAGAAGTTGTATGGTCTACCTATTATGTCTCTGCAGAAGAGACCAGCGAGACAAGCCTTCCATCTGGCTGGGATTCAGGATGTGTGTGTGCCTGGGCTACAAAAAGTATTTCAGGACTGTAGGACTTTTATCATCCATCAGAAGAGCCTAGAAAAGTTCTACACACCGCAGGTGTCCCTCGGAGAGCTTAGCCCATGGCAAAGCCTAGTCAATGGGATTTAGAGATTAACTTTGTTCCAGACTGCCGAGCAGTGCATGGAGCTGCAGTAGCTGGGACTATCCTTCCTACTTGCTCTCTGGACACATTTCATACAGTGAGCAAAGGACAGACACTTCCCCGGGCTGAAATCCCCCAGACCCCACTGTGTCCATATTGCCCATGCTGCACCTTGGCCTCGTGTACTTCAGGCTCTACTTAGAGGCCTCATGAGTGGAAGGGTTGGCAAAGGTGGTCTCGAAAAGTGATTTCAGAGCTGTGCTTACCAGACCAAATAGATCTCTAAACTACTTCGGATTCCCCAAGTCCAGTCCTTGCTACTCAGCTGTGGGGTACAGTTTGGGTTGTGACTCGAGGTCTCGGCAACCTGGAAAACAATCAGTTGAGCTTTCCATATTTGAAAAGTAATCTAGGAGTTTAGATGAAAAAGCAGTGACTGGGGACTGCCACTTGAAGTCAACTGTTGGGAAATAACAGAAATTTTGCCAGGGATTGGTCTCTGGTAAATTTTGAAATTTAACTAATTTCACATGCTGTGCTAAATTTTAATTAATAAGGATGTTTACTGCAATCTTCCCATAATTTTTTAGAGTGAACCAAAATATAGAGCAGCAGGGGTTCATTTGTTACATTGATTTATTTTAAAATTGGTTCAAGTGAAACACTCACATTTTAGAGCCAACTTTTCATGTCCCTGCAGTAAAGAAAAGGTTGTGCTTGTCTGTAATGAATTTAATATAACAGTAGGATTTTTTTTGTTAGTCTTAAAATTCTGCCTTTATTTTCTAGCTCCCAGATTAAATAAATGTGTTCTGACATACTTCATGCCAGTCCATAAAGTGCTCCTGAGTCCAGGCCCACAGCAAATGCCAATAAAAGGGGCTGCTAACCCTCTACAAAGGCCCCATGCACACATCCCATTCATGGAGTTGTTCTTAGCTCCATGAATCTTAGCTGTACAGGAGTATATGCACTTTTACAGACATTTTAAACACAAAACCAGTCTCTTTTTTTTCCCAGAATTTCAAAGTTATCCAGAGAGTGAACCAGTTTGAGATGCTGACATTTCTGCTTTCATTCCTGTTGCTGCAGAATGCTTTTACAAGTGATAAGAAATTGAATCATACTCTAGAAATATCTTACAAGTTATTTAGTCATACATAACAGCTTCTTAATTTGGATCAGAGTGCCAAGTAGAAGTATCTCATCCTGAAACCTCTTAGGGCTGAATCTCAGTCTTCATCTGGAGACAAAGGGCCATGTACTGATCGAGCTGCTCATACATAAGTCAGTTCTGCAGGCTTTATTTAAAGTCAATTTTCTCCAAGTTGAACAAACCGAACCCCTCAGCCTCTCCTCATTCCTTGTATGTGTCAGCCCCCCAGCCGCCTTGGTATCTCTGCACTGGGTACCATCCCTTGCTAATCTATCTCTGCGGATGTAATACGGGGGAGCTGAAAACTGGACACTGCAGATGTGGACTCACAAGGGCAGAGTGGAGCAGGCTAATGGTGGTTCCGGACCAAATAGCTACTGCAGTCCAGGATGTGATGAGCCTTTTGCTCTGCAAGAGGATCCTCTGGACTCCTGTTCAGCTTCTCATGTACCAGGACCACCAGACTTTTTATAGATTTTCTCCCTACCAGCCAGTCCCCAGCGTGGGTTCATTCCCTCCAAGTGCAGACCTTTGCATTTCTCTTTGCTAAATTTCTTGAGATACTTGCCAGCCTGCATATGAAGGTCCCTTAAGGCAGTCCTACCCTTTTGTGAGTCAACCACTTTAGATAAGAATTCATTGATATTACTGTATGAAATTCACCTTCATAATTGCCACTCATTCCTAAAAATAACTCACACAATTATTTTTCTTCTGTAAGATCTCAGTATTCTGTGATGTGGATGTCTCCAGGATTAAAGATATTCCAAATTTCTTATTGTTCCCTCACTGTTCAAATAAAATATTAAAAATCAATAACTTTCTTATGCTCTGGTCTATTAGCTAGGAATGACAATAGGGTCAATTGAAGTCTTCCCACTCCTTAGGTTTCCATTGTCAGATGGTTGCCAAGGGTTCAGCCACAGTTTCTTGGCTTGTGTTTATAGCACTGGAGACTCCTGGGTGGTCTCTCTATCCAATTACCCACCAGGCTGGTATTGGCTTCTGTGATGAGTTGGAGGTATCACACTTCGGTCTGGCACAGCCGAAGGCAAAATGCATTAGTATGAAGCATTCTATTTCAACAGTTTGTTAAGCAATACGTGTTTCCCAACTTCCCTTTTTGGACTGCCAAATAATTTTTAGAATGGGAAATTTATTAAAACTTGGGTTTAGTTTGGTGAAGACCCTCAAAGTTTTATCTCCATCAGACACTGCATTGGTGATCTTCATAGGAACATTCTACTTATAGTTTCAGATAAAAGGTCCATAAAACAACAGAACAAGAATAAAAATTGGTCTCAATTTCCACCACGATGCTACTTTCATGGTTAGTAGCATTCTATATCTTCTTTTTCTTTCTGTACCACTTACAGCAGACTTTTCCAAATTTCTTCCAAAATGTAGTGTGAGGAGAGAGACAAGTGGCAGAAAATTCAGCCAAGTGAGTTTGTGGAGGAGAAAATATGTGAGAGAAGAATAACAGAAAAGTGTCGCAGTATGAATCTCTCCTCATGTGTGTATGGGCCACAACAGAGATAGGATCTGCTGTTACCATCACTAATAATGTTTACCATCTGCACAATGACAGGACCCAAATGAGAAAATTTGGAAGCTCTAACATAGAGAAAAAAGACACCAGACAGCATGTTTAAGCCACAGTGTGGTGATAATAACTAACATAAAGGTTGATCAGAGAGCAGGACCTGGAGTGTAAATAAAGTAAACAACATTACCATTATGTGAGATCCACTCTTCAGACCAGAACCTCTTACTTCTCAGGCAACCTTAGCAAATTGAATAATAAACCCTAAACCAGGGCTATTTTATACTAAGCAAATTCAAAGAAATAGTGTTCTTTCACAAAGGACTGTGACAAACCACTTACATTGTGCAGATTTTCTGCAGTCGTCTAAGAAATGGGCAGTACTGGAATCCTAATTTTAATTAATTTTACCTGTAGAATTTCAGGAACCTGTAGGGGTCTGTAGTAAGGAGACTCCACCCTGAAATCATGCTGAAGCACTCACAGCTGCCAGCAGTTAGATCTGCTAGGATGGACTCCGAAATTGCTGTTGGCTCATCACAACAAATCACTGTGTGTCCAAGATCTTTCTGTGTGCTGGTGTTACAAACTCTGTGGGCAAGGAACAGGGACAGGGGGCTGCTTTCTATTGCTTATTTTTCTTAAGAAAAATTCAACAAGGGATTATTACTTCTATTTATCACTCACATAGAGGAAGATCAGCTTCCTCTTATTTCCTTGATTTGGCTGCTAGATGACACAAAAAACTCGCAGTCTATTAATTTTATTCACATTTGAACTGAGATTAAAAAAAAGGCTAAAGCACGAAGACTTAGCAGAAAACTAGGAGACAGGGCTTTATAATACAGCAGGAACCTGGTATATTCAACCATGTGGCAGTAAGAAGAATAAAGTAAAGTTCTGTTGCAGAAATATGTTTTTTTCTTTTTCTCACCAGCTTCAAAACATTCTTCAAATTCATGGAAAACACTTCTCAAAATCTCTAGTGACCATATTCTGTCTACCTAAAAAAACCTTCTCATTGGTTGAAAGAACATTATCAACTCACAAAATAAAACAAAAGAGAACTTTCATAACTTCACTAGTACTGCTTATTGCATAAAAAGAGCAAGAGTTTTGCCTTCTGGGCACCACCAATTAGGAGGTTGTGCAGATCTTGGGCTAAAATGCAACCAGAGCCTCTGTGTATTTATCGCAGTTCCTTAATTGAGACTATGCTCTGCACCATTTGTCTTTATTAGAAGTTCTGCAGAAGTCAGGTCATCAGACATTTCTGGATTGTTTTCTGCATACCTTGGATATTGTAGACAGCCAATTACACCTATCCAGGTGTATTTATTCTGTAAAAGGTCCTTTATTCTATAAAAGGACCATTATGGCCGTGTTCCCAGTTTGAAGTCTTTTGGCAGATTCTTCCTTTCTTAGCCTTTAGGTAAGGGAAATTTTTTCCAAGAGACTTATGAGCCTGTATTTGACTTCACCCCAATCCTTGAAACAGGACTACTTTCTGAGCTAGATTTCCTTGGGAAACATCTCAGGGTTTTCCCATGGCAGGGCTCTAACATAATACAGACGAAAGAAAGCAAACACACTGCTCAGGCCTTGATCTCCCACTTATGTACATAATAAATTTCACATGAAAAAATACTTCCATTGATTTAGGACTCTTCATAAGCAGAATATGCCTTTCATATGTATTTGTAGAACTGGGCATCATACACTGTACACAACCGAACATTTGTTATTGTTATTGGAGAAATATGGAAGTAAAGGCCTGGAGACTTGAGTATTAAAAGAAATTTTTATGATTTATAGTGTGGAAGCCTTTTCTAGGCTCAAGAAGAATCACAAAGTAATGATTTTCTGGCTATTGACACACAGGCTTTATGCTTTGCCAGGTCACCTCTTCAACAATATTGGCTAATCCAAACGTTTTGAAATTTCCCATTCTCTAAATTACTCCAATCTAAACAGATCAGTGATTAACTTTAAATCTGCATTCCAAATGGCATAGTCCTCCAGCTCTTTAGTTAAGCTTTTCCTTTGCAAAGGAATTCTTATTTGCTTTTATTACAATGTTAAATTATTTTTGGTCTAAATATGAATGCTATTTAAGCATTTAAAAATTAAACTGCTGTTTGGAACAAGAGGGGTAAAAGTTCTGGAAACCCTCAGTCCCTTTGTCTGACTCCAATAAACATCATAGACCATAATATTTCAAAAAATTCCAACTACTTGATCAGCTTGAAAAAGTTATTGGTATCCTGGCAAAAACTTTGCTCAATAAAACTTTCATAATGAGAACAATTAAAATTCTAGTATGTCAGAGTTCTGAGCAGGCAGCCATGCTTTATTTTTACCTCTGTAGGAATAACACAATTCATAACTTCAGTGCCCACTTTTCACTGCAGAGAGCAAGCTGTTTAATGCTGTCAACAACACCAGGTTCCCCTCCGGCATCTGCATTATTGGCCAACACATATAAACAAAGCAGCTCAGGTCATGCTTCCTGCTCGTTCAAAATAAGGAATACCAGGCATGAACTCTTTTGCCCTACTTGTACTGAGCTCCATAACTTTAAAAAAAAAAAGAATCCTTTTTTCCAACATTTCTTGCAATTCTTATGCCAGGAGAATGCATTCATATCTAAGTATGACATATAAAGGAGTACCCCCTTGATCAAGTAATATTTGAGGTGAACAAGTACAAATCTACTGAACACAGGCTAGCGTAAGTAAACTAACAACATTACTAAGCTAATGCAAACTAAGATATAGGCTTCTTTCTCTAGTGATACTTCCATCTGTACTAGCAGCTGTATGAGGAATAAATTAATGAATTTTGTTGCATTGCTTGAAATGTCTGGATTCTTTCACAGACAGTTTTTGCACTTGTCTAAATCGCCAGTGAGGTTCATTGGGAAATACAGTCACCACACCAATAGTCCTTACTACTAAGTTCTTAATATTCACCAGAATTTCCAAGCAAATATACCCTCCTAACCATCTTCCATTTTAGAACACTAACCTCTGTGAAAGAAGTGAAGAAATAGTAACAAAAGGATTTTCAGCCTTCTTTGAGAAGAATAGTCACTAATCCTCTATCATTTTTAGCTACTCTAAGGTGAATGCTTTAGTTTCTAGCTAAAAAGAGCTACAGAGATTAAACAGGAAGGTCAAAATCAACATGTAAATCACTACAGAAAAGTTCAAATTTTAAAAAAAGAATTTTATTCTTCTTGGCGCTTATCAGTGGAAAGCTGATAAGCTGTGCCACCTTGAGTGTTGAAAAGTATCTGTGATTTCTGGTGGGCAGCACAGCCTCTTTATATGAGGTTTTCCTACCTAACAGCATCAGATCACAGAAACAGAAATGTTTCTGAAACAAACCTCTGCAAGTCTTAAAATCCCACTCAGAGAGAAACAATTGCCAGTACTAGATCAGGCCTGGCATAGCTTTGTCTAGCCAAGGCTTGAAAACCCCCCTAAATGGAAACTCCATCAGCTCTCTGGGTGATCTAGGCCTGTTTCTCCAACCTCTCAAACTGAACTCTGTGCTGCTGTCTCATATCCACACCTTTACAATTGCCATTCAAGTATTTGTAGGCTGCTGCCAGACTATCCCTTAACTCCCCTTTTCCATGCTGAATGAGCCAGCTGTCCTAACGCCTTTGCAAAGGCCCTCTGTTCAAAATCCCTGACCACTGAAGAAGGCTTCCTTCAGACTCTTGCCATTTCTCTACATCCACTTGAAAGGGGTGCTTAGAACAAGTTGCTGCATTCCAGATGTAGTCTCACCGGAGCCATGCAGAGGGTTATAATAAATTCCTCCAATTGTTTGACCACACCTTCCTGACGTGTGCCATAGCCCATTACCCACTTCTCCTTGTTCATAATGGCAGTGCACTTTTGGATCTTATTCCAGTAGTTTTTCAAAAAACCCTCTAGTGTCCCTGTGGAAAAGAAACCGATAATGAGTCAGTAGTGTGCACATGCAGCAAAGGAAGACAGCCAGCTTTTGAGCTGTATTTAAAGAGTTTAGCCAACAGTCAACAGAAACTATTCCCTCTTTCCAGCTCTGTGAGGCCACATGTTCTGTATCCTGTTTTGGGTCCACTCCAGTACAAGAAAGATATGTGGCTTTGGGATCACTCCAGTAGTAGAGTCACCAAGGTAGTCGAGAGGCTGAAGCACAGGATGTTCAAAGAGAACTGAGGGAGTTGGGTTTAGTCGGTATGGAGAAAGAGGCTATGGGAGATACTACTGCTACCTACAATGTACTGGGAGAGTGTAGAGAGAATAGGGCCACTCTTCTCTGAGGTGCAGGAAGGACAGCACAGAAAATTCCAACTCAATATAAGGGAAAATTCTTAACATGAGGTTAGATAAACACCATATCAAGTTGAGATATGGAGATATTCAAAATACAGTAAGACAAGGCTCTGAGTAACTTGAGCTAATGTCAAAAGAGTCAACAAGTCAACCTCCAGAGACTTTTTCAGCCTACATGAGTCAGTAACTATTTGTCCTTCACTGTATTCCCAAGGTCTCCTGCAGCAAGGCTGCTACTCAGCCAGCCTGTTCCCAGTCTTCCAGGTGCAGATATTTGTTCTTTTTGTTGAAATTCATGCTGGCACAATCCTCAAGTTTCTCAAGGTCAGTCTGAATATAAACTGCATCCTTTGCTGTGTCAGCAGCTCCTTACTATCTTAATGATGCCTGCAAATTTGCTGAACAGTGCTTTCTGCTTTATTATACAGGTCACTGACAGAAACACTGAGGAACATCAGCTCCATTATCAACCCTGGAATACTTTGTTACTAACCACCACCTGAACACAGCCATTTCAACTCACCCAATGGTCTGATCATCCAGCCCATCCTTTCTTGGCTTCCAGATGAGAGGTCTGGGGTCAGAAACCTTACTAAAGGCATATGCACCTCTTTCCCCTCATTCTCATAACCAGTCATTTCACTACAGAAAGCAATCAGGATGTCTGTTTCTGATTACCCCCTTGTCCCATTCGAGTTTAGAAATGGATTCCAGGAGAAGATCGTGCACTGCAATCTTTGCAGAGACTGAGGTAAGCCAGAAGCTGATAGCCTTCCAGATCTTATTTTTTGCCATTCTTGAATATGACCATATTATTTGCTTTGTCCATCCATCATGATTTTTCACAGACAATACACAGCAGCCTTGGAATCACAGCAGCCAGGAAGGCAACTACAGCAGCCAACTTTTCCAGCACCTTTAGGTCAGTACCAGGAATATAAATATGTCCAGATGAAGCGGTTTCTAGCTTGTTCACACAGCACTGGCTGCTTCCCAAGCTGTTCTGATACTTGCGGGGATCAGGGAGAAGGTTCTGCCTGTGATACGAAAGGTGAAAAAGGCCCTGAGTACTTCAGCTTTTTCCACATAACCCACACTGTGTTGTCTCATACACCAGCAGCCCCAAACCTTTCCTTTAAAATTTGTCCTTCTTGCTCAATATAATGAAGCTATTTTTAGCTTTAGGGTTTTGACTTTCCTGATCTTGTCCCTAAGTACCTTAATGATCCTTTTATATTCTTCCTTTGTGGCCTGTTTTTGTTTCTGTTCCAAACACCTTCACTGTTTGTATTTCGGTTCATCAAGAAGCACCCTTTCAGGAAAGCTGCTCTTGTTCTGAAACTTCTTTTTTTCCCATATAAAAGGATGTCTTGATCCATCAGTGAGTTCACTTTGAAGGAGTCATCCAGCTCCGTTGGGTACCCTGCTAATGCATGGCTGCTTCACAGAGGACTTCGCTTAGCAATTCCTTGAATAAACAGGTCTGTTTTCTGGAATTCTAGAGCCCTAGCTCTGCAGTTTTATTTCCAGACTTCCTCCAAATCCTGAGCTTCATTGCCTTGTGCTCCCTGCAGCTTAAGATGCCACTAGTGACTGTGTTTTTCAGTCCGTCTCAGTCTGTGGGCAGTAAGTTCTACAGAGCAACACCCCTGGACAGCCTCTGTAACATTTGCATTGGAAATGTGTCACCCACGCAGTCCAGCCTTGGGCTGTCTGCATGAAGCCACACTGACCTCATAGTAGTTGTCTGGACAGTTGGGACCACCCGTAAAAACAGGAGCCTGCAGGTGGGAGGTTTTGACTGGTTGTTTGGAGAAGGCCTCTTCCGCTGTTTCCCATCAGTCAGGTCTGTGGCAGACTTCCAAGATGTCCTTAGTGTTACCTTTCCTCTCTGAAGCTGATGCAGAAGCTTTCAATTTAGCATGTCTCTAGTTTTGCCCTATAGAGCCCTGTGAATATAAAAGATAACTTGCTCCTTATTTTCCCTGGATATCACTCCTCAGTGGCCTGTTTGCTCCATGGATTACCTTCCTAGTGCATTACGTGTCTGATGCAAACAGACCCTGATTGAGACTGTCCCCACCTTTTTTCTCCTCAAACCTTGATCTCCTGGTTCGTCAAGAGAGGTCACTAAAGGCACCAAGGGCAGTGAAACATTCTAGATATTTAAATGACAGCATATAAAAGTAGTAATCAGTGAATAGCTTATGCACAATTATTCTCAGGAGTAAATGGGATTTTTAAAGTGTACTAAACCACCTGATATTTGCATAGAGTTGCATACTGACAAGCTGCAGAGGTAAATTAGAGGCATTCAGCTTGGAATCTTCAGCTCAAATTTGTGTTCTTCATCCTTGGATCCATAATATGACTTCAGGGCTTGTGCTCCTTGTGCTAAGTTTTTTAGGTTCGTGTAAGTAACAGATGAAGTGTCATGCTAAGATCTTAAACCTTTTTTCTACTAAATTCTACTAGTTTAGGCTGGAGAAAGATCAACTTTATTTATCTTAAGTTTATTTTAGCTGTTGTGACTCTTTCAACTGCCAGATTCTCTGCATTTCCATTGAACATTATTCACAATAATACTAAGCATTTGTATGAGCATCCAGCTATGAATTATCTTACAGTCAGTAAGCAGCTTTATTTGCAGCAACTAACATAATTTTACTTTCAGTGTAAAATTTTCAAATATTTCTCTTTTCCTCTAGCAATTATATTGTGCACTACAACAAACTACAATAAAAATTGTAAGCCATATTAAATTCCACTGGTTTCCTAAATTTAATGTAAAACATTTGGACTTCATTTTCTTCCAGACACATTAAGTTTTTATTACTTCTTTTTGAAAGATTGTCCTGTGCTCCGTAATTCATATTTGTTTCTGCTCTGGCACATTATTTACCAATAAATTCATTATAAGATGGATTTTGGAATTCTTGTATTTTGTTTGGTTTTTTAAAATTCTTTTCTGTGTTCATCTAGAAATTCAAATTAATGCCAGACGAATATAAGCAATTATCTGGAAGTCAATCCAAAGATAAATGCTCAAGTGTAAGCAGACTGCAGTATTTCACTCTTCTATGGTGTTCAAAAAGAGTGTATAACAGCAAAGTTGTATTGAGATGTCCATTTTTCTATTATTTCATTCCATGTTTGAAAAATAAAATTATTACTTCAATAAAAAATTTAATATTTTCTTCAGGCATTCTTTTTAGTAACAAAAATTAGGTGCCATCCAATCCTATAGAAAATATTTTAGATTTACATTAAGTCACTATTTTAGGCACAAAAAATACTTGTGGAAAACTAAATTAGAGTTTTCATCACATGAAAAAAAACCCACCTTTTAGTTTCTCATAAAGTCTAAGGTTTTTAAGAGATGGCTGAAGGCAGCTTCTATTAGAAGCATTGGCACTTACCATCACTATGAACCTCATCACACATCTGTAACACTCAGTTTGCTTTGAAACTTGACCACATGTGGTTTACAGTCAGCCTCCAGCTTCTGGAGTTCAGGTGGTTGTTAGAAAAAATAGTGTTAGAAAGCTTTGTTCTTAGAGGCCAAAAATGGGTTTTGTGTGATCTGTTGCTAAACAGAATTCTGCACCTGCATCTGCCACCAGCACTCCTTGCGACTGTACTTTCTGGAAAATAAGTCTCTTTTATCTGCCTGCTTGCAGTGCATCCTCTTTATGGTAGTGGTCATAACTTCTGTGGTGTAAGAATGCACCCGGTGGATAAAACAGAGTTCACTGATCCCCAGTCAGGCAAGAATTTGACAGAATAAATACAGCTCTTCTTTCTTTCAGACCCATGTTGAATACAAGGCCCAAATTGTAAAACTTCAGAAAACTGTATCAATGGATAAATTTAAGCCATATCAAATTAGACATTTTCCAGCTCCTGACCCTGAACCTTTTGTTAAAACTTGAACTCTGCAAACCAAATTATTTTTAGCTTCAAAACACTTGGCTAATTTATTTTCATTTTGCGTGTCTTTGTGCTTCCAGTTTCTGGCAACTTCTACAAGTAAGAATGCCAAAGTCGTCCATTCAAATTGTATCCTTAGCCAAGTGAAAAGGGGAAAACACTGAAAATCATGCAAGACAGTCTTTTCTCATGAGTTTTCTGTTCTCATGAACTTTGTAGGCCAATTTTGGAAATACAAAAGTTCATAATGTAAGAGACATCAGATAAGGAACCAAACTTCTGGGATTCACCCATTTGTCACTAATTCCTCTTCCTTCTGGCAAAAAAACCTAAGATTGCTGAAGGGAGGAAAAAACATAAGGAAGGGAGAAAAGTCCAGAAATTTAAAAAAAAAAATATTAAGAGAAGATCCATGAACAGACTGCAAAGAAAGTCCTGAAGAAAAAAAAATGACAGTAGGCTGCATTCAGGAGATGAACTATGGAGAGGAAAAATGGGATAAGATGGGCATCTAGTTGGATATAGACATGTGCTTTGTCTTAGAAGCTAAAATAACTACCTTAACCTGAGCACCTCAGTTCAGACAGCCAAAGATGAGGTGAGTATTACCTAAATATTTGTTTTCTTACCACCTTCTTTATTCTTTTGTGTACATCAGTAATTCTTTTGTTCTGAAATACTGGTAGTATTTTAGGATCCTCATTTTTATATGCAGGTGTGCTGGTTTTGCTTGGGGTACAGTTAACTTTCTTCATAGTGGCTGGTATGGGGGTCTGGTTTGGATTTGTGCTGAACACAGGGTTGATAATATAGAGATGTTTTTGTTATTGCTGAGCAGGACTTGCACAGAGCCAAGGCCTCCTCTGCTTTTTGTACTGACATGCTGGGAAGGAGGCAGGGGGCCTTGGGAGGAGACACAGCCAGGGCAGGTGACCCAAACAGACCAAAGGGATATTCCAGACCAAGTGACATCATGCTTAGTACATGAAATGGGGTAAAAAAGGAAGATGGGGGAACATTTGTACTGATGGTGTTTGTCTTCCCGAGTCACCATTACACAAGATGGGGTCCTGCTCTCCTGGAGAGGGCTGAACACCTGCCTGCCCATGGCAGCAGTGAACTAATTCCTTGTTTTGCTTTGCTTGTGTGCACAGTTTTTGCTTTTCCTATTAAGCTGTGTCTTTACCTCAACCCATGAGTTTTCTCACTTTTACCCTTCCAGTTTTCTCCCTGATCCCACTGCTGGGATCAAGCTGCTGAAACCAGGACAAGAAGTCACTGATGGGCTATTTATAATAGGCCTTTATAATTGTGACAGATGCATCAAAACTCTTGTTCATAATAGAAGCCCTTATCTCAACTCTGTGGATAAAACTTGTATATTTGAATAGTCTACTACAAAATATGACAACATAATGCAGGGGCAAAAAAGCAATTTGTGGGGAAAAAGACAAAAATCTATTCACACTGTCTTACTTCACTTACACTCACATACCTGTAGATCCATCCACCCAAGCACCGCAGTGTTCTGTGAACTCACACCATACCCGCTGCAATCCTCTAGCTATTTACAGTCTCTTGACATAAAGAGCCTTAAAAAATGCCATTATCTTGGAACTTGGAGTTGCAGACTCTTTAATCTTATGGTTCTAATATCATCTGATCAAATGATCCTAATCTTCTGAGTTTTTACAGCATTGCATGACCTTCACCCACATGACTTTTATCACATTTGTTAGGAGGCTAAAACCTCACGTAATTTTGAAAACGTACACGTTTTAAAGGTTATTGCTATTAGTATGCATGGATACCTGCTGGGATCCCCTGCAGTGCTCTCATGGGCTACAAGCTGGTTTTGACTGCTGTGAATGACATAAAACTCTGTTCTTCTCATTCACCAGACACTAACTTTTCTTTGCTGAAGTCACAGGTCCACCAAATCTATGGTTTTTTTCACTATAAAACATGTTTTTATGACTAAACTGATACTATATTGGTTAATGTTTGGCAGAAACCCATTTCATTTTTATTCTTCAGTTCTAAAAACAGAGCAATAGTGACTAATAGAAGAAACCTCTTAATAGCAATCCAGTGTATACACTAAATATGCAACTGTCAGTGAGAAATATTGAATATGTAGAGACATACTTGTAAATGCTATATATGTAAATAAGTAAGTAAGCAGAGGTTAGAGTATATTTCTTAAAAAATATAGGTTTTCTTTTTCTTGAAAAAAACCTATCTTCTAAAAAATAAGACAAGCCGCAGCCTACTGTGGCACGGTGCCACCATGTAGCTCTTGACATCAGCTAGCAAGTTCTCCTATTAGTTAAAGAAAACATTTTTCCAAGAGGCTCAGTTATGTCATTCTCTGATACCAGTCTATTTTCATTCCTTTAGGCAGTATATAGGAAACTCAGCTTCCCAAAAGGGCTGGAAGAAGCCCAAGAGTCCTGTCCTCACACACAGAACTCCATACTCCAGCTCTTTCTCCTTTTCCTTAACAATAACTTTCAAACAAAGGAAGAGGAGACACTACAATCAGTTAATATCTGAAATGTTTCTCCTCAATTGTAAACAGCCTTGGGTCTGATGTAAAAGAAAACATGGCACTCTTTTCTGGCATTAATAAAACTGTCCTTTATTAGAGATACCTGATCTGTATTGCAGCAACACAGAATGCTAGATGAGAGCCAATGTCCTGGATCCAGTATTCCTAACAGTGGGTTTATCTTGTTGCACCAATGAAAGACACATTTCACAATAAGAAAAACCTCATCACCAACCACCTTCTTTTTCAGCCTGAACCAATTGCGTACAGTTTCAGGAAGGCATTTTAATTTCTGCCCTCTTGGTGATAAATTCCTGTCATCTGAATCTGTGGCTCACAAGGTGCTGGGGTAATCAGCAGGAGCAACAGGTCTGCTCTTTGCTGGTTCTTCAGCCAACTTCTTGTGTGCCTGGTAATGCATTCCTAGGGAAGAAGTTTCCACTGAAACGTACGCTTCCTCAGTGAAATGCAGTTAGGAAAGGTTATTCCTTCCCTTAATTATTTCAGCTTTATGCCGAATACTCAGTGGGACGTATCCAGGCCTTGCTGACTCTGAAAGGTTCGTGAGCCAGCCACTACTTTGAGGTGCCTCTGTCTGCACTTACAGGGAGGGTGCCAAAAATAGCAAAGGTTTAGATCTCTACAGCCAAGACTTCTGAAAACACAGACCAAAAACCAGTAATTTTTGACATCAAAATGAGTCAAATCCAACAGATGAAACAGATTACAATACAAGGCTAGAAAACAAAGCTGCCCTTTGGCATGCAGATCATTTTCACCAGCCTTCCCTTAGGCCAACAGCTTTCTCCTGATGCTCTAGGTTGCAAAAAAAACTGGGCAGCCTGTCTGGGGTCCACTGGGAAGGTCTTCTTCCCACCACCTTTAAGATGTGTGTTTGTTCCCTAAGCCTCTCAGAAAACTTCCAACATCTAAACACTACAGGCTCCCACTGGCTGCCTCCCTCATGCTCCATACTGACCTTCCATCTTCTGCTCCAGATGCGCGTGCCTATATAGTCCAAGAGAAATCTCCCAGGAGCTACATCTGTCCCAGAGAGCAGCATCCAGACAAGGCAACCAGGGGCCTTCTCCTGCTGCCCAGACACTCTGTCTGTCAGACAGCAGCATGCAGTACATCAACAGGTAGTAGGCACATCAAGTGAATGTTCCTGCATCTCCTCCATCAGTTTCTCTTATTTTATCTTCAGAGATTACAACTCTGTTGACTGAAAAAAAAACCAAAACCAAGCCAAACAAAAAAAAAAAAAAACCCCCCAAACAAGCAAACAAAAAAAACCCAACCAAAAGAAAACCCCAAAAGAAACCCCAAACAAAAAACACCCCCAAAACTTTCCTCTCTCCCCAGACTTTAACTGGTGAATGTTTTCTCTTTACTTGCCTTTGTGGTGTATGTTCACAGATACTCCTCTGATTTCGCTAAACTCAGTTGAGAAGCTCAAAGTCCTTTTTAACAATCATACATTTCTTCTATGATTTGTCACTTATATGTAAGAGTTTTGTTTCATCATATCTTGACATACATACTTCCTGACATAAATCAAAGTTTTTATCTTTGCTGTTTCTGATAAGCAGCTCTTGTTTTCCTTACAATTATCTCTTTCAATTTACTCTATATTTCTAATGCTGTCTCTGGTCATAAATATAAAGTCAGTGTGGGCTTATAAAATGGACCTGTTCATGTCTGGGGATTCAGAAGATTATTTCTTTAAAATTTCATTACCAATTCAGAATGCTGCTAATAAATATGCATGAAGAACTGACCAACCTTCACATACAATGGTGCTCCCTTGCTGCCTATTTGCCACTAACTGTTTAAAAGAGTAGTCTGGCAGGTAACATACAATCAAATGAACTTCCAGTGTCTCTGACGTGCCTGTCTCAGGTGACATCCTTCCTCTTCTGTGTCTCAGCTCTATGCACAGGAGCTGTGTGGGCCATGGTACTATGCACTAACAAGCTCTTGTGAGCTGTTTTATAATTCACTCCTAAGCCTGCACTGGAGCACAGCTTATTACCACAACAAAACTGTATTTGGACTTGACTGATTAAACAGTCTGTTCTGAACCCCTTTAGTCCCCAGGAATGATGATAATCCCTGCTATTAAAAGTTGTATGACTAATATGTCAGTGAAAGTTAAGGGCTCTTCAATTCATACTGTGATAGTCTCTTTCATCTTTAATGTCTCAGGGGCATTTATCTTTTGCATAGAAGCTCATGTTACATCTCCATGAGACCTTGAGCATGTCCCTTGCTTTTTTGGCAAAGAATTTGTAAACTTAGGACATGATTCATGTAAAATGTGTCTATCTACAATTAAAGGAATGGTCCACGTTTCCCAGTCTGGAAACTCCTAAATCTATACATGTCTAAAGTACTTCTGATGCCCTACTGGTTATTCTGAATGTCCTGTAGGCAGCTGAAGCACATACTTGAGACATGCTGGATTCAGTAGCAGCTCTTCTGGAAGGAGCCGAAAGTTTTGGTTTTTCCTAAACTGAAACAATCATCTATGCTCTGTTGTTGAAGAAAATAGAAAAATCCCATTCTGATGGAGAAATGGGGATCTGCAAAGTACATGAAGAAAAGAATCCTTTTCATATGGTTCAGATGACAGCTGAAGTATTTTGTCCAGCTAAAGGTGCTGCAGTTTGATAAAACTGTGGATCAATTAGGGAGAGTCCAAATAAGAACAAAGAGAAAGTCTTGAAAAGGATAACCTAGGGGAAAAAACCGGAAGGATTCTGGAAAAATTATTAAAGAGCAAAACAGAAATAAGACCCTTTCTTTGGGATGATTTCTGTTCATCTGCTCTGTCTTACCAATAAAATCTTAAGGTCACCCAGTGCAGACTGCATTTTTTAAAGTGTTTCCACAATTAAATAATTTTCAAAATACTTTAGAATAAATGATAGGATACAAGAATTTAACTTCCTTCCCTACTTTATGCTACCCTTAGTAATGGATCTAGTAATAGCTAGTAATCTCACTAAGAGCTGACTTCAAAAAGGACACTATTCTTCAGATTCTGCTCTGGATTCAAGAAGGATGACCTCAGTAATTAATCTTCCACTGCTGTTCTTTACTTTGTAAATAAAATTCCGCCAGCTGCTACATTTATGCTCCTTGAAAAGTGAAGATGTCACTCTTCAAGTATTTTGGTGGTTATTGCTTGTTTTTTTTATGGCTTTGTCACTAGCCTGTTATTATGTGAGGTTTTTTCCAGATATGGTGTTTGTATCAAACCAGTAAGAAATATCCATGGTGCCAGGATGCTGAGCTTACATAAACAGAAATAACGTAATTTTAACCCACAGAATCTTAATTATGGAGGATTCTGGACACTTCTCCAAGGTCAGTAGATCTGGGTCAATGAACATCACTGATATCCAGAGAGTAGAAAGAGTCATTTTTAAACATGCTGTTTTCCAAAAATGCTTTTGAGCTAGTAGGTCATCCAAGATTTCCAGACTCTTACAAACAGGGAAGTTTTTAGTTTAGGCTTTAAATACATTCTGTCACCTTCACCCCACACAACATATGGGCAATAAATAGGAAGATTTCAAATCAGGGGAACTAATGAAGTATCTTAACCACCTCTTGTATATTCTGCTCCAACACTGCGCTCGTGTTGACCCATCATGGTTTTTTCCTCCCATTCCCTAAGTTTCAATGCTATCTGTATAAGACCATGAGCTATGGATATGATCTGTATGAAGGGTTTCTGTTAGGGCCTGAATAATTATGAAGAAAAATCCTTCCCTGAGGTCAATGACTACTCAGAACATATAGCAAATTTGAGTATAAGCCTAAAAATCTGTTAAAGTCAACCATTCAACAGAAATGTCAATGACAATTTAGGGGCCGGTGAGAACGAGGGAAAGTTCAATGCTATAAAATATCACAAGCTGACAGCAATTAAAAAGAAAAAACTCACAACATATCTTCCTTCTAGGATATTTTACTTCTCTTCTAATCTAAACCAATGACAAAGTGTCTAAGGACAATATCTTTTAACAACTTAGTTCCTAGAAAAAGTACAGTAGTTTACATGTCCATAAGCCAAAAAATTCAGAGTAGGGTTTACCCTAACCAGTGTTAATGTAGCTCTGTCTTTGTGGAATTTTTGTTTATCTGTAGGAAGTAATACTGTAGTGGATATTAGTAATGTTGGCAGTGTAAATGGCCATTAGGGAAATGATAAAAATTATTCCAAGAGCTAAACATTTTTAGAAATGCTTCAGTTGCCCTGCTGTTTTCATTACTTTTTTTCCCCCCTGAAGTTTTTATTCAGCTGTTCCAGTCTCTGTCCATCACCCAGCAGTCTTTCTTGTTTTACACTCAGAGAAGGGTACCCCAAAAAGTCTCATGCTAAGACCATGAAAAACGTTTTAAGAAAAGCTGAACTGAAACCCCTGAGCTCTCAGTTATAGTTGTGGATGTGGCCCCAGGAGAAGATGGTCAGGGCAATTAAGGCTTATTGCTGCCCTCAGACCCTGACAATAATAGAAATTAAGTCACCACAGAACTGTAGTAAAGGTCCTATTGTGGAATTAAAATTGGTTAGACAAGCGGAAGCAGTGTTTCAGTAGTAGTGTCCCTTGAGATGTGCCCTTTGGACTGGTTTAATTCATATCTTTATCAGTGATCTGATGAGAGGAACATGGTTGTACAACAACATAATGAAATCTCCAGTCTGGCAATGATACCAAGACCTTTCACCTACTAAAATGCTCAGTGGGTGGGCAAAATGTGGTGAGTGAGTTTCAGTACAGAAAAACAAAAGGTGATACATTTAAGCACAGGGCTAGAAAGATGATTTGGGGGCTGTGTCACCTCAATTATGAGGAAAGGCTGAGGGAGCTGGTCCTGTTTATCCTGGAGAGAACGGAGAGCGGGTCTTATCAATGCATACAAGTGTCTGAAGAGAGGGTGTCAAGAGGATGGACCCAGGCTCTGCTTGACCAATTGGACAAGAGGCAACAGGAAAAAAAAAGGAACACAGGAAGTTCCACCTGAATATGAGGAAGAACTTCTTTACTATGCAGGTGACTGAGCACTGGGACAGGTTGCCCGGAGACGCTGTGGAGTCTCCTCCTCTGGAGACATTCAAAAACCATCTGGACACAATTCTGTGCAAGGTGCTCTGGGGGACACTGCTTGAGGAGGGATGTTGGACTAGGTGGCCTCCAACCCTATCCATTCTGCAATTCTGTAATTCTTTGAAGTAGAAATTATGTATATCATGTGTACAGATGCAGTATTCAGTTCTAAATCCAGCAACTCAATGTGCAACTCAAACGTTTGGAGCCAGCTCTCTGAAATTGGCTTAGTGTGCAGTAGCAGCCTAAAGAGAAGCACTGGAGTGCGCTGTGTCACCAGAAAGGGCATGGAGAACAATTTCGTGGGCATTATCTTGCCAGCGCTGAAAACTTTGTTGCGCCTGCGTTTGGTATAAGGTGTGTAGTCCTGGTCTTCACCTCTACAGGGAGCAGGAGATAAATAAAGCACAGAGGAAGGCTCTTAAAATGATCAGGAGGGTGAAGTAGCTGCCATACAGAAGGAAACTAAAAACCCTGGGACATTTAAATTTGGAAAGTAGGAGGTTGAATGATACATTCATGAGGTTTACAAAGTGGTTAAAAAGAACACAAAACTTTTTTTCAGCATAATCCTCAAAACTATAACAGCAGGCACTGGCTGAATTAGCAGGAGGTTAGTATGAGACAGCCCTAAAATGAAGTACATTTTTTATACAAAGGGTAGTGAGCTTCTGGAACTTCTTGTCACAGTGAAGGCAGGAAATATCAGCAGGCTTAAAAGGGTATTAAACAAATTTGAGGGCAGCAGATCTACAAACAGATACTTTGGGACTACAAATTGTTCTGAGCAGGAAGTGGTTCATTCTTTGCTGTTCAGTGTGGTATTCTGATTGTTTATCCTTGAGGTGTTGTTGTTGGACAGGCTTTTATAACTGGCAGTCTAACAGTTATCTGCAGTTTATCCACATTTACTCAAACTACTGTCTTTCTTAATGCCAGCATGAGTAGGGAGCAGAAACCACAACCAGCTTTACAAAGCAATGGAGGGTGGAGGGTTTGGAAGCCAAGCAGGCAATCTAGAACAGCACAGAGAAGACCACCAAGCAGATTATTTAGCCTCCCACCTCCAACAATCTCTGAACTGCTGCATACACATTGTATGTACCTGGCTCACCTTACTTCATAACAGACTCTTCAAATTAGTATGGTTCAGTATAATATTTGTCTTGGGAAATTCCTTGAGGTGAAATAGTTGGAGGTCAGAAGAGTATTTGGGAGAAATACCTCCCATGGTTGCCCTCTAGGATTCCCCTTGCTCTTGTAAAAGGATATTGGTCTGAGTCAGCATGGCTGTTCCTGCTCTGAGCAGTGCTCCTGCCATATATTGACTACATGAACAGAACATGCTAATATTAAATCTGAAATGAAATCTACTTATCCATTGAAGCCAGACAATAGCTGGTTTAATTCCTTTGCACAGCTCAACCAGTTGGAAGCCTTAAGAATTTAACATTTGAAAACAACATATGGAAGGCAGTGTTCATGTACAAACCTCATTGACTGTCACCAAATAAAATTTGGTCACTTTTTGGAGGTGCTATGAGGTAGTTTAAAAATTTCAATGGTTATTCTGTTCATTGCTATTTTGATCCTCTAAGGGTCACATTCTATGACTTGTTTCTGGGTTGTTAATTTTAGTATATTTTAAATTGGCCCATTTTTCATCTGAATGTCGTTGTGCTTAGACAACATGCTGGATATGGCATTTTGTAGCTGATTAAAATACATTCAAATATTTTCCTTTAAATCACACAGTTAAATAACTTGAAGACTATATAATTAATATATACTCTCTATAATTGCGTGAGTTCACTTTAGTCTTACATAAAGCCCCCCTATTTCAGAAACCAGGTCTCGGCAGAGTTTAAGGAAGGAGAAGTGCTAACTCAACATACTCTCAACTGTTGGAGAGCCAAAGCCTGGAGATACTACGTGACTTCCTTGAAGCTGCTCAGGGAGCAGCAGAGGAGCTAAATTAGTGCTAGATCTCTTGGGTTCTGAATCACAACAACAACATTGCCCTCCCTCTTCTCACTACTTCTACTCAAGCCACAGCTTCCTATGCTGATCTTCTGCAACTCCATTCCTAGGGAAAGCCAAGGGAATCTATCTTTTTGGACCCTCCTTCTGTGTGTAAGTGTGCTGGCAGATGGGTGGCCGAGTCACAGATGCCAAACATCGGACTGGGTGAGGCTGAGCAGTAGCCAGAGAGCAAGGCTGCCAAGCTGCTCCCTGCAGACAGGGATCAGAGCCTGCACGTAGCCAGCAAATGTCCAAATGAGGATGTTAACAGAGAAACAGCTCCAGCAAGAGTCATGCATTTTGGCTCCTCCTCTGCCTTATGCCACCATGATGACCCATCATGGTAAACCAAACTTGGAAGAAGAAAAAAACTCTGAAACATATAAAAATGCAGTTTATCCAAAAGAGTATTTTCCAGACTTCCTCTGAGGCTGAAGCAGTGTTTGCTTACTCTGAGCAATATTGCTCTCAACAATACAGACATTGTTTGAACAATACAGACCCAGACTGAACAATTGCTCTTAACAATGCAAGCCCTTAAACTTGTCAGCCAGAGAGGCTAGCTGAGTTAATGAAACTGGAAAACTCTGCCATCTTGGACTCTTTGCTTAGAAGTGAAATGAAATGCCAAAAGAAGCATTCCCAGGAGCTAAATTTCACCCAGTACCCCAGAACTGTTCTGTTCAGGAGAGAAGGGGCTGAAAGCAGTAACCTGAAATACAACTTGTAGGTTGATGGAGAAGAACGTTTCCCTTCTTTGGTTGTAAAGATGGCCATTTGGGGAAAGCAGCTTTCCAAATGTAACTCAGGCCTTTGAACATAATCCCAGGGTTTCTGGCCTTTATGAAGGAATTACACAAACTTCAGAGGGACTCCTGAGACCTCGTGAGCCATCTCTCTCTGACACAGGGGCTTGAACTTTTTTCCCACTCACCTGGTTTTCTCCAGTCCGTTGTCCTTCCACATCAGGGCACATCCTGAGGGATACATTAGATATTAACTAATACTAACATATTCTTCTTTGTGTCCAATCTTGAGATCACAGGTGATTTCAAGTCCAGATAATGTGTCATTAGGAACAAAACCAATACTCATAGCAAATGTTTTACCAAGAAGCCTGGAAAATCTGAGTCAGGATAGAGAAAACCATTTACCCCTTCTTCTCTCATGGCTGTCTCTCTGTTCTGCTCATGGATCTTCATTGGGTATTCCCACAACCAGATCATATGTTTCCAAAGTGTGCACAGCTTTATTTAAATATTTAAATTCTGAGAAATTACATTTCCTTAGTTACAACATTTTAATAGTTACCTTCATACTCAATAGTGTTACCTGGTTGACTTGTGTTTGATTTCCACCTGCTGGACCTTTTGTTTTCTATTTTAAGCTGCTTTATTTTTTAAGCGAATTAAATTGATCTCCCCATGGAGAAGTGTGGGAAACTATTTTAATAAATGATGGAACATGAACATAATGTTAGTTACTGGGTAGTGTGCTTTAGCTTGTAGTAGGTGACCTGAACAATAATAATGTGAGCTGCCTCTAGGTTTTGACATACATAATTATTCAAAACAGTTGTGCTACATAGTGATGACATGGTAGTTTGTGCAGTTTTGTATTGCTTTTGAGGTGAATGTTGGATCACAAAATCAGGGAGACAATATTTCTTTTTAAAAATAGAGTGTAAAGTACCATGGACATGGTGAACTATAACTCAGGATAGTCAAACCTTATCCCTGACTGCTTTTTGAAAACCACATCCTGTGATAATTTTGTGTTTGAACAATGACAATGTTTTTACAAACATTTCTTAGCTTAGCAAATCAAATTTTTTGTTAACTGTCTGTTGTTAGTCATAAAAGAGAAGGACATATGTATAAGCACATATAGATTTGTATAAAAAATACAGCGCGCATCTGTGTCACTTGTATCTCACCTTTTTCAAAGAGCTTGTGCCCTATCTGCCACAGCCTGATGAAATACATATTAATAACAGATGTTAGATTCCTCTCCCTTTCCTGCACACATGATAATTTTTCGTTTCCTTTCTGCATGGGGCCCAGGATGGGACCTCATCCCCTGGCACTTGGAGGAGTGTCTTGTGACTATTATTACTACTAATCTTTAGTGATTATTTGCTTCACAGTGATGCCTCTGTGTGTCAGTCACGTTCAGAACCCTTGTGCACTACACAGAAAATTTATATAAAGGAAGATAATTTATACAATACTTAGCCTGACAGGCAATTCTCTCAGCATATCACCAATTCTGAGCCTCTCAGGTACTATATAAAAGGCAGATGCTAAAACATCTCTGTGGTTGTTGAACTTATTAATACATATGAAGAGGTTTCTCTCTCGTCAGAACAGCAGCTTGGGAAAATGCATGAAGATGCTTCTCATAAATATGTCATAGGAGGATGGTACTGTATTGCTTAGAGCTGGCATTGGCAACAAATAGTTGATACAACAGCTTCTCAGTGCAGTTGGAGAGGACAAGGAAAATAACACTTGCAGAAGCATTCCTAACTAGGAGCCAAAATGTTTGGCATGCCATTTTTAGTTCAGGTGCTAAAATACAGTACTATGCTAATATGAGGCCAAACTAAAATCACAAAGGAGGAAATCTAAACTTTTTATTTATTTCATTAGATATCCTCAATAATGGTTTTATATGGCTTAAATTTCTGTTAGAAAAAAGGTTTAGTCAATGGATCCTTTACTCCAACTTGCAGGATTTCCCACCTAGACATCTGCCCCTCCAGGAGCTGACAGATTCTGCTGGTGGGCAGACTAGAGACAAGGGGTAGCAAGAACTGAGAAGGGGTGTCTGCTGGGCCTTTCCACTCTGAAGGACATCAGTGCACTACTTAGTTGCACCTGAGGCAGCAGTTCCTCAAAAATGTTAACCCAGCTGGAGAGTTGGAGGACTTCTGCCAAAGAATGCAGTGGAGAAAACAGAGAAGTGAGTGGAGCTCAGGGTGAGGGCTGAGTCCTGGCTCATCTCCCTACAGAGACACAGACTTGTTGCAAGCTAAGGAAGAACATCTGATGGAGTTCTACAAACCAGTGCAAGAAGCTTCAAAGCAGCCTCATAGAAGTAATTTCCTGCAGCTGTCAGCAGAGTTAACCATTACTTGAAAAAACTAGAGTACCAAGCACAGCAGAATTTTGAATACACAAAAGTAAGACTCAGGGTACTTGCCTATGTGCTGTGATTTATGTCAAAAATGGGGAGTAAAAACCCAGAACCCTTCACAAGGCTTTGTCTTGAGTCTTACAAGCTAAAAGTAGCCGTAGAGTTGTGTTGGAGATGACCCAGATTTGCCAAGAATAGAAAACCTATTAAATTCTTTGGGTCTAGGTAGCAAAAAAAGAAGGTGCAAGGAGCTGTCAAATAGTAAGCACCTGCTCTGCATGCATTAGTGTTCATATGTACAAAAAAACCCCAAAACCCTGATGCGAGAACAGAGACATCCTACGCTTAGACTAGCTGGGTTTGGTACACACATCCTAAGGCTCTTTATGACTGTGTGGTCCTGCTTACTCTTCTACTTGCTGGCAGGAGAGAAGGGCAGTGGAAATCCTTAAATTGCCTACATGATGGAGTAAACAGTCTGGTCTCACAGTAGCCCTAAGAAACTTGCTTGCAGACAAGGCTGAGCAGGAAAGCAGGACTTTGCTTGCATCATATCGTCATTAATATCTACAGTGGTATAGACAAAAGCCAGACATCCAAAGATTGCCTACATTTACTTCAGGCAATCCACTCCAGATGCTGTCAAGTGACTTGTAGCAGTGCCCTGCTTGGAAAGAGGGATTAGCTGGACGATCCCTGCAAGGGCACTAACTCATTCCAACATAAAAAATGTCAGAAGGACAATACATAATAATTGTTTCTATTTCTGACACATCTTACACTACACAGTTTCAGAAATTGAAAAATATAGTTCTGAAAGCCCCAGCAGTGATGATGTGATTTGATGAGAATACTAATATGTTATACAGCAGGAAGGAATTACTGAAAATTCTACCATGCGTACAAATCTTTGCTCCTACTGACTAACAGCCTCTTTCATGTAGGTATATCTCCAGAAAACTTCCAAAAATAAATTCAACTGGTTTTTAAAAATACGCATTTTGGATTATACTTCTGTAACTAATAGATCATGGAAGTGATATGTCTAGAACAGGAAATTCAACATCTGACAATTAAAATAGGAGAGATTTTGCGAGGAGCTTATGGTCCGAATTGGCTTAGATGTAGATTTAGAAGCTGAGTAACAAGATTTCCAAGTGTCATTGGGATATTTGGCAATTCCAGTTGCAAAAAGATGTCAAATTGCATGCCTGGTCACAGTAAAAGAAAAACCTTCCCAAGGTTAGGGAGTGGTCAAAGATAATGCTCCAGATCTCCTTGCCTTCCTTCTGTACTGATTTTCTACAATTAGTGCATCAGAGTCATGAATGTATCAAAGATAGGATAATACTGCATATAATAGGAATTTATTTATTTTTTCCCTGAAACGGACACCTATTAGTCTGCTGCTCCTGTTCATGAAGAAGTGGAAGTGTAGGTTATATGGCAAGAGGAGCGCTGGTACTTATAAAGAACCCAAAGAGAAGGAGATAAATACTGGCAGGAATTAATCAGTGTATGTCTTTTCTCTGTCCCATAGCCAGTGTCTCATTCTTTGGCTGCACTATTCTGTTCTATTCTGTCACCACATTCAACTCTGGCTACACCAAACTCTTAACAGCTAGATGACAGGAGGGCAGGGATCAGATAAATCAGAAACTTCCTCATGTCCCTAAAGCTGTGGAGAAATTCAGATTGGATCCACAGAGAAAAAAGGAAATTTGCAGGGCGTTAGGCAGGCAGAAGAGAGGAGAAATAGCCCCAAGAATAGCTGTGGTGGGGAACAGAAACAAGTCTGTGGGCATAACCTGGCCACGTGTGACAGCCTTTCTGATTAGGGGGAGACAGCAGTCGTTCTGCTCCCATTCTCCCAGGACTTACCTTGTCCTAAACAGACTCTGAAAAGGGCACAAGCTCCTATTTCCTGCTCTTTTTGCACACTAAGAGCTCTACATTGCAGTCCAGTGCAAGTGGGCTTGTTTTGAACTATGGCTTTACGGCTCCTTTAAGATTAATGTGGTTAGGGTTTATATGTGGGAAAAAAGCTGTTCCTCACCCCCACATTCATTCTACGCTCACATGTACTCCCAATCATCCATAAAAGGTCTGCAACATAATCATTGCACTGGTCAAATATGAAAGGCAGTCTTGCAAAATTTTACTTACTCACACTGCCTGTGTGAGTCACCTTTCATTTTAAGCAGTATGTAAAGCATTTTTTGGCTCTTGTTGTCACCACTGATGAAAATAGGGATGAATAGATTTTCTGTAACTGTAAGGCAAATTCTTTTTCTGTTCTACTTTTCTCATGGCATTTTTGCAAGTCTGAAGCCAAAGTGTTTCATTCTGATCCAATTTTATTGTGTTTTCTCAAAATCAGTGTGCTTCCTAGACATGAAGAGCACCCAGTGCATATACAAAACCCCATACTTTAATTTATCTGCAATTTTACTTTTCAGGATTTACTCAAATGGTAATGATAGCCAGCCACACTTCTGGAGAATTTTCCAGGACTTCCCAGAACAGTGAATAATTGTCTAACTAGATGTTGCCCTCTGTTGTGTGTTCAGCTGTTGATGTCTAACACTCCTCTCAATGGACACATTGATAATTACCCAATCTTAAACATCTTCTGCCATATTTGGGAAGGTGCCTCAAAGCTGAAGAATTTTTCTGTGTTCCTGAAACTAATTGATAAACCAGGCCAGATTATAGGACTCCTTCTGAAAAAAGTAATGGTTAATCATTTTTGAAGCACTTTTAAGCAAGGAGCAACAGCTCTCCAATCTTCTCACTCCTGTTCTTTATACACACTAGACCGCTTGGGAATATCTGAAGCATTGCCAGAAGTAATTTTTATTTTCTTAGCTAACATGAGTAAAAGGTTACAGATGCTGAATGCAGTTTACGTTCTACTTAACTGTGCCATTGATTATGCTCACCTGGAGCTGCAAATGGGTCCTTCTCAGGAATACTTATGGGGAACTAGCTGCCAGTATAGCAAACAGCTGTCTTTTAAACCACCATTTCTCAAGAAAAGATCAACAAATTCTTAATTCTTTTGGTTGTTGTTTATGCAGTGTTTATTCTCACAGTGTTTTCCATCTGTGCATGTAAGTTCCCTGAAAATAACTTACCAATAGTCTAATTTGTTCCAGTGAACAGAATTCTTCAGGTCATTGGTTTCTGTATTTTTTTTATGTGATGATGGGAAATTCAAGTTCAAACCACTCACAATCTCTTGAATATTGTACTTAAAATCAACAAGAGACATAACTTTTAAATTGAGACCCATGATAGTTCTCCAGTACAATATGACATTATGTTACACTTGAAGAGATTATTTGGGTAGCTGATAGAGTGTAGACAGAAATATCCCCTGTGTGTTTTCACAGCTCCCTTGGTACCTGCATGCCTTGCAGTCTTCTTATATTTATCATAGGATATATATATATTCATATGGCCTAGTCCCCACAATGGCAGACACTGTACCATGAAATCCCTTCCTAAGACACTCTCTGGCTACCAACTTTGCCAGAATCAGATTGCTCACATGAGATTCCCCTCCTTAGACTTACCAATCCTCATCTCAAAACTCAGTGCACTTGTAGGTTTACTTATATCAGAGGTCTGGTTTCAAAAGTATTCCTACTTTCCAGCCCAGCTACACTTATAACCATTTTCAGAATTACGCTCCACCTTTCCTGAGATTTACTAGTTCCTGCCCAATATGCATCTAGCTAGGAAAGTTTTTGTTATTTTTTTAATAGTTGAGGACTTGAGTCACAAGAAAACTCTGCACCCTGGAGAACTGGAACAGGTTGGATAAAGGCATCTTTCTTTTTGTAAGTGTGACTTGGATTTGAAAAAGCTGAATCTTTGAACTCTGGCCCATTGCCTGCATTTCCTGGTAACTAAAACAGACATGGACCATTTGTGAACAGCTCAGATATTTGGACGCCACTTACATACACAAGACTTGATCCAAAACCCACTACAGTCAATGGAAAGACTTTTGGTTGACTTCCATTCTCTCTGGACCAGGAATACTTCATAGGGCTAGAACATACATGCTGTCTTTTGCTGCTTTTTCTCCACGTAGTAGCACATCCATATTGCCTTTGCAAATATTTTCCAAATAATGGTCCAAAACAAAGACCCAAGTGCCTTAGCACAAAGTTCCCTTCTTCACAGAAAAATTCCAAAGAGCATAAACAGCAACTGTGAGTCACCACACCCAAAACAACAAATCAGTAAGTAGCAAATACTCCATAAAGATAATTCATCATCTATAATGTGCAGAAAAATAAACAGAAAAGCTTTGAAACATGATTACCGCTATGAAGGTATGAGTTTGTACAAATGCAGATCCATTTATGAAACACTGCTGCAATCAGAATTGCCGGGGAAATTAACAGGAGAATAATGAGGGACTTTACCCTAGAAGCCACAGACACAGTATTTCTGTTTGTATATATTAAAAAAATTATTTCTGCCAATTTCTAGTGGGAGTCATTGATTGTTTTCACTGCCAAAAATTATTGTTATATTGCCAAAACTGTAAAATAATCGTGAGATGTTTTGTTAAATGTGACAATTGAACTGAGCTCCTGAAAGACTGGGAAAACTTGGCACACTGCAAACTTTGGGCTCCTTGCACAGCCTGTGAGCAAAGGGAGATTTTCCCTGAAAACTGTTATGAAAGGATGTTTGAGAGAGAAATGTGTTTGAGAGAGAGAGCACAGGAACTTCTGTGCCTGGGGCTGTGGGACTTGTATTTTTCAGAGAGTGGAAGTCCTGGAGCTTGTGGGACACTGATGGGCTAATAGCATGAGCACAGCTGGTGCTGTGAAAAGCAGCAGTGGCCCTGCTGAGTCCCCATCCCATGGAATCACAGCAGCCTTGCTGAGGTGGCATGAGTGTCAGTGTGTACATCCAGAGCCACCTCAGCAGCACAAGGAAAAATTAGGGGTTCAGTAGTAATAGCACAGCTTGCCCAGATTCAGTCTCCGAGGAGCACCTCAGGGCACCAGGATCAGAGGTGAACCTGCTGCCCTGCCAGTCTGGACATGTGGGCACTTGGAGGCCCTGGGATCCAGGCGCTGGGCATGCAGCCACTTGTACCACCTTGCCCCATTACTGCTCCCCACTGAGGAAGACCCGGCTCTCACTGCCGGTCGCAGAATGGTCTAAGTCCTTCTTGAGCCCAAGGTGATGCCATGAAAGCAGTCTATTTATTGTGTCCTTGCTCTTATGAGGCTCCTGCTGGGTTTGAAGGTAGGGCAAAGTGTTTCAATTCATGAATTTCCAAATGATCTGGAGTAGCATTATGGTTTTAAATCACCCAAACTTGATTGTAAGGTTGAAGTGATTTAAATGTTCATCATAAATCTGAACACACCAAACCAAAGTTTCTCTTTGGGGATGCAAAAAAAATAAGAACAGGATAGGAAAATGTAGAAATCAACCTGGTTTTCCAGTTGCAATCTAGGCCACTGACCAATCCAATCAATACTGGATTAGTGTCAAGAAGGACTAGGATAACCCATCAGAAAAGTTAAGATGATAAATAAAAGATCAAAAGAGAAGATATCTAGAGATATAAAAGATAATGTTTGTTTTTCTTTCCAAAACATGTTTTGAGAACCGTACACTCTGCAAGAACAGACTGTACTGGCATGGGCAGACAAAAAGCAGTGGGAAAGACCGGTAAATCCCCTTTCAACCACATAAACAAACTTGTCTCTAGGCATGACATCACAATCCATAAAAGCCTCCAGTGCTAGGGTTTCATTCTGCTTTGAGTGTCACAAGCATTAATTTTAGACTTGACTTGTTGAATAACCCCAGGGGGGAAATGAAAACAAGCAATCAAGACTTTCCTCTATTCATCAAAGTTCTGAAGGCAGTTTCCCACCAGCTGACACAATGTATTTCAGCCTTTTCTTGAAGAGTAGCATAGCTAGAAAGAGCTATGGGGCATGGATTGTCGTCCTGGCAGGAATGTGAACTGCTGGTTTATCTTCTGAAAGATCAGATGCTTTTGTTTGTTCACAGTATATTGACTGTAACAGAACCAAGTGGGTCCACTTAGATATAGACATATAATTCATCCCTGCCTGAAGATGTTTGTGTTTGTGATAATGCCTGGCAATAAACCCAGCTTCCACTGAAAGACCTGAATCTACTTCTCCAGAAAGAAGAATTTTGTGATAATGTCAAAATAATACGTTACAGCCAAACAATAATGTGCCACAAAGTGACAAACCACTGAGAGACAGATGTCAGTGATCTGAAAAATCAACAAACAACTCTTTCGATAGATAAGAAGGTTCCCCCTTGGGCAAGTAATTGGTGTTCCAGTTAGTGAAAACTTTGGAGCATATACCCCGGCACTGAGTGGTAGCTAATGATTAATTTAAAGCTGAGCATTTGACTGAGGGGGAAGATTGGTCTTCTATTTCTTTCTCTTCCATTGCTTTCAGACCCTTATGAGGAAAGAGAACAAAATTGGAAAAAAAGATGAGTCTATTATTGCCTCATTTTTTTAGTCTAAAAATAAAAAAGGGTCTTGTAAAATCTCACTTCCCATGCTGACTACAGTTATTTATTTTGCAAGGTGTTGGGGAAAGGTTAAGAGCAGGAATTGGATGAGCACAGTAAGAAATCAGCTATTTTATGACCTACCAACTCCATCACCCTTCATCAGTCCTAAGATGGCTCTCTCCCTAAAAGCTTTTTCATGTAATAAATTACCTCAATTTTCAGTTCTACACAAAGAAGTTCAGAACTGCAGTTTTTCAAACCATGGTAGAAACTGGTGTCTGAGACAAAGCACACAGTTCCTTTGTCTGTGGGATCACAGCTGTGACGTGCAGGATAACCGGGGGTGGGAAATTATGCAGTCTCTGGAACATCACTAGATTGTGAAGGACCCAGCTGAAATGCTTATAAGCCACCTCTGCACACATCCTCTACCAAAACTGCAGTCAGTATTTAGTGTTTTGTCATCTGTTTACATAAAAATTTTGTCCTCTCCAAGGGTTCACTTCTGAAAATAAGCCTCTGTTTTAAATGCTTTGTCAGTGACTGCATAAATTTACATGATGCATTTCACAATCCTTGGAAAATTTCTTTGCTTATGATGGATACTCAACATTTCTTTGAGATAAGTTTGCAGTGGGAGCTGCGGGGGAAGGCCACACTGGCAAGACATCAAAATCTGAAGAAATCATAGAACACTGCTAATAACATCTTTCTGCTTTACCTCAACAATTATTTTTACAGCATGAGGAATTGTGCCAGAAATTCAAATTACATTCATTTTATTACATTTGCCCAAGTGTTTTGCATGCAGGTATAATCCACTTTGCATCACAAGAATTAAGTAGGAGCCAATTACTGAATCATAGAATTAGAGAACTGTTGAGCCTGGAAGGAGCCTCTGGAGGTCGTCTTGTCCAGTCTACCTAGACCCAGTGGCCCAAGACTATGTCCAGGGAGTTTTTGAATGTCTGTCCAAGGATGGAGACTTCACATCATCTCTGGACAACCTGTGGCACTGCTTAGCCACTCAGCCAGTGAAAAAGGTTTTCCTGATGCTGAGATGGAGCCTCCTGTGTTTCATATTGTGCCCATTGCCTCTGGTCCTGTCACTGGATAGCACTGGAAAGGGCCTGGCTCTGTCTTCTTTTCTCCCTCCGTCAGGTGTTTATACACACTGATGAGATCCACCCTGAGCCTTCTCTTCCCCAGAATGAACAGTCCAGCCAGGTTCTTCCATCCTTTGCTATTATATTTTCTTGAGTGTAAATGTCCAGCTGGTAAATCTGACCCATTGCTTCTCTACCCTCTGCCTAGTGCCCTTTGAAATGTGTTTAGATGATTACAACATGGGGCTTTGCTACATAAACTTTTTCCCCAGTTAAGAATAGCAGCACTAAAATTGACCATATTTTTCAATACACATGAAGTCACAATTGGATAGGAAACAACCTCTGAAAATATTGTAGATGTTAAAGTGCAAGAGAAGGCGGAGAGTTAAGTTGTTGCTGGTTTTGGTGTTTTTTAAATTGTTCTTGTTCAACTGCCTAAATTTCCTTTAAATATATATGATAACAGAGAGACTTATAGGAATTATAAAACTGATTTCATTTTTATTCATCATTTGCTAAAATAATTTGGCTTTTACATAAGCTAGCTCATATGCTTCTGTTCAGTGGCAGATTCTTCGAGCAGATGTGCCCTTTGTGTCTTGCTTCTTAGGAAAAATGGATGGATATTTTTAATATGAAAGAGACAATTATTTTATCTATTTTATTTCTCCTTGGAGCATTTTCCAGTTTCTACACTAATAATTGCCCACAGGAAAATTATTCTGCATTTTACCTTTGTACAATGTAAGTAAAATACTTAGCTAAGAGATCCAAATTCACCCACTCAAAGATGATATTTTCCCAGTCTTGGGCTTGATGAAGTTCAACAGGGATTGAAGTTCTATATTCCAAAACATAAACTAGGCATGGGGTCCCCAGCACAGAGCACTTGCTATGCAGTTTCCTTCTAAATGGCCTGGTTGTCTAACCAGGCAGGAAAAGATTTTAGCAAAAGACTTCATATTTCACTCTTGACTGTCCACCTTTCTGTAAGAAGGCACCTCCTCCTTCCTCATGGAAAGCACTGGGTGACTGTAAAGCACAGTCTCATGGTGTAAAGGGAATGAGTCTACTGTAGCTGTGGATGGCAAAGTAAACTACCAAGTCCTGTATATGCATGTTCATAGAAGGCACACAGTGAGTTCTTACGTGGAAGGAATTCTTGAAAACATGACCATTTCATTTAAATTAAGGCTGCATAGAGGCACATGTAAACCCGACCTGCATTTGAAGATGGGGAGTTACAAGTCACCTTCCATTCAGAAGTTACTTAGCTGTATTAATGTGCTACCAGACCTCAGCAAAAACTGCTATCATACTCTGCTGTCATCCCATCTTGCTAGCTAGGGCTGAGCACCATGAGAGCACAGCTAAACAGGCTTCTTTAAAAAGTTGGTTCATGTCTGAAACCAGAGTATAACCAGTCCCAGTGCCAAACAGAAGCTGAACGTTCCGGGGAAAAAAAAAACAACCTTAACTCAGGGTACTGAGACCTATTGAAAATCTGGCCATAATTCATGAAATTCCGTGCTGATCCATTTCCAATGAGTTTATTAAAGGCAAAACTCAATTGGTTTGGAAGGAACTAGTTCTTTCTCCAGTGGAATTTCCACCACACTGAAATGTGGCTTTTCCCACAGTACAATGCACAATGCTACTAATGTTACAGGATAATCACAGTCCGATGTAATGTGCCAAAAGTCTGCATACTAAATGAGAAATGTTGGTTGTAAATTTTGGCTGCCAAAGCTGAATTGATTCATTGAGCTTTAGAATTTTTGCAGCATTTTGTGTAAGTGTGGAACCTGGGGAAAGATTAGCAAGAATACAATCAGATACAGTGTATAAAGGAAGGTGAATTTAAAACTGGAACAAAATGCCATACAATATTGGTAATAAAGTAAGATGTTCCCAGCTGCTGTAGCTGGAGCCATTCTTAAACCTGCAAAAGCAAAATCTGTTGTATATGAGAAATATGTATATAAGACGTGGCAGTGAATATACAACTTACGAATCACAAAACACATTTTATCATAATGACCATAATTTGTCATAAAGATCATAATTTATCATTCTATTCACTCTGTTTACACAGAATGCAAATGGGGAAAACAAAGCCATTCTAGATGTGAAATATAAGCTCTTTGGATCTCCTGGGGTTCTAAAAGCACAGCTGACTACACTTTCTTAATTTACCATGTAGTGGAGTGTCTAGGTATCACAGAAGCATTCTTCCAAAATGAAAAATATTTTAATGAAACTTATGGTGTTGTAAGTTACCATAAAACCAATGTGTTGTATTTTGACCTACATAAATTTTTGAAGCCTTGCAATACATGCGCAAAGTCTTACAAAGACAGTTGACAGGTAATAAATATAAGGGAGATCTGCCTTTTCTGACCACTTCTAGGTAAGACCTATATCTTGATCTGAAATTAGACTGTTCTTGCACATGCCCATCCAGAGGGTTTTTTTACCTCTCTAGCATCTCTAAGTTCAGTTTGAACACCACCACATCTTATGAGACCATTTTAGAAGTACTTTTAAGAAGGAATGAATAATATATTTTGGTTTCCAGACATCAAGAAGTCTTTTTTTACTCTAATGTGCAAGATGGATCTATTAAAATACATGATATTACTATGCAGAAAACAGGAAAAACTATTCTCATGAGACCTAATCTCATATATATATATATATATCTGTAATATTACCCATTCGCCTCTGAATAAGAGACATAGAATGATTCAGAAATATGAAAATAGGGGTTTTTTTTCATGTAAAAGAGAAATTTAAAATTATAAGTTGCAAGTCTGAGTAATGCAGTTAGACTGAGTTTGAGACATATCACAAATGGCCTGACTGAGTCAGTCACAAAGCTGAATGAGTAGGGTTGTTAAAGAAAATATTTCAGGAAATTGGTAACATTGCTTCTGACACTGTCAGTGTTTGGCTGAAAGATTATAATCTATTTCTCCTTTTAATGTCTTTCCATTTAGAGCTAATTTCAATGAGAATTGTCCAAAATACCTATTTATAAAAACTGCCTGTGACTCTTATCCACTCTACATTTCTAGTACTATTTCTGTATACTGGGACATAAGGCAGGATATAGCTATCATTCACATTTCTAGCATATTCCCTTTTGAAAAAATATCAATAACTTTCTGCTTCCAATAGTAATTGGAAGAAGTATTTTTAGAATATGCAGAAATTGTGTCTGTGCATCGTCGGCCAGAAAGGGATGATGAGTACCATTTATTTTAAAGTGTAGGCCTCTTACTTCTGTTTTTATGTTTCTGTAGATTATCAGCTGCAATCTTCACCATTTTTTCCCCAGTAAATCTCAATAAATCACAACACAGAGCATTGCCTTAAATATGAACGTGAAGATTTGTGAGCAAAACTGTGGGGTTTCCTAAAGTTTACATCTGTTTCAGTGTCTGTAGTTCAAGTATTATATGCATAATATCTCAGTTCTTAATTTATTCCACTTCAGTGTTTCCAGCAGAGGCCTCATTGTCACCTTTATCTAGTGACAACGCTCACTCTCTTCCATCCCTCCAGCAAGACTCTGCTGTGCTGAGTCACGTTCCAGGGCCAGCAGCCACTGTCCCTCCTAGCACCCCTTCAGCCTTAGTAGGAGCAGCCCATACAGCCCTCTTAAGGGACAGGTTTTGTACAATTTTACAATCCAATCTGGTGAAGGAATAGTCCCAGTGATGACCATTTAGAGATTTCCCAACAAAATATTGCTAAAATACTGCATGAGCAGAAAATAGTATTTTCAGTGATAAATGCTGAGCCTGACTTTCCAAATAAACATGGGGACCTCCCCACCCTGCCATGCCCCAGGATGCCATTTCAGCCCAGCCTGGGGCCATCAGCCCCTGCCCCAGCACTGTTACGAATCATGTAAACACTTTAATTTTGTGCCTCTGTCTAAGTAAAGCTTTTGATCTTTACATTTAACCATCTTTCTCTTCAAATTTCTGAAAACTGCACCTATTTCACTGGGAAATTTCTTGCCTCATTTGTGGGGAAGCAAGTGCCATAAAAGGAAGACACATCTTTCAGACATGTATTTGACAAACTGGACAGATATAGGAAATGTTTGGTGCTGTTTTGACTTTTGTTGCTACTGAAAAGAGATCAGTTCAGGAGATTGAGAAATATAACTGCAGGATACTACCTTAGAGGACGCACTGGCTGGGATTTTACAGTCTACAGGCATTTTCTGTCAAATATACTGTACACAAGGGCATTGCCAAATAACAACAGAGAGTATTCATGGTATTCTGAGGAACTGCCAAAGAAAACAAGCCTGCAGATTACCCTTTATTTGATGTTATGCTGACATTTTTCACATGAACAGAGTTTCTGGAACTGAAAATTTAAGGATAAACATCTAAGAATGGATTCTGGGCCAGGATTCCTGCTTTCTATTCAAAGCTTGGTTATGGTTTTATATCTTTGGTTATTTACCCATAATGCAAAATAATGTTAAGATTAAAAGCCATTGTAGTTAAAAGAACATTATTTTCCACTGTCTTCCAGTGCACCAAAAAGTACTTTTTTTCTTTGGAATTGCGTAGAAGTAATAGATTTGGGTTAAAATCATGTCTTGAACCATCTCACTTCATAGCTGACAACTATGTAAAGTAGCTACTTATAAGAAGAAAATAATATAATCTACCCACAAGACTTCCCACTTGTTAATGTATCACAACAGGACTGTAAAAGCTGGAAGAGGTCTAACAGTTCAAAAAGATACAGTGATACTTGGAAAGGCCAATACTTGTACAAGTGTCGATAAGAAACCCTAAAACTCTGTGTCCAATCCCCTGCTTTAGAGTTCTGGATGCAAGATGGGAAATAGCAAAGTGCAAGTCACATGGAGTACATGATTCAGGAGTCCTAGGGACTTTCTTAATCTTTTGTTTGTATACTTCCAGAAAAATAGCAAGTAAACAAGTGCCTGGAATAGCAAGAGGGCAAAGGGAGCGAAAGACAGCAGAGGGATCCCTGCCTGTCAGACTCTGCTTTGCCAGGCTAAACAAGCCCAACTCTTGCAATCACCAGGTGCTCCAGCCCCTGGACCACCTTGGTCTTCCTCAGATGAACTAGCTATAACACATCCTTTTCCTTCATATTTCCTGGAGCTAAACAGGCAGGAGGCCTTTAGAGTGGGGAACAGCTCATAAGCTTCAGGAAGGAAAGAGGGCATGGAAGAAGGGAAGGAACACCGTGCCAGGCATGGCATGTTGGCATAACATGAGAGAGAAAACCGCTCTTGCACAGTGTACAGTAATTTTAGTTACTTTGCTCTGTTCATTGTCATGAGCAGAACCCAAAGCTGCAAGCATTAAATAAAGTGTTGCAATTTTCCTGTAGAGGTTGCTATGAGGCATAAACATCAGGGCACTAAAACTGATAAACGCCTCACATTTTTTTTTCAGTTTGGCAGCTGTAAAACCAGTATTACTCAAGGTATTTATCAGTTTTATATACTTCTTCTTATCCCAGATAGGAATACTTTTTTTTAAACAATACTGGAGTTCTGTTTTTTGATCAGAGACCAATAATTCTGGTGAAGTTCATGACAGTAGGCCCTGGATATGTTCCCTCTCTAATGGAAAAAGATACAGCTTTTGTTTTCTTCTTTCTGGTATTTCCTGTGCATCTGAAGCTTTTCTACTTACATTGCAGATGAAGGAAGAAAATATATCTCCTTCATTATTTTTAACTTCAGAACTTGACAGGGATAACTTGCTCTGAAAATGATGAAACGAAAGTATTTTATTTCTTCTCTGTCCCATTTTCATTGATTTGTTCAATATTTAATATTATAAAAATAACCTTTGTAGTGACTTGGAAGATAACTCAAGCCTGGTTAAAGAGGTCAAGTTATTAGGGCAATATTGCTTTCTGAAACTCAGAGATCAATGGGTGTCTAAAAGTAAACACCAGAAATGTCATGTTCTTAAAACTTTAGGAACTCTTGAAAATCTGGTGAGTAGCTTGTATTGGCCCAGGAAGTAATAAATATGAGCTTCACAAAGAAAATGTTCAGTGGTAATGAATAAAAACCTGAAGAAATCCTGGACTGCCTATAGAGGAATGACAGACAGGGGGAGTCAAACTGGGCACAAAAGTATTCTTTACAAACAGTTCAGAAACAAACAGGAGTGTTCAGGGATGAATAAATTCATTACCACAAAGGTGACACAGAAATGAAACTGAGACCAGCGCTTGTGTGACATCTCACTACAGTCTTGTTGCATTTCCTCACCAAAAAGCAAATATCTGATTACTAAGGGCTTTCTAAATCTCCAAGCTTAGGGAACAGATTTGTTCACTCAAAGCAGGACTGCAAATGCAACCTCACTAAATTTGGTGGAAAAACTGCAGCTGATCATACAAGAGAATTTCACAATCACTGTCTGAGGTGTAACTGTCACAGTTAGCTCAATGATGGCACAAAAGAACTAAAACAATAAGGTAGAAACATATTAAGCACAAATCAAAGAAAATGCAACTGAGAATTTTTTTTTTCAGATGCCAATAGTGTATCAGCACTAAAATCACTGTTGGATTCTATTCTTTTTAGCTGAATGTCATCTAAGAAATGTTCAAATGTGGAGAAGCATTCAAGAGAATTTCTTTTAATCCCCAACTCCTTTTCTATAACATGAAAGTGATCAGTAAGCATTTTTTAACTAGTTGGTCAAGGCAAAAGTTTGAGGCCTTCTCTAGGATACTGAAGGAAATAAACCCTTTATTAGAAGCTGTGTTTTCTTGATGGCTATAAGCTGGTCTGATCTTTTTGACTTTGAAGACCAGAAATACAACTCTCTTCGTATCAGTAAGTTCAATGGTACATCAAAAATAAAATTATACAAAAAGTGTTCATTCTTATTTGAAAACGGACATGAAAACAATTTATATTCTCACAGTGCAACATCTTCCCAAAATGTTTTCGTGGTTGTAGCTGTGGTCTGAGTTGCAGTCAACTCAGACCACAAAATGCCAACACATCATTTCACTTCATAACAGCAAGGGCAACCTCAAGGATTATGTGCCTTCTTTAATGTGTTTTCCACAGAAGAATTCATTTTGGAAACTTGCTAATAAGAATTATTTAAGATCGATAGAGATTGATCAGGTTATCACTAATATGTATATATTTTACTTTTTTTAATATGAAGAGGGGCCTTCATGGGAACAAAGATCAACTGCTTGTGTTGTTTTTTGAAACTCTTTGTGTCTGGCCAAATCAGTTTTTGTCCTTTTATCTTCTTTTATAAGTCTCTCTGTGCAGTCAGCACTAGGGCTTTCAACAGACGACTGCAAAACCACAGCAAAAGGAAAAATGAAGGACAGCAATCTTACATCCTTTCCTTCACTCCATTTTTGCCCACTATTGCACAAAGATCTCAGCAGTGATGCATTACCATAATATTTAGCCCCCACAAATCAGTAACACTGTCTGGGTTTTCTGCAGTTTTGCTATCAGTGCTATCAGAAATGCAAAGAACTTGCTCTCCGAGCAGAGGTTTTTGGGACAATGACTGTCTTCATTAAGTTCCTCTCTGTAAATAGAGAATCACAGAATCACAGAGTCACAGAATGGGTAAGTTTGGAAGCGATCACAGAGGGTCATGTGGTCCAACCTCCCTGCTCAGAATCATCCCAGAGCACATGGCACAGGATTGCATCCAGATGGTTCTTGAATATCTCCAGTGAGGGAGACTCCACACCCTCTCTGGGCAATCTGTTCTGGTGCTCAGTCGTTCACAAGAAACTCTTCCTGATTCAGATGGAATTTTCTGTGCAAGAGTTTATGCCCATTGCCTCTTGTCCTGTTGCTTGGCACCGCTGAGCAGAGCCTGGAAACTTCCTCTTCCTCTCTGGAAATCCTCCCTTCAGATACTGATAGAGAGTGGTGAGGTCCCCTTTCAGTCATCTCTTCTCAAGGCTGAACAGCCTCAACTCTCTCAGCCTATCAAATACTCCATACTGGTTTCAAACAAGCAGCAGCCCTTTCCCACCTGCTTGTTTGTAACCACAGTTTTTGCAAAATGAGAGGAAATGTGTATGCAATTAAAATTCAGCTTTCAAACAATTTCCTTCTTTAAAACTGCCAGACTATGTAAACTGCTCAGTTGTGTATGAGATATTCAAGAACTGAAATTTGTTTGTATTTGCATTGAATCTGTATTCTTCCAGGATTTATTTGGCTCAGCTTTGCAACAGCTTTCCCAGAAGTGTCATCAGTAGTCCTACCACCTCCTGAGAGTCATTCCCCTGAGAATTCCTGGAAATAAGTTTTCTTCCTTGTTGGTCTCAAACAGTAAACACTCATTTATAAGCTGCACAAACATCTTAAGTATGGTCTTCATATTTTGGATGGGCCAGTGAAAGTTCTTTTTGCTTCAAAATGTACTGTCAGAAACCTGACTCATGTCAAACAGGTGAAAGAAGTGTTAACCAGATTTGGGGATCATGAGGATTTTTAAAGGAAACATAAATGCTTATCATCACTTATCTCAAGCACACAGATGGGCACGACTCATACGTCACAATTCTGTGCCTGTAGGGAGCTCACAACCTAGAGCTTACATCTACCCTGCAGATCTGTGAGCAGAATTTTGTCCTTAAAAATGTATTGACTACTAATAAGCTCAGGTTTTATTGGATGTTTAAATACTTCAGGCCACCAGATCATCAAATAGTAGCATCTCTATTAGGATTGGTATCAATAAAGAACACAAAAAAATACAAGACATCCTCGGCAGACATTTGGTGTATTTTGTGAAGAAATAAAAAATAATTTAAAATATATGCTTTAAATAAGGTAAAATTTTCTGTCTGGAGGACAAAAAGGAATCTTTTACATGAAGACGTGGGTGTCTAGTTAAACTTGTCCTAGAGACACACAATGCCAGAAAAAGAGAGATGGGAGATCAATGCAAGACATCATTATTTTTAAATACAATTCAGATAAACATTTTCATTAACTTCTCCAAATTTCTACCAGTATCTTTTTTTTCTTTCTGCCAGACACCTGCCTTTCTTTATTGTAGATGAAACTGCAGAACATGTTTTTGATACTCGACTCTGAACACTTAGAAAAAAAGCATAAAGAATTAATAGCTTGGATTATCCTTTAAACGTTCCTCAGTTCAACCCAGAAATAGTCTCTTACAGTCTAAAAGGCATATGGCTGTCATCAGGATCACTCTTTGAGACGCCATTTGTTTGTATTTTGTTTCACTGATAACCAGTCAGGCAGTCTATGGAGTTGTGTAATTTCCATTTGTGAACACTAAAATTTGCCATGCAGCTTCCAGTGCAGAGTAAGATTCAGTGATCAGGAAGCCAGCCTGCACATCTAGCTTCACTTCTGTGACAGATGTCTTGCACAATCCTACAAAACAGACCTCCAGCTTGCCCAGTTATGTCAAAAGGCTTTGCTCCAGGTCCTATGGCAAAGGCCATTTCTACTTATAAGGTAGACAATTAAGATACCGTGGATAAGAAGGATCACCACCAGTCCACTCTCTCCTCCTCAGTTAGGAAGTAACTCTTCTGGCCCACTGCTGTTCTTTCCCAAATCACTCTTACCACCTTCTGTAGGTAAAGCTCCATCTCAGCCATCAGTGTGATCAGAGCTTGTGTGAACACAGGCGACCTCCTGAGCAGGAAGAAGCAAGCTCCTGAAGAGTCCCAGAAGGACCGAACTTGGCAAACACCACACCCCACTTCCTCGGGTAAGCTATTTGCTAATGTCAGTGCTGCCACAATGCTCACAGCACACCAGGAATTAGACTTTGTGTAGCTTTAGGCACTCTCTGCAGTGCAAGTAGTTGCTCGGGTGGAAAGTCTCTCTCCCTGCAGCAGCCATCCACCAGAAATCCCCCAAAAGACAGCAATTAATCCTCACAGTCAATCTCATTTTCTTCACCAAAAGCCTTGCAGACTGAATTTCTTCGAAGTTATTCATACCTCAGACAGAGCAGGCATCTCCTGCCTTCATCCACCCACCTCTAGCCACCACAGCCCAAATACCTATTAGACTATTTCCGTTCTAATTGATTTTTGACACCTGGCATTTTCAGATGATTGAGCAAATAACACTAATACAATACAAATATATCAGTCCCCCAATGCCTTTCAAGAAATGAAGACACATAAATTTTCAGTAGTTTTATTGAAAAATGCCTCTTTCATTTCAGAAATAAATAATATAAGGCAGTGAAATTCACAATTTGCAGTTAAAATATAAAAGCAGCAATTCTATATCCATAGTCTTGCAAACAATTTCCAACTGCTTTCGGTAACTAAGAAACATTGTATTCTGAAAAAAAAAAATCCATACTAAATATACAACATAAACATGCAATTCCATCTCTGCAGGATTGACTGCAATTTGGCATAAATGTAACTGTGTCTACAAACAAGGAGATTTCAGGCATTATTAAACTGTATCCAGTTGATACAATGATTTCAGCTACTTAATGTTTGTGGTGTTTAGAGGAGATGTATAAGAGCAGTATGTGCTCTGCAGATTGTAACTCAGAATAGAAGAAAATTACAACGATACTGGAAGGAGAGGGAAATTTCTGTTTCTTTTTAACTAGATATTGCAGACCTGTGATCTGACTGAACTGAAAACATGCATTTGAAAAAGAAGAAAAATGTAGAGCTAAAGCAGACAGTCCTTAGAAAATTTGCAACAGCTCTGTGGTTATTTTTGTTTTGGTTTTTTGGTTTTCTTTTTTTTAATGCATTTGTTTTTACCTTATTTTAATGAAAAGGCAGCACTGGGATAACTGAATGCACACCTTAATCTGTATGCAACCACTATAAGCAACAGTATTTTACAAGCATTTCCAGAGCAACATGAAATGTTTGGGTACATACATTGCTATCCCCACATAAGCGAGATACAAAACAGGGGTGCGTCTGATATGAAAAGACCAGGAAGCCATATTGCAAAAGTAAGGATGCACTCTCCCTGTGTGTATCTGCAAATGCAAGCACAGCAAAAACCAAAAAACCACCAACCAAAACAAACCAAAACAAGACACAGATCTTTTACGGTTTTGTTTTTGTATTTCTTGACAGTGATCTTTTCCAGCGCATGTGCTCAGGGTATTCTGGTGAATGCATTTCAACTCCATAGTCCTCATACTCGTCCTCTCTCCTTTCTGACTCCATAGGTACTATAAAGGGTTCACCTTCAGGCTGATAGGGTCCACTTTCAGGCACGTATGGTTCTGGTTGAAAATAGTTGTCCGATTGAACATAATAGTTATCGCATGTCTTTGAATCCACATACGCAATGAAAGTTAGTCTGTCTACATAATGTTAGTTCAACCTTATTTTCATATAATAAATATATAAATAATTAATTCACTGGGGGTATTTCTCAGTTTCGCTCATGAATGCTTTTTTGGCAGTAAAATAATAAAAGGTTTTAAATTCATCTTGAAAGGTTTTGTATTTATAATACACAAAACAGTGCAGAAAGAGTCATAAATTAGGCAAGGGACAAATAATGGTAAAACTATTTAAAAAAACCCAAACAAAACCAAAGCAAACCAAATAAAATTACTATTTTACAGCTACTTCAGTAAATCTAAGCATTGGGCTTTATTTTAAACTGCATAATTAATAGAAGACATGGAGCAGGGAAAATGAAGAGATGGGTTTGGCATATACTAATTTTCTCTGAGAATGGGAAAGTAAGTGTAGACATAACTATCACCAGCGGCAATATACAGTACATGTCATTTTCTCGTGCTGTTCCTCGTAACAAACCGAGTTACAGCTGGTGCTTCAGGAACACCAAAAACTACAGCAAAACAGAAGAAAAATAATTTTAAAACTTTGGTATTTATAACTGCAGTTACAGATCCAACAAGATTACACATAAGAAAAGGTATATGCCCCAATTCAGACATGTTGGTAACAAGCAACAGACAGGTAGGTTTCATAAGTTGTCAAAGATGTTATTCTGGCATACAGCAAGCAGCAGCAGGCTTTTATGCAAAAGTATCACGTAGAGTTGTTAACAGATTTTAGTGGATACAGTCCCATACAAATCATTTACAAGCCACAATTAGTTTACTATTTACATAAGTTATTTCTCATTTTCCAGGTTAAATCTGTCTCTCTTCTAATGGCATTACCTTTGCTGGTTAGTAGTTTTACAAGCCTCCTTCACCACTGAGGTTTTTGGTGGTCTAGGTATTTTTTTAAAAAGAAAGACTGTCTATTTTATTATTGAAATGCAATAGGCTTAATGAATTGACATCACTGTCCTTTGTCTCATTCATGAGTTGTGTTAGTAAAAGTATCTCCCCGTTCTATGAGGTCAACATGGTTCAAGAACCATATCCGTGGTGAAATATCCATACGGACTCATTTTCTAATAAGCACGTGCGCAAACATCTCAGAAACAGGATTTTCATGTATTCAAACTGTAAGCAGCACTGGCGACTTAGAAAATGTGTTAGCCGAAACCTGAAACAGGTCAAAGATGATGTTAGTCTTTTAAAAAGTCTATCTGATGTGCAAAAACATACTTTCATCCAACTAAATACATAACAGTTAAGTCTTAGGCATATATTTATATATGTATACATAGCTGCTTACTAGAAAGAACACTGCTGAATCACAGGTACAATTTTCTTTATTTTTCATTTAAATAATAATTTTTTTGTGAGATCTGCACAACCACCTGGCTCTTTAACCAGTATCACTGAGTCTGCAAGTGTGTACATATATATATATATATTATTTTCTTTTTCTTTTCATGGATACATGCACAAATACACTAACAGCAAACCATATCCAATAGTAGTATCACATACACTGATTTTGAGATCTGGCAAGGCATACATATTAATTTGTTAACAATACTGTGGTCCTGCAGGATCCCCATGTTAAAATACATTAGAATCTTTCCAGTCAAAAATTGGTGGACACTGTGACCCTTCATTTTGGTTCCAGAAGCAGCCTACTGTTTTGAGCTACATCACAAAGTGGAAGGCTTATATGACTCAGGGCTAATCAGACTCCATGGTGTTTGACTTGGTAGATATTGTAGGACAGTGGTGCTTTTCAGTTGTCTGCATTGTTATCACTAAATGGATTTCCTTTGTGGAAAATTTTTATTTCAGGAATCAATTTTGTATAAATAATCCTGACATGGCTCTAAAAGAGACATATGGAAACTGCCAACCACAGCATTCCTTTTATTTTTCAAGAGAAACATGGAGAATTCAACCTTGTTCTGAAGACGATTGGAAGGGGTGGTGATAGAGGGGGAAAAAAGAAGAGAAGAAATTGGTCACTTAAATCCTATGAGCAACATTATCAGCTAGTAACCATCTACGTAAAAAAAAAAAAAACAAACAAGAATCAAGACTACAATATTTACTCACTACTTCCTATTTAAAACAAACCATGCATAACATCAAGTAATCCTACACCAAAGTCTAAAAGGCTGCTCATACACCTGCATGTTACAATGAGGCAGACCTGCTCACTGCAACCATCTCCTCCCGACTCAGCGTGTTCAGATTAGCAGGACTGTCTCATGGAAAGCAGCTCAATATGAACAGCCACATCTGTGAAGGTTATTTAAGGCAAGGTTAAGGTTAAGTTGTTCATAACCTACCTGGGAATCCTTGGCCATTGTAAGGGATGCTAGCACACTGGGATGAATCACAATATCCTGGTGGCCCTGGGGGACCCCGAATACCCGCATTTCCAGGACGGCCTGGCGGCCCTGGTGGTCCTCGTGATCCTGTGGAGCCTGGTGGACCAGTTCTAGATTCTCCTTGTGGACCTAATTTTAGAATTGAGAAGTTGGGAGATTGTTTTCTTTAAGAGCCATCTTGATAAAACAGCTAACAATACTTCTGTCTAGACTACAGAGCCTAGGCTGTCTTTGGTGAGAAAACACTCGCACTTTGTTGCTGTATGGGGGTCAACAGAAAGAAAAACAAAAGAAATCTAGAAATGTGACTCATCATGAGTTGCTTCCCTGTGTGTGGCTTATTTAAGCATTTATTCTTAGAAACTAATTTAGTAAGGTTTGAGCCAAGTAAGAAACATCAATGAATTCTCTGGTTAATTTCCCCTTTGTGTAAGATATGATGATCTCAAGGGAAACTACTAGATTAGACAAGCACACTGGATTTCAATTAAAATATAGGAGTACATCAATTATACTGCCCAGTAGCCCCAGGATAGATGAGGTAATGTTTTTCTTGGAACCAGTCTTATTATGGTTAGCAGAAAACTAAAGCTTCAAGTAACTGAGGCTACAATTTGCTGCAAGCATACTATGGGTCCTGTAATGAAAAGCCATTTTAGCCGAGTAAACTACAAGCAGAAACAAGGGATGCAGCTGATTTATGCCAAGGCATAAACAGAATTTCATGATACAAAAACCAAAACTAACAGTCAGATCATCTGTCTCTATCATCTGGTAACTGCATGTGGGAGTATTTTGTAGTCCAGCAAGTAAAAAAACCCAAAAAACTAGGTACTACAAAAGAATCGTCTGATAAGACTCATGAAAAATATCTGTCAAATATTTGGACAATGTATTTTCATGAAACACATTTTCACATTAGCAACCATGCCAGATGACTAAACTAAAAATAAAGATAAATACTTATCAGCCACATCCAAAAGTCTTTCTAAATTGCTATTTTTGTTGGGGTTTCCTACAAATTTATTAGAGTAAATGCCAATACATGTCGAAAACATGAAGTGGACAGAGTAAAGGGTGTTCATTCACCGTATGTAGTCTGGCTCTCTATGAAGAAATGTTTGCTTTTCTCCTACTTTTCTGTAATCTGATTAAACAAAAAATATTTACCAGGTGGTCCCGGCAAACCTCGTGGTCCTTGGGATCCAGTCCCTCTTTCACCTTTCTCTCCAGGGATTCCTACAGAATAATAAAAAGGCAATGAAAATCAAAGAAAGGAAACCACATCAGCAGATATTTCTTCACGCTCTCTCACTGACATTAATATTTACTTCCCATTATTTAATGCAACAAGAGTGGTTTAAATTTATGTTCTACAGATGTTCAAATGTGACTTTGGATAATAATTTGGATATAAATATAGTAACCTAAAAATAAAATAGGATGCAGAAGTAACTTAGTATGGATAAATTTTCTCAAACATAGAAAAGTTTTGAGATACTGAAAACACCACAGAATCCTATTATTTTAAACTACAAATGGGAAGGTATTTTCAATCTTCCATACTCCTGCTATAAAGGATGGTTTACTCTTTCTTAGGAACACTTATAATGAAAAAAGTTTAAGAAATTCTCCTGAATTTGTTGATTTATTCCTAGAGTTTTTTAGAGTATATAAAATATAAGCTAGAAAACATAGCACTGAGCCTATGCTATAGTGGAGTAGTGGAAATAAGCAAAGGCCAAAGCACAGGACACTACAGACACCCCATGTGATTACAGTGATCCAAGATAGCCATAAAGTAGGTTTACCCATATGTTCAAATTCAGTTCAGTTGCTTCCCTCCCTCGGAATATTGTAAAGTGCTAAGAATGTTGATCTCATTCTTTAAACTCTTACATTTTATACTTGCTAATCTCTCATTTTCTCTTTTCATCAGTGTTCTATTTTGCAAAGAGTTGTGTTACCCCAAACAGTATTTCAAGATGCAGCTGTTTAGTGCCAGAAGAGTTCTGAGAACATTTGCTTTCCTGGGATATTATATGGAAGCCTCAGACAGCAGCCAAAATGTTATACCAATTTGTATTTTATGAATCCTGAGCAAGAGAGAGACAGGAAAGCACTGATCTGGTTGACTTTGTCCTTCAGATCACCAGTGTCCCTCAGGCAATCCAACTGGCCTAGCAGGGCTTCCTAGTCTGATGTGCTAAAGGGAGGAAACTGCTCCTCTGGCAGCCTCTGCACTATGTCCACAGTACAGCTGCCTTGGAATTTATTCACCTCTTTCACCAGGTGGTCCTTGAACCCCAGGAGGTCCTGGGAATCCTGGTCTTCCTCCAGGTCCCGGCTCTCCTCTTGTCCCAGCAGCTCCTGGGGGACCAGGTGGACCGGGTGGCCCTGGCTGGTTTCGGTTTGAATAATAATCATTTGGGATTTGATTCAGCATTTGATTGAATCGGCTCATTTGACCTTCAGAAACAAAAAACAAAAATGTGAAATGAGCAAATCTTTTATCAGAGTGGGAAGGAATAAAGTATTATCTCTCTTAATTAAATCCTATTCTTGTTCCCATTCAATAAATTATTACAGATGAATTAGAAAGACTTAAGATGAATGTCTGATAAGAAGGCTGAATATAAATGGAGGAGGGAGGGTATCAGGGAGGAAAGGTAAGGGGGATTATGGAAGTCAATGACATTAAAAAAATTTATCACAGAACTATTAAAATCAAAAAACAGGCTTTTTTTTACAATAGTCTCAGTCTCAGAGATCTATTTAGAGGCTGTTTTTACTCTGAAGAACAGAAAGGACTTGCTCCATTTCTAAAACTGTAGTATCACATTCCTACGTACTTTCAGAGCTCTGCAGCTACCACAGGCAACATAAATTATTCAGGTGTAGAGCTAGCAGCACAGTCGATGAAGTCATTTTCTTAAGTCTGTAGGATGCACAGGCTTGCATCTACATACTTTCTGCATAAGGGCAAATATCATTTCCAAAAAAGGATGTGTGGACAAAAGCAACACCATTTTGAAACTATGCAGGAAGGAAGACTTAATGGAGAGACACACCTGATTAGTATAATGTGCCAATCCTAGCATAACACTGAAGAGATCAGCTGAACACAAAAAAAATAAGGCGGGGATGCTCTAAGAGACGTTGAAAGATCTTGGATATGACATCCTTATTCATAAGCCTAATGCATTCACAAATGTACTTTCTTTCTTCTGTGATGGCCAACTAATAGACATGTTTTTATTAGCAGCCATCACAGACATTTTAAAGGACATTCTGTCCTCCTCCCTCTACACAAGCACTTTTAATGATCCATTAGGTATATCTCTTTCCCTCAGTCAGCACTTACCCTTATAATAGATACAATATTAAAACCAATTTGCCTCTGTCTTTCTTGGCAGGTCTACTGATAGCAAAAGCACTGCTTCAGGGTCAGAGAGAAACCCTCTGTAGAGAACAACTTCATGGGCTGCAGAGCTGCACTATGTGGCAGTAGAGGACTGAAATTCAATTTGAAATCCTTTTCCAAAAAAATATTGTTTTCATTTCCATAGCACTGCTGATTCTGTGCACAGTATTTACCCAGCACTCATCTGTCTTTCCCTGCTGGCAAAGTATCTGCAGTGAGCATCCTTTTTCTCACTGATACCCTTCTCTTGAAGATAAGACATGTTTAATGAGAAAATATATACTAATTTTATTGCAAAGATGAAGTCATTTTGGACCAAAATGAAAAAGGGAACGTCACCAGAATGTTAGACTTGCACGCGTATTTCCAAAGGTCACAGATTAGTTCCAAGTCAGCTTATTCTGTTATTCTGTGATTATCTAGCCTCTGGATCTGGCAAAAACTTGCTGCTACATTTTTTCCACCAAATCATTTGCACTGGACAGCTATCAGATTGGTCAGGCTCTCGCCGTGCTCTGTGGCCAGCATCTGTCACTTAAAATTTAAGCCATTGTTTTCTGTTTTTAACAAAGTAGTAAATTAGTATGGGAAACAAAGCAAGCAACACAGTTTACCATTTATCAGTTGTTCACAAACTTGTCTTGCAACTGCTCGCATCATGTTTTGAGAAGCAATATCACCCTAAATAATCAAATGCAAAACAAGTGTTTTATTAGCAAGTGTTTGTACTTTTAATGACATAGTGTTTAATTAAAAAATAATGTGAAAAACTGATTTTAAGCAGACTTACTCTGTCACCTTTTTCCCCCTTCATTCCAGGTGCACCCTAAAATAAAGACGTAAAAATTAAGCAACTGAAGGATTATGTTATTTCATCCCAACTATAGGTTTGAGGCGTGCAACTCTAGAAAAAATTTTGACTCCTTCAAGAAGAAAGATCTGGTTCTCCTTGAACTTTTCATTTCAGAGATGCTAAAACAGGTGCCAGAAAAGAGAGGAGAAGTAATGATCTTTTGTCTGTCATAAAACACACTAACAGATGCAGAAGCAAAAGATCCAAAGGAAAAATTCAAACAAGGCCCAAAAAATGGATGTATTCTGACACTTGGATCACACTGTCAATTTCAAAGTTGAATTTCTAGCATCATACTTCTGTAAATGGTCAATGGTCTTGTACAAGGTATATATGACTGTTTAATTTTAAGTCTTAAGACAACTTACCCTTAAAGAGGGTAAATTAGGAAGAATAACACATGTCAAGGAAGAGTAGTCTTCATGAACCCGTATGAAAGGGATTCTGTATTAAGTGAAATAGAGTTATGCAGAGATGACACATAACATGGAGAGAGATGGCATTAGGTGCTTATTCTATTTATGACAGCTTCCCTCTTAATTCTCAACCATTTCTAGTCTTGGAAAGGTCACATAGAAGTCTTAGTTTGAGCTCCTTACAACTACTAACATTTGCCAACTTTTCTCTAGCAGCATTTTCCATTTGTCTTTGAATAGTTTAGTGGTTGTGGGGTTTTCAGTTTTCAAGAGTACTATGTAAGAAGCAAACCAGAAGGAATGATTCTAATTTTTCTATATGTATGCGTATATCTAAAACACCAGGAATAATGAGGGGGCTAGCATGAGTTCACACAGGTTTTCATTTCTAGCCTAAATTACAACTTTAACATAAGGCATATTTCAAAGGTGAAAGATCAGTTTGGTCATCTGCTGCTCTGCATGGCTCTCCACATAGTTACATACACATCCTGAATGTTACTGCTTCTTACACTGCAGTATTTCTTTAAGGAATCTATTTATCACCATTAACAAAGCAAAGGCCAAGTGTGGGCTGCAGCTGTTTCTCATAACATTCCTCCCTGCAATTAATTTCAACAACACGAGACACCAAATCATTCCACTGAGGTCACAGCAGACACCCCTCAAATGTGGTGACACTGTTTCATAGACTTCTATCGAGGGTTTGGGCAGACAAATGCCCTTGGGGTATGTCAGGGTGTGAACTTAGTGTGCTCTCTGAGCTTCTCTGCTGCAGAGTTGCACACACCTACTCCATGACATGCCACAGAAAATATGAGACAGTTCATCCATCACTGAGTTAAGCGGCTGTCATACGGTACATTTGCATCATGAATAACAGATCGTTCTTCCAAAATTAATTGTACAGACTCAAATGAAAGATTTAGAATGGTGACGCCATAAATGTGCCATTGGAATAAATTATGCCACCAATGAGGCAGCTGCTAATACGTACAAAATATACCCATGAAGCTGATGAATATTCTTTCCCTTCTGTCCTTTCCTCTTTCATCTATATTTTTCTTACTCTGTGAAGTCCACAGGGAAATGTCTGTCTTTTAGTTTTAGCTTATTACAGCTACATGCTGTAACAGACTATGGACTTGTAAATGCCAAAACATAAATAAACAGTAACAACTAAAACCGAAAATAAGACATTTCTGTCTGTCATTCTCCAATAATTACCATTGTGGTAAATGATGATGTACTGAAGCTCTAAAATAGACTTAATTTGATTCCCAAATGAACAGACATCAACATCTCATTCATAAACTATTACATGTACCTGAAATATCCATTGAACTGAACTGTAGGTTTTTTAGTTGCACTAGCCTATAACATGAAAATCTGGGGGGGGGAAATGGTTAAAAACTATTCATGCTTCTCTTTCTGTTTGAAACTTTCCAATTTTTCAATTTTCTGCAAGCATATTCCTTTGAAATTATCTGCTGTGTATTCATTTATAATACCTGCTTGTTTTATTCTCATTCTTTCTAAGGCTTTCACAGTACAACCTTCTACCAGAAGTGAATCATACAGTATATCTTTTGTTTATTCACTAGGTGAGTCCAAGTATTATAAATCAGATTTCTCATCTACTATCCTGAAAATATCCTGATAATTACTTAAACGCCATGTTCCAATTCACTTGCCAGAACATTCACACAGCAGAACTATGAAGAGAAAAGAGAAGAGAAGAGAAGAGAAGAGAAGAGAAGAGAAGAGAAGAGAAGAGAAGAGAAGAGAAGAGAAGAGAAGAGAAGAGAAGAGAAGAGGAAAAAAGTGTGCAAAGTTAAAATGTTCCTATATTATATAAATCCTCTATACTGTTTCTGGAAATATTTTTGCTGACTGGTGAAGAAAAGATTGTCAGGCTGTCTTCAACTACAAGCCATGTTGGTAAGACAGGGAGGTGCTCTGGTAACAAAAGCACAATATTGTTCCAAAGATTTGACAACAAAGGTCCCCCGACAAGGAAAATGCTAATGCCATTCCTTCATTATGAGCAATGCACAGTCAGTTTTAAAATTCATTGAAATAAAATGAGCCTCATTCTTCAATTTGTGACCTTGCAAACACACACTGATTCAGCCTTGTGGATGGAAGTCTACAGGCTATTTGGAACTAACTTTAAAATTTGAAGATTAGAGTCTGACTGGCCCTATTAACAATAAAGTGCATTTTCCACCTGGATATTTTAGAAACAAACTTTCAAAAAATATAATTGCAACTGCAATCACTGAGTTGCTATTTGCATCCTCCTCCCACTTGGTTATATGCCTCTTAAATTTCAGTTTATTTTCTTTTAATAGACAAAAAAGTGCAGTTTTGCCCTTTGACTAAGGGCTTAACTTCTTGACAGCATTTTGAGAAACAGCAGCTGCTGCTGGCATTCTGTTTTGTTGATATCCTGCAATGAGGGAGTCACTTGGGGTCAGTGCAAGGAAAAGCTGGTTTATGCTGCATGTGGGATTTTTTTCTGAGCTGTGGGATGAAGGCTGGGGCTGAAGCATAGTTTTACAGCTGAAGGAGGACAAAACAAAGGAAGTTTTGCTATTTTTACTTTTAAAGATAATGTGCTCAATTGTTTTTCCCAAAATAATGTTTTCTCCCCTCAAGAACCACCAGCTCATTGCTCCCAAAGCAGTGTCTTTTTCAGACTTCATCTAGGACATCTGCACAGATGAATGCAAGAGCAGTGAACACATGGTAGCAGAGAATGCAAAATTCTCAAGACCTGCATATAACTCCCAACAGATCTGGGCTACCCTCAAAAGGTTTTCACAGTTTATTTGGTCCTGGAGGCATCAGTTTAACAGCACCTTACTTATTAAATCTAAATGCCTTGCATTTTTTCCTGGGAACTGTCTAAATCAACCAAGTCAGACCTTGTTGTCACAGAGTCTGTTTTATAAACAGGACAGCTCTGCCTTAACACAACTTAGTCTGCCTACCCATCATTACTGTTTTCAGTCTCACACCTATAAAGCAAATACTGGAACTTTTCCTCTCTAACAGTCCAAGATCTTCTATTTCCCATTCTATTCATTCACAGAAAACATATCCATTTCTTCTTGAACCAATATCCTCTTCTAGTTTAACGAGTCTTTCTTAGTCTTGATGGTTGTTACCTTAGGATACGTGTATGAACTGTTATGGAATTCTCACTCTCTGACCAGACAGACGACAGATATTTTAGTCTCCTCTAGCATAGCCTGCACACAGATCTCAATAAATTACCAACTCATTTGTGATCTTACTGTTCCTTTTCCAGTCATTTATGTTGCCACACTGGAAAAAAACACCTAAGTTTCTCTTGGAGGTACTTGTAAGCAGTTCAAAAAGCCAAATTTCCCATTTCCATGAAAATTCAGTTAATACTTCTAGGATATACTTGTTCTAGTATAAGTACACAGTGAGGTAGAGAAATGTTTATGGTGTGGTCTGCCTCAGCTTAGCACATTAGTGGTTCTGAATACATCAGGAAGGAGCTCCGGCTGACCACATTCACTGGGAGTAACTTCGTAACACCAAGGCTGCTCATAATTTGCAGGTACCGGTATACCTTTTACCTGGAATGCAATATCCTTTGGTTTGTAGTCTTTCTCCTGACTTTCATTTAATAGTACTAGCAATACAGATTGTTCAGGTAGAATTAAAAATGGCAGGATCTGGTCAAAAATTCTTTATTCCTTGTATTTACCAGAAGCAATGTGAAGCCTCATTATCTTTCTCTTCAGGCAGAACTATGATTCATGACAGTGCAAGTTGCATTTGGCTGTCAGGCTGCACCTCTGGCAACTGTAATACTGCACACAAAGGAAGGCCTTGAAATTCTGTCCACCAGGAATCTGATAAAACATTTGTGCAAGGTGCAAGCCAGAATTCCTGCTGGGATCTGTTCTAGAAACATTAGAAATGGTAAATATGATGCGCAGTGTCCCATTACAAGAAAGTGCAATAACTGCAGGGAAAAAAATGTACTTCTAATTGAAAGGTACTCTTAAGAATTAGAGTGTAGGAGAATTTAGACAGGGTGCTTGGACAGGAGTTGACTGCCTTGCTTTGCAAAAGCCTCGAAATTTGGCTTGTAGCCAGATTTCCTTCTAAACACATTATTTACCTGCAGAAGGTAAATTACCTTTTAGGTGAAGGAAAAATCAGATACACCTGACAACTTAAAGCTCCCTCGTGAACAAAGCACAGCACTTTGTGCTCCGGCCATGTCTATTCAGCATGTAACCAAGCACAAAGATCCCATTAGCAATGCATATCTAAAAGCAGGAAAGCTTCAAGACTTTCCTACTACACTCCATGTCCTCTACTACAAGAAGAAATGGAATTTATAGTCCGGCAACCACAGACGTGTTTATGAGAAAATGACCCAGCTTCCAGGTGCTCCTGGGAGCTTCCACCTCATGGGCATCAAGTTTCCCAGCCTACTCTATATTCTTTCCAATTATCCAGCTTTTGTATATAGAACTGCACTGAAGCGGGATGGAAAATTCTAGATGACTGCTGTACATTATTCATAAGTAATGAATGACTTCTCATTTCGCTTGCTGTCTCCACTCCTGACTCAAGCATAATTTCTCAGAGATCATATAAATGAATCAAATTAAAACTCTCCTGAAACTGTTGGTGAGAGGCAGCACCTCCTGCTCTTTCTCCCTTTTCAGGAAGCACTTTAAAAGTTTGAATACAACCCACAGAAATCACTCCTAAATAATTTTGAAATAAAATAGTAAAAAGCATGAAACATTTGCAAAACAGAACTGATTATGTAATATTATCAAAGATTGTCTACCTTCATCAGTTTATCACTTTTTTACTACACACACACGCACCAATGTAAAGACTTAATTTTGCTGACCTAGTTTTTCATGCTTATGCAGTGTAGGAGTGAGTATATGTCTTGGCACATAATAGCCTACGATCTTTTTAGTGGAAACAAGAGACCACAATTTCCAGCCCCAACTATTAAACTCAGCAAAAAGGCATACTGTAAAAATAAAATTATTTTTAAAAAAGACTTGTGGGTCTAGGTCAGCTCCACTGTATTAACCACCATCATAAGTGCAAGACAACTATTTAAAGCAGCAGAAGTCTCGTGTTCATCAACAGACTGTAATTTTAAATTTGATACTCTAAGTGTATCATTATCTTACTGGTGTCCCACGATCTCCTGGTTTCCCTGGTTTTCCACTTGGGCCAGCAACTCCTGGAACTCCGGGAGCACCCTGCAACAGAAGACATGGAAAATAAATTGTGGAAATACACGACCGAAGCGCTAATAAGAAATGTGTTACTGTATTTAGTCCAAAGTAATACTGAAAATGGTTCATATTGGGTTGGTTTCTGTTAGGTACATATCAGGCTTGAAAATTTTTTTATGGAACAAACAGTTTGTTTCTTCATGGAAATGTCTTATTTTACGTAACACCACAGTTTAACAGGCGTTTCAGCACCAAAAGATGCAGAAAGTCTGTATTTGTTTTCGGTATCATTCTTAATGACAGATTCCTAAAGCAGTAAAAAGCAGTCTGCCCTTTTAAGTTCACCTAGCAGATCCGTGATCCATGTAAAAATCCACAAGAAGAAGACAATAAAAGTCATTCTAGAGATACTAGATAAATACAAAAAATTAAAAGACCAGTATCAGATTATGTGGTAAAAGCTCATCTGCACATTCACAAAGGAACATGAGAAAGACAACTGTGAGGGAGTGGGGCCAGCCCGAATAATACCCTCCCTTAGAGACTGCTGTCTATATATGTAATGCAAATGTGTGCTCTGTGTGCATTTGCCTACTGGAAGTGCATCTTCCAACTTGCTACAGGTTGGACCCGGTGACATGGAGCTGTAGCAACTTGCCTATCTCAGGCTGTCTGATCCAACATATGCTTTTCTCTAACAGACAGCCTCTTTTCTAGCATGGTCCTACAAAAGACAATGCAGCAGCTCTTTAAGCAAAAATTAATCCTCAAATACTCTTGTCAAGAAAAACTTGTATTAACAGTGGGATTTTTTCACCAGTTTTTAAGTAATAAGCCAATTGGTTTCAGAAGACCTAGCTATACATTTAAAGATCATGGCTAAAGAACCAGATAAACTGGTTCTTCCCTTATTTACCCTGGCAGAAATCAGTTTCAAAACCACTGTTACTAATGTTTGTGAATACATGCTTTGCCCAGCTGTCTGCTCACCTTCTACCAAGAGTTTTTCAGACCCATTTAGGAGATTAAGCAAAAGAGCCATTTCATATTTGACAGAAATTGAAAATGTCAATACGGCTCTCTCTTGGCTCAGGTCTCTTAATTCCGAGTATATCAAAGACAAAATTATACTTACCGCTGGTCCTGGTGGGCCTCTGGGACCTGTGGGACCATCTTTTCCTGTGAAACCCTATTCAAAAGCAGAAGCAAGATTAGAGAAAAATGGTCTTTACAATTATATAATTGCAATACTCCTGATTACTACTAGCATTTCTTTTAAATCCTATCCACAATATGTTAAAAAATAGCTATCACGACTCATGCTGGAGAAAGCTATGGAACAGTGAGCTTCACACACTTTAGATGTTCAGCTGCTGTTGATTAACTGAAAATGAAATCAATGTTTCTTAATACTTTTAAGAAAAGGAATCATTATTCTATCACAGAGGAGCAAAATCTTTCTTTTCACTGTTCTCTCATTCACAGTTTAGTTGGATAGTCAGAGGTTTCGACTTAACTGAAGAGCCAGCTCCCTCTCAGATATTTCCCCTGCAAGAATGTATGCTGAGAAATCCCATTTCAGTAATCTAAGAGAGCATTCACAAGTTAATGTTGACGGTCTGTGACCCACCAATCCAACAGTATCCTCTTTGGCAACTGGCTATCCCATGGGCGCCTATTTTCATTTCCAGCTATCAACTCCCACTAAAGGACAGCTATAAATGCACATATCAGCTATCAATTTTGATTGTAAAGGCAAATCATTGCTTCAGTCGTCTTAAAGGGGATATTCCACTGTGACAAAAAAAGAGATTTACTTAGTTGACCCCAGTTAGAAGAAAGGAATTGTAACAACACCCCAACGAAATACCTGTGTACATGCCCTTCATTCGGAAGACATTTCAGAATTCTCCATCCAAAGAAAAGTTCTTAGCACCAGATAGCCAAAGGTTTAGGAGCACACCTGACCTTCACAGTAAGTTTGGCACAGAGAGATTCCTTACCAATATGACATCTCCCAGACGTTGAGATAAGCAGTTTTAAAGGGATCCCTGCAGCAGCAACAATGTGGGGAAGATAGCAGGGCTGAGTCCCCTGGCAGAGCCCTGCCCAGGGGACACACTGCTCTATGGGTGAAGGCAGCTGAGAACCTAGTCAGGGGAGGGAGCAGGGCAATTCTTACAGAACCTATCTGGCTAACAGTAGCTGTCTGTGGAGGTTTTCACCACTGAGGTATTTCCAACCCTTCTGCTGTTGTGTCTCCAGAAGGGATACTGACAAAAGGACTCCTTTTGAAAAAACATTTGAAAATGGAAAGATATATAAAGAAGGGGGAAAAAAATCCAACAAAACACAAAACCAACATTACTTGGTCTTTTCAGAACATAAACTGAGAAAACCTTACCCTTTCTCCTGGAGGTCCCACCGGTCCAGGTGGACCAGGTAAACCTGGCGTTCCCTGGAGGGAGAAAGAGTGAGACATTGTATCTGTGACAGAACAAACATCACTGCTATGCCATTCCATATATCTCAAGTGTATATGTTCTTCCCCCCTTTCTGTCTAATCTCATTGTACACTGACACATAGCATTGCTTCATGCAGGACATTACTACTCCCTAAAAGTATATTATTCAGGGTTATAAGGACTAATGAAACAGGTAAAGAACACAAGGCCCTTGGCCCATGACTGACCTTATCTGATATATGAAACTAAATCCGCAACAATATTTAAGCATCCCCCATATAGTATTTTTATCAACAGTAAAATTAAGGACAATATAGTAACCAAGGAATATCTGGTATGTCACCACATATGCATATCAATACCTTAGATTATCTAAATTTGGCCAATTATTTAAAAAGAAACCCTAATTTTTTCTCCTCCTTGTACAGTTTACAATACAGAAACCTGCACATAACAAAAATTTAATATTGCTTTCTTCTTTCAGAAAGCATACAATTAATGTCCCAAGGCCATTTGAATTCCAAAAGTAGAAAGTAATTAGGCAACATTGCTGAAGAAGGGTTCAGCAAAGGTTCTGCAATCTTTATTTTAGGAAGATATTTAACTGCAAGTGGTCAGAAGATGAGAGACCTTCCTGGGGAACTATCAGAATACTCTTCCTAATCCAATGGTCTGTCATTGTACATTCACAACTGTCCAGAAGGACATTTGGCTTGACCAAGTACAGCTGTTTTTTCACTTTTGCTGTTTTGAATGGTTTACTATCTCCCACATTTCAAATTTCTAAGTGTAAGCTAACTATGTTTCCAAAGCTATGGCTTAGGGAAGTATGAGAAGAGCCTCTGACTCCTAGTGATGTCAAAGACAGCTGTCCAGCAGCCAGGTTGCAGAAGGAATAGTGTAAAATGACATTATCTTGTCTAAGTGTCGACTTACCGATCGCCCTGGTAGTCCAGGCTGGCCAGCATCCCCTTTCATTCCTTGACGACCCTATAATTTTCACAAATTATTACAGAATACATCACACTTCCAGGACACAAGGTGTAGGAGCATATAAAGAAGCCATTTGTTGCCTTTCACAACTAGCTTGCCTTCCATATATGCTACAGCACCGTAGTATAAATGCACAGTCTAAACCCAGAGGAGCTAAATTTGACGACACAATATTTTTTTACAGTGGCTTGCAAGATAATCCAGCATTAACAACTGTTACTAATAAAAAATTTTGTAAACGTAGACCGAGAAAGTGAATCACAATAGATACAAAAAATGAAACTACATGACTCAAAAGTGCTCTGAATTCTTGTTAGCTAATGAGAAATTCTACCAATGTTGGTGTTTTCATTCTTCAGACTTTTTCAAGTGAATGTGACAAATAAATGTATTATTTGTATTACACATGTAAAAGGAATGTTTGTCCTTTCTTGCTGCTTGGTACCTCTAGACCATCTTGATTAAATTTTTCCTCCCAGTATATAACAAAAAAAACCATGAAAAGAGTCTACAAAGGGTAACAAAATCATTCCACTTTGTCCTTACAAAGCAGGAGGTATTCCTAATGTCTATCTTAAAGTACATTTTATTTTCCATTTCCCAAATTCCATTACAGATGGAGCAGGTAATCTACTTTCAAATGAAAAATGACAGCATGTAATTAGACTTCACTTCTGCTTTCCATAAACTTTATATTTTGACCAAAGACTTCATAAAAAAAGCTGCTGGATATATTAAAATTCAAGTTGATCCTATATAGGAAACATTAGAATTATATTCCTTCTTTTAGGGTGATTATTTATTAAAATATGGCAAAAGCAGCCTCAATAAATTCACAATGCAGACAAAGAGTTATGTATGCTATCTTCTATAAAAACCAGAACATATGAAACTTCATCAGTTTTAATAAGAGTTACTCTGGGTTTGAAGGCATGGACAAAAAATCAGAAGTAGCATCTTGCTAAAATATGGATGCTGTTGCCAAGAAAACCCCTAGCTACTGATTTAAGCCAGAAAATAGAAGTTGAACATGTAAGTCTGTGAGAAAATCTTCAAAGTAATATTGCATGCTTAATTTTGCTGTACCACAGTTTGACAGTTTTGAGTCCTTAAACTGAAATGCCTAGCAACTCTACAGAAAAGCCATTAAGACTGAAAACAGAGTAGCACAACTTACATTACAGAAATTAGACTCTGTCCCTTCATTAGAATCCCATAAGCACACATAACACTCAGGACAGAAAACACTATTGTATTAAGAGACTTGTTTCAGAAAGAGATGTGTTTCACAATACTGCTGGGAACAGGGACACACGAATGCTCGGGCAAAGGTGCCACCCTGTTCCCAAGACCACCATCCCCTTGGACAGTTCTAGCTCCACACACTGCCTGCTGATGGCACTCAAAAGGGCCACTCACCGGTTCACCTGGGATTGACAGCCCATTGGGACCCTGTGGACCTGGGGGACCCTGAGGGCCAGGAGGACCTGTCTCACCACGAGGACCAGGAGGACCCTTAAAGCAGAAAATTAAAACAAAATTGTAAATGATAATCCCTTCTGAAATCCATAACTGCAAAATCCTTTGAGAGACTTAAGGTAAGACAGAAGCCTGGAGACACATTTAATACTTCAGAACAACGGTGGAAACAGAACAAACATTGTTCAAGAGGCATACCCTTTCATAAGCTATTATCTGATTCCTGTTGGCAGTCTCAGCCCAATACATACCCTCTGGCAGTGCCAATTAGAAGTATTGCCATCTCCTCTGTTCAGAAGAGAGAACAATAATGCTGCAGAGTGTGTATTAACACTCTGATCCATGTAATCCCAGTATCCTGACATGTGGTCAATGCCTTTGAGGCTACACAGACTGTGATATATAGTCTCAAATAGGTAGGCTGCACAAAAGCAAAATAAAGGCATATTTTCAACTGAATTTTTAATCTCCATTCTAAGCCTAAAACGAAGCATAAAAATTTTCATACAGGTAAGCCTGTGGCAACATTATTACAGATGCATTTTGGGAAACATACTTACAGATGATCCAGTCAAACCCCTTTCACCTCTGGGGCCTTTAGCGCCTGGGCCACCCTAAATTGAGTATTTGGAAAGAAAATGTATTTTATAGACAGAAAGCAAAGGTGCATAATACTAGTGTGCATTATGAATTCTCCTTAACAAACTCTTATGTGAAGCCCCAAAGTTTTGAAGCGTACAGATCACACTGCTAAAAAGAGTAGCAGAATAAAATATGCATCAGGAACTAGAGGAAACCACATCAGCTTCAGCCTTGCCAATTCAGCCCATGAAAAATTATTATTTTGATTTTTGTCTCTGCAGACATAAACTTAAATTTATATTCATCAAAATCTCTGAATACCTCCCTAGTAGATTACCATGCAACTTAACTGGGCTTTAGATTCCTAATGCAGCATTTTTGATAGCGTCGAAGTATGGCTACTGGGCTGAGTATAACTCCCTAATATTCAAAGCAATTGATAGGAGTATGTCCATTCCATAAATTACTCTCTCTCCACATAAAAAATAAAGTAATTTATTTCCCTGATAGAGTGAAGAATCTTTCCTTGGAGTGGAATCTTGACTCTGTATTTAGAAAAAATATTTTCACAGTCCATTAAAAATATCTTGTACATGATGTGCAAGAGACTGGGCCAGAGTCTTTCAGCCTATGAAACAATGAGGAGCTATTCTCAGTGATCACACTGGAAATACAGAAAAAGATCATACAAACAAGTAGATGTGGTAGGACCTGATGAAAAGGGGATGGATTACCATGATGTTATGGATATGTTGATAGAAACTATGTCTCTAACTGACATTTGTTTCACAAAACCGCAGACCAACACAAAACTACTTCCATAAATTTAAAAATCAGAAAATTTGTCTATTGTGAATAGTTACAGCTGGTCACTTACAGCTGGTCCAGGAGGTCCTGGAGGTCCCACACTGTCTTGAGTACAGGTACAAGCATTTGGAAGAGCTGGGCATTTTGCTTCATCTCTCTGAAAATTCAATCACAACTTATTACTGTCTTATTAAAGGAAAGTACTCAGTGGCAGCATGCTTTTCTGAAACAATAGCAGGCAGATTCTCTATTTTCCTGTTTTCAAGTAAAACTCACAGCTACGCTGTGGTTTCCAAATGTTTCTACAGGATCTTTTATATTTTTAGAAAATTTTCTCTGTGAACTATGCAAGGCATTAACAATAGAAGCACAAGCAAAATGTTGTTCTAGTATTTATATCCATTTGACAATCAGCTTGCCCTGACAAAGAATAGGTACTTTTTGAATGCTGATCTAAGAACAGATTAAATAAATAAATATATATTCCCCATTTATAATACCTAGAATTTGAAACATCACTGAAACACAAATATAACAGACATTTTTTGCACCATTTTTAAGGGGCTTATTCTACCATTATAACCTTACTGCCTCAAACACAAAACTCTGAAATGAGGTGTTGTTGACTGGCTGCTCTGACAACGGTGATTTAGAAGTGTTTTCAGTAGAAGGTTTAATACCAGTCTAATATTAATATTATTAAATTTACTATTAATAACACTTTTCTTGATAGCCTCTGGCTCATTTATACTTACCATAGAAGGGAGATCACAACATCTGTCTCTGCTAGTCCAAACTGGACTGCATACAATGTCAAAATTCTGGATTTCTAACTGTAAGAGAAGGTAATACTCTTGAAAGATCATTAAATATGTTGTTAAGCATGAAATCTATTGACATAATCATTAAAAATTATTCCTCCATTTATTTCTAATGATAGAGAATCCAGAGTAAAAGCACTCAATTACTATCTGCTCTCCCTACTAAAAGAAAAACATTCCTGCTCTTGCTTGAATTTACCTGAGTGCAACTTTCAGCTATTAGATTTCTGTTCTTGCAACTCTGCTAGAACAAGATATAAAGACCAAAATTCTCAGCTAAGTGCATTGGGTTTGACAGTACAGACACTGGAAAGCTTTGGGTGCAACACTGGTTTCCCAGCAATCCCTAATCTCTAACCTCTTTCCTCAGAAAATTTCAAGGTCTTGCAATAATGAACGGATTCATATTTATTGCTTACTGTTGCTGATCTTCGGTCGCCTTTTAGAAGTTTCCCAAGTATTTCATAGCCATCAGTTGTGATATTGCCAGCCTCCTTAACTGGTTTTTCCAGTATTTCACTACAGTCAATGTAAATCTTAACATTTGATGAAGTTACAACAATATGGACCTGAAAAAAAGTTTAACATAATATTAAGGAAAGGCACATGGGCACGATTACTTTAACACTTTAATAGTATTTCACTGATTCGGTAGTACTGTTTTAAATTTTATTCCTAGTAATCCTCCTTTACTTCCAACTGGTGGAAAACTTCAAACTCAAGGAAAGTCTATGACATTAATAACATCTTTAGAATGTGTCGAAGGTCAATAAGATGACTATAAAAGCACAGCTAACAAAATATTATTTAATGCAATAGTTGAACTATTATTACCTATTTAAAAAGCTTGCCTGAAAATTTTTTTAAGATGGCATAAAAGTAAAAAATAAAAGAACTTTTGAGAGGAAGTAAATATAAGTATTTCTTGTTCTCTTCTGATGGCTGAGACCACACAAGATGTTTATAAGCCTGGGACTGCCCACTGGCTAAGAGACTCTGTAGTTCAGAGAATAGATTGTTTCAGACCCAAAGATACAGAGCTCAGTTTCCACAGATGACTCAACCAGAGGCATTAACTGCATTGAGATACAGGAAGTGACCTGAGAAGCCTGCCCAGAACAAGACAAAATAATGGAAGATGCAAGAGAAAATTTCCACGAGAGAAATCTGGTTACAAAAACATATGCCAAAACAAGGGGAAACAGGGAAGAGGAAGAGATTAATTACTAGAAATAGAGGACATTTAGGAGGGAGAAAGGAATGATTGTAATGAAGAGAGAGTATGTTTACCAGGAGAAGAGAATGAAGTGCTTGGGGAAAACACAGAAAACCTTAAACAGAGGAACACACAAAACCTGTGCAAAGATTATCTTTCCAAACATTTATGGTGTGTATGAAAAATGTTACAAAAGTGAATTTTCTACATTTCTGTGAAAATGTAGAAAACATTTAGGAGTCACCAAGAAACAAACAAGGGCCATTTTAGCACATCTAATGTGCAGTTGTTGAAAGAGCATCTTCAGGCAACAGAAAGTTTTCAGGGGCTTCATATACCTTACCTACTGCATATATTTCATATGCATCATTATAAAATCTATGTAATTGTTAAAGTATCAAGACATTAAGATCGGGAGTAAAGAATCCCTGAAGTATGTATTTATGTTTTAAATCTTCTGTTATCACAGTACATAACCATACAGAAGCATATTGCTATTTGATGACTGCTTTAAAAATCGGCATAAAGTTGAGATTCCCCTAAATGTCCTGAGTCAACAAGTGCCTGAACAATCTCCTGAGAATTTTTACTTTTTTTTCCTTTTTAAATATTTTCCCATGAAGACTTGTCTCCAAGGCATAAGCACAGATTATCTAAAACTCTTTTAAAAGTATGTGCTTATGCTTTCTATCTCAGTTCTGTGTATACAAGTGAGGCTTTTAATTAAAATTCCCAACAGTGTTCATTGAGCAAATAATTCAAACAAAAAACCAAACAAACAAAACAATTGAAAGATAACTCTGTGTGTCCAAAGTATAATTTGGTATTGCATGCCAAACTTTATATAAAACAAAATAAGTGCCATGCCAAATCTTTAAATTCATTGTAATTTGTACATTATATACTCAGTCATTTGATTATATGACTAAATTTTACAGGTTAATTACTGTATCATCCAGTTTAAACTCATCACAGATGTAATTTACTAATTCTGAAAGGTACCTATAATGCAAGTCCTTCTACTGGAATGTTAAGTATTTGTCACAATTTAAATAAAATAAAACACATTGCATAGCAAACATAGATTACATTTTCATTAGCGCAAAAAACTTAGGAGAGGTAAATCTATATCAGAATGCTGAATGAGATCAGCTTGAAAAGGTTCAAATAGGAATAACTGCTGAGCATCACCTATCTATCCAAAAAAGCGATCCCAACAGTCAAAAATAAAAAGAGCTCTCCCAAGTCATTGACTCAGTCAGTTAAACACTGATTTACTGCCAGATCTGAATTCCAGTCTGAATCTCATGGTCTAGGCAATAAATCTAATTAAAGGAGGCATCTGGTGTCTACAGTAAATAAAACAGCTCTGTATTCAACCCCCATACGTTTTGTTTCCAACAGTTTCTCACACACCAACATAAAGAATCTGTTCTGCTTAGTTCTGACTATTTATTTCATTTATGACATTTTAGGAAAGAAAACATACTTTAATTTTTCTCTCTGGATGCCTTATAAGATGAAGTTTGATGGTGTTCTGATCTGCTGCTAAGTGAATCACATCAATAAGCCAAGCAAACTAATTTCCCATCTGTACATCAGCAGAAAGATACACACTCATTGTCAAATTTCCTCTTGCTAGCTACTGCAAAATGGCAAGCTAAAAGGAAGTCTAGTGTGGTAAGAATAAGAACTAGAAGTTGTCTGTCTCTCCAAAACATCAGTTATAAATTTAATGACTGTCTCAGGCAGTCAGAATTTTTCCTATGGGACTTGCCAGATTCAACAGCTTTCACCATAGCTATGCTACACAGAGTGTTCAAGTATGCCAAAGTAAATTTCCCTACAGTTAGGTGTAGTTAAGCGAATTTCACTGAATGAGCCAGTAAGTCATGAAATGAAAGCCACAAAAATGTTTAATATTTTGGAAAACGTCTCCTTGCATTGTAAAGATTTTTCGTCTCTTTGAAACTGGATGGTAGGAGAAATTGCAAAAGTACCTTTAGAAAGGTGTTAGTCTTACTTTCCTACCTCCATCCATCTGAAACTACTGCTATCCATTATTAGGAACTGATCAACATGGCTGAGACATAAGGCTTTCCCAGCAGGTGGCCTGGGAAGCCCATGATGCCATCATTAACAACCTGACTCAGATAGCAATCTCAATAATCATCTGGAGAGAAGCCAAAAAAGTCAGCTTAGTTTCATGGCAAAAAATCCCAAATATAGCTCTAAACCAAAGCTCTTCCAGCTACTTTAAATATTAACAAAATCTGAACTTTTAATTCCTTTCTGGGAAAAAAGAAGGGGAATTACAGATTGCATTAAGTAACTGAGAAATTTTTTCTTAAGAAATAATCTCTTAAGCAAGAATTCATAGTTGTAAAGCTTTAAGATAATTTGCAAATCACTGCTACTTGTGTTCATTGTTTGGCATCTTAGGATCACTTTCTCTCCATATGTATTAGTGTATCTAACTATTAAAACTATGCAAAATTTTGGATTTTTATTTTCCCTGTAGATTTCTTTGACCAGTAAGTGTAATAAACAATTTTACATAACTGCTAATTTCTAGCAGCTAGCAGGGGTCACAGATTTTTCCCCATTTGCTCTGATAAATGAGTAGAACATCACTGTAAGTGCTGTCAGATAAGTTTGCTCAGCCCTATCACATTTAGAGAAATAAGGGAAAATGTGATTCTAAACATCAAATGCATTAGCATCAGATATTTAAAACAGACTGCTGGCAGTACAGCACGTGGAGAGCTCCACACCACTGACCTGAAGAAGTGTCAGCTCTCACACTGATATCTAAAATGAGGCGTGCTACGTGCTGCTTTGTGTCTAAACAGTACTTCTTGGTGATGACTCAACCTTCATGCCAAAACAAGATACATCCTAGCCTTTACCGACAGTTTTTCTCACTCCAGCAGATTCATATATTTCCTTAAAATTCAGCTGTCCTACTAAGCTATTTAAAAAAAAAAAAAAAAAGTCAAGGGCAAAATAAAGGCTGCTTAATGTAGGTATGATCCAAAGCTACTCATAACTATCAGCTACAAAATCAATGACATAAACATTTCCTCATACATACAAAAATAATCAGGCATTAAATAAATTATAAAACAAGAATAATTGGATATAATATAGGACCAGTTTGGGAAGTTATTCTCTGTCAAAGTCTGAGGGAACCAATAGCTTTTATAGTACTGTGTGATTTTTGTAATTACCCGTGTTTAAAACAGATGAAGTCACAAAACATTATAATGCTGGCACCAGTTATCTTTCCTGGCTTTCAGTCTAGCAAAGCTCAGTTGACAATTTGGCCTCCAGTATGTGGAAGTTGACAGAGGCAACCCCTTATCAGTATCCTCAAAGGAATGCTGTTAGTGACTAGTCATGCAGAAGACAGTATCATAAAGAAAACAAATGCTATACTCAAGCCATATTTAGTCATCAGATGAAAATTAAACTAAATAGAAGGGAGATAAATGAAAACATGAGAATGTGCATTTCAGCTGACCAAAAATGTTGCAACTGCAGCTCACTTTCTTGCCCTAAACATATATATTTAACACAGCAAGAAAATATTTTGAAAATATTTTTAGGTATACATGTAGCCTGAGTCAAACACTTCCTGATGACTCCAGGTAAGGAAGCCTGGCAAGATCAAATTTTCATAATTTGGTGCACAAAATTAGAAAAGCAAGCACAAAACTATGACAAGTGAAGGCAGATGCCACAATATGTAAAGACTTCACTAGCCATTTTGTCAACCCAAAAACTGTAAGTTTCATTCTAAATCATAAAGAGACCTTTTATGGGCTCTCTCCTTATTGTTGCTTCCTCACTTAACACGACATTGGAATATTTTAGGCCCAGTGTTTTTAAGCAAAAAAAAAATTCAATTCACATTCATACTTACTAAATATATACATACACATGTATTACATTTGTTAAACATGAGAATCTTATTCAATATGCTATTCACCTCCCAACACTGGTTCCCTGCCTACTCGCTTTCTCTGGCTATATCTTCCTCTTCTCTGAATGATTTCAAATCATTACACTCCCATGCAATCTTTTCTCACCACAGCTTCCTTTCCTTTTTTTCTTCCAGTTTACCTTTTATTCTTCCTCTTTCATGGGGCAGGAATCAGGCTAGGATTTCTTCTTCAGATATATCCCTTCACTTACACAATCTTAACAAATTATTGACAAATCTCTTACATTGGTTCAGAGAAGACCTATAACTTCAGGGATCTTGTTTTACATGATCTGTAGGTCCTTACGTCAACTTAAAGGACTATCCAAAAACCAGATACAGTCACCTGACAGTGACTTCTGCTTGGTTGTCTTCTATTTAAAAGAACAGCACTTCAGAAAGTAACATCATAATTTCAACCATTTACCTTATGGAAGCTTCCATAAAAGATTTTCTTTACGTCATCATTATCAAAAGTTACAGTTTGAACCTCTCCCCTTGTATCCTTGTTAAAGAATGACAGCACTTTGCTGGCAGCTGCAATAAATAAAAATAACACATTTAATTTCACATGTACTACTGAAACCACCATCCTAAAATGCACTTATAGATAAACTCTAGTTTACCCCTTATTTGGGTAAGCACAAATCATAGATGGTCTTAATGTTCCATAAGTACATAGATGTACTTTCCTATGATTTTAGAGTTAATACCAAAGTTGAAATGTAGTTTAGATGAATTATTCTTAGTTGAACTATAGATGTACGAGGTTTAAAAGAAATCTCTTAAAATCAAAACTGTATAATCCTTTTATCATGTAGAAATGCTTTGGGTTTGGAAATATTTGGGGAGAACACATGCAAAGTAATGTAACATGTTAACTTCTCCATGCAATAAGTATAATCATCCTTACGATCAAGCACAACTCCAACTTGTGGTTTGTAATCTCTGTCTGTAATCTGCCAAATTGCAAAAGGCTCATTGGGGGATTCAGGCAGAAGACGGAATAACAGAATAATAGTGTATGCCTGTGGCAATCCCTCCGGGTGAATCTCCCTGTGGAGACAATATAAAGACATTTTTTCACATGAAAACACATGAGGAAAATGAGATCTTCATAATTTGCTCTTTTTCAAAGAAAAGACAAAAGAGTAACAGAGAAACTACAGAGTTTAGTGGAACAGAGCATTATAACTACTCTCTCAAATAGAAAACACCATTGTGATATAAAAACATTGTGATTTGTTAAGATGAACTCACAGCCTCTCTTCAGATGGACCCAGCACCATGGTTAGAGAGGATGCCAGAATATGACCAAGAACTCTTGGGTATGTATTCTTGTGGCAAAATTCTGTATAAACTACACATGTTTTAAATTCCTTGATGTTAGATACAGAAAAAAAGGACTGTAGCCTTATTCGTTTTTTTCATCTGGCCTGCTTCAGTCAGGCAACAGCATTTAACTATTGCTGCTCTTCAGGCACAGATGCAGTGATGGAGATATTTAATGTCTTCTCTGCAACTGGTGATGCATTTTGGCTCCAGATCATTCTTTAGTGGCTCAGGTTTAAATTTGTGATATTTGGACGGCTAGACGTTAAAAAGGCAGAGAGCAAAAAGTAAATAAATACATGCACGAAACGGCCTCCAGAACTTTCTGTACGAGAAAGGAGGGAATGCAGGAAGGGAACTGTAAGAAAGAAGATGACTACTGCTTCTCCTTAACCATTATAATGGAGCTCAAAAGGAGATTTACTCACATGAACATAAACATAAAAACCTTAAAATGAAGAGAGGAGCTACTTTGTATGTTAGAAAAAGCTTATGAACCCACACAATTATGAACACTGCAATAAAAACCGTATCACTAAGTCAACAACATCACACAGCACAGTGCAGGAACGCAAAGATTAAACTAGATATAGCAACACAATTTATAACTTGGATAACAAGTTATTTCAGATATGGAAACAACTATGCCACTAGGATCAGTATGCGTTTATTGCTTTGCTGACTCAGTCTAGAGTTTTATTTTCTGGATTCTCATGAAAAATAAGTGCCCAGAATACTCTGGCAAGTCTATTCCACCTCTTTAGCAGACACTAGACTATGTATCACAACACTTCTAAAAAAATTAAATAAATAGGAAGCCTATCTTTTTATTGTCTTTTCATCAGTTTATCCTGATAAATGCAATATCTATCAAGGCAAGAGAGTTGCAAAACTGGGATTATCTGTATTTTCCTAGACTGCAAAAATCCAGGCTGTCAGAGAACTATCCCCACAGGTATTAACAGCATGCCAATGAACTTAAAAACCCTCAAGTCCTCTACTTTTAAAGCTGTGATCCCAGAAGGCTGGCAAAAAGAAATTGTTTCTTCATAAACCTCAGCTTCTGTGCTTGTGATCTGATCTTTACCCAGTCTGGCAGGATTGCATAAGATTTCAAAGAATTCTATGAAAAGAAAACTAAACTTCCTTAAATTTAATAGGAACAATGGGCTATTTTAGGCATCTCCTCTGAACCAAAATAACCTTTTTTGAAACTTACTTAAATAGATGGGAGAGAAACAAATGTAAAAAAAAAAAAAAAACAAAAGAACAGGGAGAAAGGTAGTGTTCCACTTTTCGTAAAACTGCTAATTAAGTCTTGGTTTTCTTTGGGAAAAAATGTTGGCAAGAATGACCATCTATTACCCATCCATAATCAAGCTCTAAGACCACAGGCCCTTGAAAACTTGCCAAATAAGTCAAGTCAAGTAGAGGAGAAACTACCCTAGGTCAGTGGCATCAATATGCTGCCTACTGCAGTAAGAATGATGTTTCTGAAAAAAGTGATGCCAATCCCTCCATATTGAAACCATTTCTGTCCAGCAACGTGGAATTCATTGTACTAAGGAAGCTGTTTTTCAACTGCCTAAGCATAAACTGTAGATTATATGCAACTGGAATGGTTAAGAAGCACAATCTCAAAGTAAAATAAGCAACTAGATTAATAGCGAACTGTGATTGCAGTGGAAGAAATAGATTATCATTTAATGAAAACACTGATAGATGTTTTTCAGTATATTTCTTGAAGCTCAGTAAAAAAACCCCATTAAATCAATGCATCTTCCATAAGACACAAACACTATCTATAAACTCAGTTAATCCTTCATCATCTGGTCACCCTAACTATAAGTCTTTAGGTTTACTTACCGTATTGGCTGGCTGACAAAGGCATTTTTGTGGAGTCTATATGCTACATAGCTTGGGAAAGAGCCTGATTCCAGTGAAACTCCTTGTACAGAAGCAAAATACTTCTCTGTTAGATTGTATGATTCCAGCATCTTGAAACCTTTAAGTCCAGAGAGAAAACAAAAAACAGAAACACTGCAGAGCTGTAAAAGACACAAACGAACCTATGCCAAAATATTAGACAGTTACTTACCAGGAGAAGTGTACCCCTCCAAGTAAATAAGGGGACAAGCTGAAAGACATGAAACAACATATAGTTCAAAACTACTAAGCCTAACAGGATATGAACATATGTATACTTCAGAAAGTTTTAATACCAAGAAGTCTATGCTATTATTAATTATGAGACAATTTTTGCTACATTTGTCATACTGTGTCCTGAGCTGTGGTACATATAATGTCAAAATCTTTACTCGTCATTTTTAGTCGGGTATTTCTACTCTGACAAATTGTGTGGAATAACAAATGAACCCCAAATATTTTAAGAGTATAATTCATAAAAAAGGAGGACAATGACACAGTCTTTCCATGAATATTCAAGGCATGAGTCAAGCTGCATAATAGCTGTCAGATTCACAAGAAATAACTGCATATTTATGTGGCTCCTCAGGAGCCAGCAGATGAGGCAGTTAGGGAACACGCAGTTGCACATGACAGGCCTGAGAATTTCTTATTTTTGCCATAGAAGGATTTCACTTCAGTAAACAACTGAGCTTTATTTAGATAATTTTAAAACAGCATCACACACTATAGCTGTACATCTTTAGCACCCCTATTACAGTGGTAAATAAGAGACCTCTTGTGCTCTGCAGGTCACATTAGGCATCATTCTACTTCTTAATGTTGTCAGTGACTGTTACGCTTTTCTTCTTATACTAATACTTTTGAAATGTAAGATGAGATTACATAAAATACAATACTCACTTCAAAATTTTAAAAAGTGACTTGCTCCCCTAAACTATGTCTAGTTATTATGAAATCTAACTTTTTAACATGAACATGTCTTCTGACATACCTTAAATAAGATGGCAACTTGTGTCAGGTTTGAGTGGCAAGGTTTCGGTAATGGGGGAGCTACAAGGGTGATTTCTGTGAGAAGCTGCCAGAAGCTTCGCCTGTGTCCAACAGGGTCAGTTCCATCTGGTTCCAAGACAGACCCGCTGCTGGCCAAGGCTGAGCCCATCAGCAATGGTGGTAGTGACTGGGGGATAGCAGATTTAACAAGGGGCTGTGGCTGGGGTTGTGTGTTTTGGAATGACACAACAACCTGCAGGCACCAGAGCAGAGATTCCACTGGTCTTCCCTGTAGTGAAGACTCTGGTGAGGCAGGCTGTGACCCTGCAGCCTGTGGAAGTCCACAGAGGAGCAGATATCCACCTGCAGCCCCTGGAAGACCCTATGGCAGAGCAGGTGAATGCCTGAAGGGAGGCTGTGAGGCTGTGGGAAGCCCACACTGGAGCAGGTTCCTGGCAGGACCAGTGGCACCATGCCAGAACAGGTTTGCTGGCAGGACTTGTGACCCCATGAGAGACCCACAATGGAGCAGGCTGTGCCTGAAGGACTGCACCATGTGTAAGGGACCTAATGAGGTTCAACAAGAGCAAGTGTAGGGTCCTGCATATAGAGAGGAATTACCCTAAGTTCAGGTTGGGGGCTGACCTACTAGAGAGCAGTTCTGCTGAGAAGGACATGGGAGCTTTGGTGGATAACAGGTTGACTATGAGCTGGCAGTGCCCTTGCAGCCAGGGAGGCCAATAGTATCCTGGGGTGCATCAGGAAGAGTGACCAGCAGGTCAAGAGAAGTGATCCTGCCCCTCTGCTCGGTCCTAGTGAGGCCACATTGGGAGTGCTGTGTCCAGTTCTGGGCTCCTCAGTACAAGAAAGACTAGGAGTTCCTGGAAAGGTTCCAGCAGCAGGGCATGAAGATGAGGGGTCTGGAGCAGCTCTCTTATGAGGAGAGACTGAGGAAGGTGAGCCTGTTTAGTCTAGAGAAGACTGAGAGGGGATTTCATTAATATGCATAAATATCTCAAAGGTGGGTGTCAAGAGGATGGTGCCAGACTCTTTTCAGGAGTGCCCAGCAACAAAAAAAAAAAGGAGCAAAGGCCATAAACTAAAAAACAAGAAGCTTCAACTCAATATGAGGAAGACCTTCTTTATGTTGAGGGTGGCAGAGCACTGGAACAGCTGCCCAGGGAGGTTGTGGAGTCTCCCTCTCCGGAGAAATTCAAAACTCATCTGGATGTGTTCCTGTGTAACCTGCTCTAGGTGACCCTGCCTTGGCAGTGGGGTTGGACTGGATGATCTCCAGAGGTCCCTTCCAACCCTAACAAGGTGATTCTGTGATTCTGTGACACAAACTGGAGCAGTTCATGAAGAACTGCAGCCCACGGGAAGGACCCATGTTGAGAAGTTTGTGAAGGACTGTCTCCCATGGCAGGAACCCTCGCTGGATTAAGGGAAGAATTTGAAGACTACTCCCCCTGTGGAGGAAGGAGCAGCAGAGACAACAACTGACCACAGCCGTCATTCTCTGTACCCCTGTGGTGCCCAGGGTGAGGAAATAGAGAAAAATTGGGAGTAAAGCTAACCCTGGGAAGAAGGCAGGGGCAGGGGGAAGGTTTTTAATACTTGATTTTATTTCTCCTTATCCTACTCTGATTTCATTGATAATAAATTATTTTTTTCCCACATTGAGTCTCTTTTGCCCATGACAGCAACTGCTCAGTGATTTCTCCCTGCTCTCATCTCAGTCCATGAGCCTTTCATTGTATTTTCTTTCCCCTGTTCAGCTGAGAAGGGAAGAGATAGAGCAGCTTTGGTGGGCACCTGGCATCCAGCCAAGGTCAGCCCACCACCCACTTGTAGCAGTATATAAGCAAACATATTAACTTGGGAAAAGGGAAACCAATGTCTTCTACTCACTTGAGGTAGCTGTCTCACACACAAAGGTGACGAGGTTATCTTGAATCTTTTCAAAGGCATCAAAGTCATCAACAATAAATACATGACGTTCACTGGGTTTGCTGGCAATCTTGGCCAGTTCATTGTAATCTACATCAGCCACACCAACCACAAAGACACTGAAGCCTGTAAAAATAACACTTGTTACTTTAAATGTAGTAAATATGCACTAACATTTCCTGTCAATATTGCACAAACCATTGACTGGTGAGGATCTACCTATAAGCACACATCCTGGATTTCTTTTCACCCTGTCAAATCTCAGGAGGTTTTGGGCTGGTTTTTGCATCTTTCTTTCAAAACTGTCTCCTCTTTCATTGTTTTTTTGGGGCATTATCCACTCTCATGCAGCCTTGGCTACACAGTCCCCTCACTCTTTAATACAAAATGTAAAATTCTCTGAACTCTACAGTATCTTAAATCTGTTCTGTAGCCAAAAACTGTACAGACCATTAGTTATCCAGTTGTCTGTTTCCATCTCTTTCATTTCATGCCTCTTGGTTTCTCTTTCTCTGAGTGGTATTCACCTCACCAGCTTCTACTTTCCAAGTTAAGTTGCCGGTTTTTTCTCTATAATCACCAGATAGACATGGGCAGATTCAGAAAGCAATTCATCTTACCTCCCTAACATGCTGAATTCAGGATAAGTCATTGTCTATAGATGCCTATCTTTTGCTCTCCTCACCAGCCATAAAAGGACTCTACATGATGATCTTAGACTAGACACTTAGTTGTCAGATGTCTTAAGTCAAATGAGAAGAACCAGACCCTAGAATTCAACCATATCACCAGGTGTAAATTTCATTGAAGAGAAACTGCACAGCCATTAGAAAAACCAGTTGGAGGCTGAAACCAGAATTCACATTTACTCTAAATAATAAAAGTATCTTTTTTTTTTTTTTTTTTTTTTAAAGAAGGTAATTATTCCCCTGTAGCCAGTTCTGGTGAAACTTTGGCTGAAATACTCTGTCCAGCTTTGAGCATGCTTTGGTATGTGTAGAAAACAAAGCAAGCAGAGGGACCAAAAATGGTAAGAGGTTTAGAAAACATGATCAATGTAAGATTGAAATACAAAGGCCCGCTACAGAGGACAGTGATCAACTTATTTCTTGGTTAACTAGGTAAATGAAGACAACAATTTCACTAGCATGAAGAAAGACTTAGGTGAAATGCAAGACAAAGGTCTCCTACTAGTAGGGTAGGTAAGCACTGAAGCACATTGTCCAGGGAGACTGAGAAACCATCTAGACAGAGCTAATTAATTCAGATTACAGAGACAGAAAAGATGACTACTTGTGGTTTACATCCACATGATTCCCATAAGGAAGTACAACATCACCCTACTCAGAGATCAGGACTAGGGGGCTCATGCATTGAAACGCAAAATGCCGAGAGTGGGGACAGGAGCAGATTACTACACTCACAAGCCACAATCATCAAATCTGATGAGGAAGTACAATGCTTCTTAGCTCAAAAGGCAGTAAAGGAGTCCATTCAGACCCATCTCCTTCAAAAACAGTTACTTTAACTGGAAATCCACTGGTTTATACCAGATAAAACATAAACCTCAGCAAACCAGGCCCATTAAATCATAAACACTAGTATGGAGTACACTTCCCAATGATCCTTGGGGTCCATACACCAAAAAGAGAAAGAAGTAACCAAATGCCACATCTTTGAAATGATACGCATGAGGAATTACTTGAAAACTTTAGGAAGCCACAGCCTTCCCCAGAGAGAAGGCTTAAGAAAGAATATGTAAGTCTAGGTCCAGAGAGCGCAAATTCTTTGAATAGTTTTGAGGTTTTCCCAAATATGCAGAATACATTTCTGAGTCCATAAAGGATGAGTAAATGATTCCCAGATAATTGAAGCAATACAGAAATGAAACAGCTAGGTGCTGTGAATTGCTTACCAGAGTGCTGTATGACTGTTGCTGCTTTCCTCACCTCATCCTGAGACCGACCATCTGTGACAACAACAAGTACCTTGGGAACACCTCGCCTCATGCCACTCTCCCAAGTCAAAACCTTTTCTTTGATAAATGTTAGGGCTTTGCCTGTGAAGTGTACAATAAACAAGGAAACATCCATATTATCCACAAGAGAAGAATTCTTTTACTTCGTAAGGGCAACAGCCACAGAGCTAAAACACAACAGAAAAACCTACTTCTTCAGCCATGCAATATTAGCATAATTAAACAGTTTCTGAAAATATTTTATTTAAAGAAATATAATTACAGCCCAGAATTACCTGTCCTTGTGTTTCCTCCTCTGTACTGAATATTTTGAAGAGCTCCCAGGGCCTGGGCTTTGTCATCAAATGTATTCAGTTTAAATTCAGATTTTGCCTCATCACTGTACTGCACAAATGAAACCTGAAATGGAATATAAAACAGTGTCATACCTCCAAATTCAGACCAACTCTCTCCACTGAAATATGTAATTTTGTATATTAATAACTCTTAAATAATCAAAAATTCTTTTTCAAATATGTCTGATTATGCACACACATACATATTTCTATATGTAGTCATCACAGCAATGTACACACAACACTCTTTTCTTTCTCCTTCTTTCCTTTTTTCTTTCTTTCTTTTTTCTTTCTCTTCTGTGTATAAAATGTAATATGGCCTTAAATGCATATGATCAAATTCTTGCTATTACTATGGTGAGGTATATATGCCTATTCTCTATTTCTGAGCAGATCTACAGTATCTATTAAAGTTCTTTCAGCTGGTTTTTTTAGGAATAAAAAAGTATTTGTCAATAGAATGTCAATAAAGTTGGATACATACATAAGTGTATACTCTCTTGCCTTATATACTGAAATACAATCACTGAATATTTATTCCTAAATAATCTTTAAATATTTTTTTATTTTGCTCCTTTTAATATTCTGTAAAATTTCAATATTACAGCATACTATTTTAATGCTGAATAGAAATATTTCTGTATGTATATATTCACATTTGTTGCAGTAAATTCCCCTTTTAAAATTATTAATTTTCTTCATTATTTTACTAAACATTAGTATTTACATGTGTCTGTCAACTATATTGTCTTCTCTGCTTCTAGGCTGGGGACACATACATATTAGCAAGAAAAAAATATGAAACAAAAAAAAAATGGAAAATAAAACTACCCAGTACAGATTAGAGGCGAGAACGATAGAGTGTCTGAGACAGAGTGAACTTAAGGAGCATCTTTTCCTTTAAAGTCTAGAGAGTTAAATCAAATGACTAAAAATATGCCTAGAGGATGAAAAGCAGACCTTCACCAATGTAAATATCCTGTCAGCCTTCTAACCAAAGACAATGCATTGCACCTGCAGCTTTCTGCAACACTCCAGAAATACCATGTAAGAAATTCTCTCAGACCTCATGTCACTCATTTCATCTAGCGAAAGAGAAACAGTTATGGGAACCTGGAGAGTGATTTCATCCAGCTTCCTACAAGTAGAAGAAAACTGATAACAGTGCAATGCTTACAGTAAGAAGCCTGACAGGAACTTACTTTGACATAACTGTGATCAGCCTGGCACTCCTGAAAGTCTATTCCTCATTATCTATTACTACTTACTCTCCCAAAATACATTAATTCATTAAAAGGACCTTTTCATACTTTTACTATGCCCACTGTGGAGCAGACCCATGTTATCATGGCATGAAAAGACTTCTGCAAGTATCTTTTTCTAAGGGATTCTGCTATTTAGGGTGGTGGGATTCTAGGGAGCTGAGCAACGGCAAGCCAGCGGGACCCTACATGCACAAGACACATTTATTACACTGAGAAATTAAAATGTAACCCTCAATAAGCAGCAATAAGCAGCACTTCCTCTTTGCAGCTTTTCCACCACTCAAGAAAAACAGGTTATGTTCAGAATGTCCCTAAAACAGATTTCTGATATGACAGAGACAAAACCTAGGATATAAGAACTAGATAGTGTGCCAGTTGTTGATGCCCTATACAAATAAACAAAAATATAAAATTGACCATACATCAACACAGTTTCTCTACCTGGAGGAATTGCACACACTGTAACTTCTGTATTTCAGAATATTAACATCTCAAAATAGACTGGATTTCCCTTGTATTTATAAAATGGAAGATATATTTAACAAATAATAGGCATGCACACCCATATACAAGTCTTGTACAAGAATCTAATCCAAAAAATGACAGCATTCTGAAAGAAAGCAGTAATTCAGCTTCATCTTCAATTTCCCTCCAAAATGTACCCAATGGGAATAACAAACCTACCTGGATTCCAGCAGGATTGATTAAATCAAAGGCTCCTACTGTACTAAAAACAAATTTCACTACTTTGTTGAAATTATCATCACCAATACTCCAGGAAGCATCAGTCAAGAATACTATGTCTGCTTTGGCACCTCTGCACACTGAAAGTCCAAGAAAAGGAAGCCTTAAAATACATCAACCGTATCATTGTGAAATAAATATTGTTTCAAAATTTGAAAATTCAGGAATGACAACTATTCAGCAAATGTCTACTACCACACTGTCAACCTGGCAGATGACTAATGCTCTACACAAAAACATTTATCAAAATACATCAAAAAAAATTTCAAGAAATGTGAAAGAGCTTAAGAATAACATGTAAATGTTTCAAATTACTTTTTTTTTCTGATCAGCTACCATAAAACATAAATTGTCTGCTGAGAGCAGATAATCTCATAGACTTTCTTCAGATCTACAGAATATCAATAATTTTTTCCCCAAAGGTTTGCATCTTGCTGTTCTAAATCAGGAAATGCTGAAGTCTAGTAAATCTCTAGAACAAAGGGATGTCATTAGGAAAGTTCTCCATCTTCATTTCCCTAAAATGCTGTGCTAGTTTTAAATCCACTTAAAGTTATGAAAAATTGAGGTAAACTATGAAGTAGTACAGCAACTCTATAAAATTATTGAATAATTCTAGAAAAAAACATACCATCCCGAGCTGGAGGGATTGTGGGAGGTGGAGGAGGTGTGGGTGGTGGCGTTGGTGCCTCTGTAGGTTTGAGGACTGAAAAGAAATAATAATTTTATTCTACAGTTGAAACAAGACAATTTCTGTAGCTAAAACTTAAAGTTCACAGTATCTGTTACCTACCTGTATGCTCCCTCATGGAGACTGGAGGTCCCTCAAGGTTAGGGGTCTGAACAAAGACAGTGGCATTGTATTCCGTGTCTGGTGAAAGGCCAGTAAAACAGTGGCTCGTTTCTGACCCACGTATTGTGATTTCCTGTCCTCTGGAACCTGTCAAAAAAAACCCAACGGAAAGAAAGTTAGAACCTAGTACCTTCCTTCTAATATATGTATACATAAGTGTAGAAATGAAGAAACATCTTGAGAGGAGGTTAGAGCCAATGGGACATCAGTCTTATTCTTGTCCCATAACAGCCTTTCTAGACCAAAACTGTGTGATGATTACGAACCTCGGAGCACACTGGAAAGTACAATTGCAGCGTACACGTGAAACCAGGCAACTGGTAGATGTAGGTTGACAATAAGCAGCACTTCCTCTTTGCAGCTTTTTCACCACTCAACAGGTTATGTTCAGAGCTTTAAAACTCAACCAGATGTATCATTATGGTTAGTGCTTGCCACCAACCCAAATAAGTAGTGCTGCCACTGACATAAGACAATTATGCTTCCAGAAAATGCAAAAAATAGAATGCACTTACCATCAGCTGGGTTTAGCTTCAGTCTGTAGGAAGTTGCTGCCCGATGAGGTGACCACCGGATACAGAAAGTATCCCAACCCACTTTGTAACTTGTTAGGTCAGTGACATTCAAATATACTGTGAAAAGAGAAAGGGATAAATTGTTCTCTGGAAAATAGCACGTAATAGGTAAAGCACACCAAAATGAAAATCATATTAGCAGTGCTAGTCTGGAACTTGATTTTTAAAAATATTTGCAGAAAGAAAGAGCAGTTCTAGTCAAATCTCTTTATTTTACATCCTACAGATCCTCACCTAGCTATTTACAAAGGCCCCAAATCCCACATTGGGTAACAGCTCACTTACTGAGTTTTCACATGAAGTTGATTTCTTGACAAAATAAGAAACTTCCAAAAATGAAAATCTGACTCATATATATGGCAGTATGAAAAAAATGTACTGAGTCCAGATGCTTGATTCACCATAACTGAATAAATTTTTAGAAGTTTCTTAGCTGAGGCCACCATCAAAATCACTGGATATTCCTATGGGGTAAAAGCAGAGTATCAAAATGCCTAGACCTGCTTAGTAACATGGTTAGATTCCACAGTACCCTGGAGACAGTTAAAGATTGACTCCAACTATAGCTTAACAAAATTTTAGGCAGTAGACTAGAAAATTTTATGTCATCAAGTCATCACTTAAAAATATATCTTCATTACTGTTTCCAAGATTAGTGTTTTTAAGATCTACATCATGGCTAGATAACAAGTATTCTCCATGAGAGGATGCACAGGCTTCCCAGCAACCAGACATCAAAATCTTCTCCTAATCAATGTTATCTCAGACCAGCCTACATATCTAGCATGACTAAGACAAAATCATTCCGACTTACATGTAGTGCCTTGATCTGTCAAAGGTATACTCATTCCAGAATCATACTGGGCATACACATTCACATCATAAGTAGTACTGGGAGACAGATTATGCAAAGTGTAGGAAGTCACTTCTCCCACAAAAAACTCCCGGGGCTCATTTGAACCTTGGATTGAAAGGAAGCATTAAGAACACAGAAAAAGAATCATGATTACGTGAGCTAAAAAACTATTCCATCTCTTACACATCAGTAAATGTGAACCTCATTTTTTCTAAAACAAAGCATATTGATTTCTTAAATTTTAGCATATTACAATATTGCAAACAGAATATACACAGTTTTACAAATTATTGTGCAATGTTTGTGTTCAGCTTCTAGAAAGGTACGTATATTGTTTGAAAGCCACATAAAACAAAGGTTCTGCAGGACATTAGTACCCAAATACCTGTCCAATACTCATCTCATATACACCAGCTCATAGCCTTAGAAGGACAAGAGGCATTAAAGAGGTGAAAAACAAATCAGGTCACTGTATAAAGTTTTAAATATACAATTCAATCCTTGTGGATGTACAAAACTGCATTTGACAGTTTGTGTTTATTATAGAATGCTGATCATAACACTAAAGTTTTTATGAAAATTGGTTAACAAAGGAAATAAATAGATCCTTTAACATGAAAGTGTAATAATACATGATTTCTACTCTGGTTTGCCATTAGCTACTCGCTGTTCTGAAAGTGGTATACTCAAAATCAACAAGTTTTCTTACCCACAGGTTTGTATACAATTTTATAGCCAAGAACAGGGGATGGAGAAGGATCCCAGGAAACTCTGAAACGTGTATACCATTCATCAGTTATATACATATTTTGAGGAGGAAGCAGGCCAACTAAAAAGAAAGAAAGAAAACCATTCTAATTGGGTAAGTAATTGTTTTTCAGTCTTTAGAAATGCAGATTGTTACTCTGCAAGGTAACAATCACATCAAGGACTTAATTAACTTAATGAAACCTTAACAATGTTGAAGTGCTCAATGTTGAAGTGTCTTAAACATAAAAAAGAATAAACAATGTGAAAGTTATAATTACCAGTTCTGCCATTTCCAGTCAGTTGTCCACCATCTCCATCTTCGTACACAGCAACAACAGTAATTTTATATGGCGTATCTGATTGTAGTGGTTGCAGTATCACATTATTCCTTATCCCAGGAACTGTTGTCTAGAACACAAAAGAAACAGAGGTAAACACACTCACAGTCTTGTAACTGATCAGTAGTGACAGTAGCTAGAAATAAAAATTTGTTCTGATATTTGGCACGCTTTTTTTTATGTCCACCATAGAAAAAGTCATTTAGGATACCTTAAGGGTTATAGGCTATAAACAGTTATCAGTATTTGTTATTTTGAATTACAAAACACTGTGGCCATCACAAAAACATAAACCAAATTGACTCTTCAGTCCCACCCCTCACATCAGACTGAGATGCTGCAGTTCTTCACCAAGATTTCAGTACTCTTCCCTCATAGAAAGGTAAAAGTCAAAATGATGTGTTTGTTTTCTTGGCAGAAACAGGTTATTCTGAGAAGGAAGCTCTAAGTACATTGACATATAAAAATGTCCCTATTTATGCATCCCTCAATCTCCTCAACTTCCTTAGCAACCATGCACTATTGCTCCCTTCTAATGACAATGTAGGTATAATCCCAAAAGTGATCATGCTCCATAAGGAAGTCATAAAGCACTGAAACTATGGGAAGTAACTTGAGGTATCTATCTCAAAAGCACATGCCAGTCAGCATTTGCTGTGAATACTTGATTAAAATTTTCAGTTGTTTGAGACTTGCTTGTCCAATCTTTTCTGCAAAGAAGGTATGTGTGTTGACAAATATGTGAGTCCTGATTAACAAGTCCAATAGGGAATTTTCAAACAGTGAATTTTCAGCATGTGCTATACAATAATACAAAAGCAATAACAGCATTCAAATAGCACTCTATACATGTCATTTTGGCTGGTGGCAGTTGGCAGGAATTCTGCCATTGACCCCCATAGGATCTGAGCTTAGCTTTGCTATAAATACTCCATGAATTTCATAAGCTTCAGAATAACTTGTGCTAGCATTAAGCTGCAGGAAATGAAACACAAACACAATTCATACTGAAACTTAGAACAGCAATTTAGATGCTGAATCAAAGTTACCATTGTTGTCCTATTAGACTCTGCCAACTCTCTTCAATTTATAAAATGAAGACTCATATTTATTCTCTGTCATAGCACACTGACTTCATAATGAATAGTGTATGAAGTAATAGATGGCTATTCAATGTATCACATTTGAACAAAACACCAGGAAGCAGATTCTGTTCAGAATCTTCTGACTAATGTGTGACTTACATATTTAACATTATTTTATACACATATTTGTTCATTAAACCACATATTTTCTGCAGCTTCATGAAAAAAAAGAAACCTGTTTTATACAAACCATGGCTTCTTAACATTGACAACAAAGACCAGAGAACCCACAGAGCCTGCAAAGTGTACTACACGTAGAACAGGTGTCTTGGTTTTTCTGTAGCCTAAAGAATTGGCAGAGAACACCTCAGTGCTTACTAAGGAATTACAGAACTTACATATTCATCAATAGGGTCTCCCACAGTGGGTGAATAAATGATTCTGTACTGCTGGACTGGCCCATCAGCGTGGTCCCATTGTACAGAAAGGCTGTTTGTAGTCTCATCAAATACTCTCACATTCCTTGGACCACTGCGAGGCACTAAAGAACGAAAATACAGAAGGTTGTAGGGGGCATGATACCTCTAGTTCAGTGTCGCCCTCATAATTCAAATGTTGCCCTGAAGCCAAAGTCAAGGGCCCTTCCTGAAACCCTGAATAAATAAATATACATAGGGAGATTAAATCAATGATAATATGGCAGTGCCTGAAGGTCTTAAATAAAAAGAGAGCCAACTGGAGGAACTGGAGCAGTGTGGAAGGGAGAGAACACCCAGACATGCAAAGTGAGCATCTACATACATTCTGCTTCTCAAACTCCTGCAGACAAGTATAACTATAGCCTGTCACATCTTCAAATTTTAGATGAATATGGGGATTTCACAGGGATAACATAGAAGAAGCAAAATTATTGCTGTCAACAGGTTCTGTACATGTTATTTCTAGTAGGAATGTTAAAGAAGCTAAGCATAAGCCAACCAAGATCCTATGAGCTAAGTTGTAACAAGGAGATTTTGGTGTTTAGGTGTCTGCAGCAAAAAAACCAAACATCTGGGGAGGCCAGCACATACAATTACTATGTCAGACACAGAACATGAAGCACTTTTTTTTCTGTTGACAACTAATTCTACCCATCTTCATACGCTCATTTTTTTTTACAAAAGACAAATTTTTATTTGCCTGTAATATGATTTTGAGAACAGCCTTTAAACTCTAACACATTCAAATTAAGCCTATTTCCCAACTGAAAATTACATTGCTAATTATTCAAGCACCACAACTGACAGACAGCATACCAAAAAGTTTCCCTCCACAGAGGCCTATAATTGCTGCAGCCATAACTCAGATGCATTAATTCAGAGTTGCACTAAATGGCTTACATTATTTGTAATCATAACCAATTTTATAAGTTCTTCACACATCAGTTTTGATATATATTTCACAACACAAGTACTGACTGCCTCTTACATGTTCTTCCCTGTGCTTGGCTTGGATTTCCCTCTCCATCTGCATACAGAGCTATAACATTTATTGAGTAAGCAGTGTCAGGAGTCAAGCGCTCCAGAATCACATCACGTGTGTTGCCTGGTACAACAATCTAAAACAGAAACAAAAAACATCTATATAAATAAAGTTTCAGCTTATACCATCTCTTTTAAACAATTTGGATGAAATATAAAAAAACTGGGAACATGACCATGCTGCACACTGTCCAAGAAAAATAATACATGCTTAAAATAAACAAGCAATATTGATAAAAATTCAATAGCTGGTAAAAAAAAAAACAAAACAGTATAAGGAGCTCTCATTCTGCAAATAGAATTGTTATTTTTTACATTTTACATTAAAATAGTTCAGAAAAAAAAGGAGAAACATTCATGAACAGAAACTAAGAAAGTAAACTCTGTCACAGTTGACTAACAAATAAAGGACATAAAAAGTTCTTACAATTCCTTACATAAAAATGGGTACATCTACATGTACAATATGGGTGTACATTTTGCCTGAGTACATTCACAGTCGAAGCTTTAAAACTACACTTATTTCTATACAAATCCAAGAACTCTTACTTCACACCTGTAGGGTGTATCCAGACTTCACTGCTCACCAACCCCCACTAAACAGTAATGGTTTGTGGTAAGCAGATGGTTTAGTGGTAAAAGTACATAAACCTGGCATCTAGTTTCATAATTACACAATTCCTAATAAATATTTTTTGTCTCCTACTCTCTTAAAAAGAAAATTAATTTAATTTGTCTTCACCTGCAACATGATAAAGGATATTCAATCCTCAATACAGAGTTTTAAATGGGAGAGTCTTATCTCTTATTTCTTTCATTTCACCAAATTAAGCCTTTATTAACAATGGACTAGACTCCTATAAACACTGCTTTCAGTAGAGACTCTCCTGCGCAGACAGTTGGCCTGAGTTTACTATTATTTTTTACACTCATTGAAGGAAGCAATATTCTCTACACACATTTGACTAATAGTATAAAATCCAAATTACTTACAGATTCTGATGGCCTTGGGCCAGACAGTGGAGCATAATTAATTCTATATTGCTGTACTGGACCTGGAGCAGGTTCCCATCGGACATTCATGCTGTTTGGTGTGGGATTGTAAATGTGAATGTTTCTTGGTGTTCCTCTCTCCACTAGATCAAGGATAATTTAAATTAAGTTTTACAAAGTTGCTTGTATAAGTTATATTTCTACTTGAATTTACAACAGTGTTCAAAAGAAGTTGAAAAGCACCTCAGCCCAAGATAAACACATTACTTTTGTTAGCCCAAAATTTACAAAGCTAAGAATCTCCATGTTTAGTCTTTCCAAACTTCCATAACAGGCAGTTTGTATTGCAAATTGAAAGTATGATCATAACACTTTGTTATCCTATTGTTGATCAGATATGTATGAAAAATAGTCAAAACCTACATATTTTACGTCAAGTTGACATTAGCAGCTCAAACTTCCTGGAAAATTCTAAGTACATGGTGTGGACATTAGCATGGATTAACACCAATATTTGCTGTTTTTTCACCAGTATTGCTACTAGCACTACAATTAAAATTTTACTATTCTATGAAGTAAACAGTAAATGTAGTGCACAACTTTGCAGCTGAGATTGCCTGAGATAAGTGGAATGAAAGTCTCCACATGAATAAGCAAAGGAAACAGAATAAATTACAGAGCTGCAACAATAACCAAGCAGGTAAACAGAGTTTTTGGCATTTATGTTTTAGCTTTGGGGAAAATAAACTTCCACTTCTGATGTAAAATCAATTTCTAATGATCTGAGGCCATTCATGAAAAAATCCTAACATTTTCTCGAAAAGGACTATTTTACTTACAAGTGCGTCCAGTGTCAGAGGTACGTCCACCATCCCCCTCTGGGAAAACTGGAACCACAGTTACAGTGTAAGGTGTGTTGGGTTCAAGAGTCCTCAGGATGACATAGTTTGTATTTCCTGGTACTGTGGTCTACAAATTTAAAAAGACAGGAAGGGTGAAGAAACTTACAAAAACATGCAAAAAAAAGAAAAAAGTTTAAGCTTTTCTATTTCTCACTTACTCCCCTACCATATCTCATTTCCAGACTGGATGTGATAAAAACTTTACAAGAGGTGAAGCTTAAAATACCATGGTTCGTGGTATCTTCTGGAACTGCCTTTCAAGAACGTTCTGTCTCAGACTTAACAGAAATTATTTCTATGCTTTCCTATATAGTCCCTTATAGCTCTCTCCACTTTATATCCAGATCCTGCTGTACTAATGAAAGTAGAAGAATCTGCAGTGATCTCTTTAATGACCACTATTTAGCAGCTCAGAGGCATTAAAATATTACTAAGTAAAAAAAAAAAACAAAAACCAACCCATTACATAACACTACAACATGCTAATAACAAGAAGTAATGAGCAGCCCATGTTAGGAAATAAAACTCCACAGCATTTAAGAATATTTGTCATCAGTAGCACTTTAGTTGCTATTGAAACAATGGCATTCATGTATGACTCATTTCAGGGGCACATTAAATTGTAGTCATGTAGAAAAAGAAACACAACTGGGAAATAATATTTCCCAGTCTGCAGCAAGGATTTCCTATTTTCAGGATTCTTTTAGCTCTTTGGTAATTAGATAATTTCAGGACATTAGAATGTGGATTTTTCTGCTTTCACAAATACCATTTGTGAAATGGTCACATTTCACACTACAGTCACATGACACTGCAGTCACATGACTTCTTAGCAGTAAAAATGGGTAGAAAAGAGGTCTGCTGACTTCATAACCTTTTGTACACGCTGAAGTCAGTTTTACATTCACACACAGTGCCCTAGGAATAAAGAAACAAAAAACTGTGTGTGGTATTAAATCCCATGCGAAGAACTAGTCACTGATGGCCTACTATATGAAATCAAACATCTGTAACACATATAGGCGGAACTTTCATGGAGGTGCTGTGAATTTTCTCCAGGGTGGCTATGAACAGAAAAAAAGCCAGTGCACAGGCAAACAAGACCTACTTCTCTCAGCAGCATTTCTCTCACCAGCACCATGAGCTGTGAGATGGTTAGTGAGATCCACATGAAGAATTTACCATTTCTTCTGCACCTCCAGCTGTAGGTCCATAAAACACTTTGTATTGGCGAGGACTTCCTTCTGCGTGATCCCATCGAACATTCAAAGTACTGGTGGTTGGGTCATAAACTAGCAAGTTCTTCACAGTGGTGAGAGGTTCTGAAACAGATCAATGAGCTGTCAGAAATGTGGAACCCTATTCTCTCATTTTTGCGGTCAGATCATGCCTCTGTGATGTATCCTTAGGAAATTTCAAAAATGGGTTTAGTAGCTCATGCTAAATCTTATTTGTCTTCATTAATCAGAACATCCAGCCCCATCCAACAGCATAAGCAATGCTAGTTAGAAAAATTTATTCATGGACATTATTTTGGAATTATGCAATGAGTTCATTAGGACTTTTTTCTTCATTCCTCACCAAACACATTGCTGAGTCTCACCTTCCATTGCAAGCTCATAATTAAAGTAAATGCAACTGAATTAATAAAGTTATGGTTAGATAATTAATTAATTAAATATATTGAAATGGGTTTTATACCTGGAGTGTCTCTGATAGCAAATCACTCAGTGATTTCTATAGCAGGATCAAAAGAATGCATCAACATAAAATGGTAGAGTCCTAAAGTGCACTCTCTAAAGGTGAGCCTCTCAACTGAAGGTGCTTAAAAGCACACATATATGAGAGTAACACACCTTCAGATGCTTTAAGGTATTTATTACATTGTGGCATGAAACAAATCAACAAATTAAAATGAGGAAGAAGTTCCACAGTAACATTAGGGTTTCTCTCAGCTGTAAAAACTGTAAAAATCTGGTCTAAGGCTGGTGGTCAAAGTGGTCCAGGGTTTCTCTACAGCCAGTAGACTGACAGGTGTTCTTACTTTAGAAACTTGAAAGCCACCAAAGGACAAATGGCAAATACAGATGGAATGAATTTCACCTTAAGAAATTTTTCTCAGCTCTTCTGGAAAGCAATACATCAATATTGTTTTGTACCTAATAAGAAGACCTGAAGAAGTTACTTACTGGTTCTGCCTCGTCCTGTCATTCGTCCCCCCTCACCGTCTGCATACATTGATGACACAGTAATAGCATATGGTGTGTCAGGCTGCAGCTTCTGTATCACCACACTGTTCTGTCGTCCTCCAACAGTAGTCTGCAGCAAAACAAAAGGAAAATATTAAAATTCCTTTTATACTGTCTCTTTTGTGCTTACCAGTATAGTAAAGAACGCAAGCATTTGATGCAGAGTGGAAAATACTGGCGCATCAAATGCTGCAATGCTCTTGTGACTGACATTGACAGTAGACATTGAACAGTAGTAATATTTAGTACATATTGGTTTTAGCAAGTTTAGACACAAACCCACCATTCTTTAAAATACCCTAACTTGCATACAAACACAATTATATATCAACTGCCAGTTCTGGACCAGCACAAATTATATTGTAACTGCATATGCTCTATCATTCTTTGTACTTTTAAGACTATCTGCACATTTTCAAAGCCTATTCAGCTAATGTGTTCAGCATAACACTTAAAATTATCTGTTGATGAAGAACTGATAATGAGAAAGCATTATACATCTTCACATTTCCTAGCAGTAGATTATTTTAATTTACAAGCAGACTATTTTAACCTACAATCAAAGGGGTTTTTTGTACTCAAGTGTACAAAGCTCCTTTCAAAGCACAAATGCTTTTATCATCCCATCATGGCTGCTGCTACATTTTAGTATCTGATTGCCTTTCAAAACCTGACCCTAAATGATCATGATGGTCTCTGCAGTTCTGTGTGCAGTTTTGCAGACTTATCTTCAAATCACCTGTGATTCCTCTTGGTGCTGAGACCATTAAATATCAGACAGGGCAATACAAACCCTCTAGAAATTCTATTTTAAGTACCTTGGTGAGGACTGTTCTACTGCCTACCCAGCACCTACAGTTTAATAAAATATCAGAGTTACAAGAGAAGACAAGGAATTATGATCATATGACTGCAACTCGTTAGCAGACAGACATTAAATGCCACGAACAGAGTATGAGAGTTGTGCGTGCTCTCCTTAAATAGAGGTGTTTTCTCCAACTGTCTCACTGCTTGACTCTATCCAGCTGTAAGCAATTAAGTCTATTAACTATATTCTTTGCACAGATTTCAAGAGAATGATCATAATTCTCTTTACTCCACTACCAGCATTTAATTCCAGATATTATTAAACTTATTGCTGTTCCTTATTCCTCTAGTGATTTCTCACTAAAATTGTGTTCGACTACTCAATATACATTTCAATTACCTCAACCCAAATGCATGTTGTTCAGAAGAGAGTTAAAATGGGTGTGTAAATATCCAGCTGATTCTAAAGTAAATATTCCTAGATATACTTCTGAACATGTGTGATCTCCGATTACAGGAGCAAGCTAAATGAATGTAGTTCTCATCTGAGACTGTTTCTCTGACTCATTTGACAGTAACCACAACAGCCTCCCACTACAGAATAAGGCATTTTTAAGTAGCACACACTTCTGATAAACAGCCTGACTGAATTACCATTCCCAGGCTGTGTTGCGTAGGCTGCCAGTACTCAAAACATTTCTTGCTGATGACACATGGAAGCTGGCTGATCATAGAGTACTATCTCTCTGTAGCACTACAGGTTCTCATAATATTAAGAGTCTAAAATGCATTAAATACTTCATTAGCACATGTTTTGCATGGATTTTTTTTTTTTGAACCGCTACCTCTGGGTAGTTATTCTGACCCTAGGGTGGTGAGAGACAGTCTTTCAACTGTTCACGGCATGTTCCATGGCAAAGTCCTCTGATAGCACATGAACCACACTATGAAAACAATGGAAAACTCTGGACTGTGAAAGTAGTCATGGTAGTTCATACTACCGATTGTTGTGACACTTATGACTTGTAGCCTTACATGCTGATTGACTTATTCCTCAACACGCTTTATTTTAGTTTTCTATATAGATAAACAGTTGGAGTTTATGACCTCGAAGATCTTTTCCAACCTAAATGAGTCTATGATTATGTGATTTTTGAGAAAACAGGATGCATCCAAAGTTATTGCTGCTCAATTAAGAGTATTCTAACTTGGATTTGAAAGGGGAGGAAAAAAGGTGAGAGTATATACTTATTCACTATAAATATAAATCTTCATGTAAAAGGTGATTAATATCTAGAGTGTTGTGCTTTGAAAAGAAATTATTCTAACGGATTACTTTGCAGAAGGTTCATTTAAGGTTGAATAACTTCAGCACTTCAAAATTAGTTACCGACTGCTCAGGGCCATCCCCACTGATAGGCTGGTAAATGATCCTGTATCTTTGCACTCGACCACTGGCAGGATCCCATTTCACAGTCAGACTGTGTGAAGTTGCATTGTACACCTGAAGGTTTCGTGGGCCACTCTTTGGGGCTGAGAAGCATAATAAAGAAAAGAATAAATATGCAGTTCACCAAAGAGCAGAGACAAACACTTCATTCATACATTTAGGGCTGCATGAATGCCTGATCAAGAGCAGAATGTATTAAGTACAGGGGACCATACACTTTAATGTTTGTAAAATAATAAACATGTGGTAATCTAGTGTTTAGTATTCTCCCAAATACACAGTAATATTTATTAAATGATCTCATTTTTTTAATGTCAACATAAGTCACAGTTTAGAAAAAGAAAGCTATGAGATTCCTTCAATATAATGGTACCTGGAAATTCAGATTCTTACCTTGTGTAGTGATAGGTACCAAGGGTACTAGGAAAAAAGTAGAAAGAATTTTCAGAATTCTTGTATGTGTATGCCTTCTGTTTTAATAACTATGAACAAGAACATGCAGAATCCCTTTATTTACTTACATGTTCGGTCACTGCCAATGAGCTCATCACTTTCTGATTCATCAGGATAGATGGCAGTAACTGAGACATCATATAATGTATCTGGATTCAAATTTTCAAAGACCAAACTATTCTCATCCCCATTTAAGATAGTCTTGCGAAGAAATTAAAGAAAAAGGAAAAAATAAATAAACAGAACCAAAACATACAAATGAAACAGGCAAACAGAGCGGGACAGAACTGAGTAACTTTTCACTCAGTAACATCACTGCAAGTGGCTGTAAGTATATGTCCTACACCTTCTCACTGAATTTCCATGGAGCACAAGAAGGTTTGCAAGTTATAGGCCATTTATCAATTACATTTCTGAGTTTAAAATACACCCTCTGAGAGACTTCCCTCAAAAGCATAAGGTGGCTGTCTCCTCTTACCTCCTGTTTTTCTCTTCCATAGGGTCCCCATGTTATTCTATATAGAGAGACATCTGGAGCTCCATGATCCCAAGTACCTCTGAAACTATTTGTGGTTATATCTGTGATTCTGAGATTGACTGGTGCTGGCACAGGCTCTATCATGAGAAAAGGAAAAACATTCCACAAAATGTAACTACAAAATAAATTCAGTTAAACAAAGGAATTACCCAGACAAATAATTTAGAAGATATGTAGAAGGTTCATCTCGCAGTTACAATGCTTCTAATCCACTTACACTAAGCAAATCACCCTTCATAAGGTCACATCATTAAGTCATCACCTGATAAAACAGACCTAGCTCTGCTGACCTCAGCAGAGGTCACAACTCACATGCCTACTCAAAACAACTGAAGCCCTGGCTGTTACATTTTGGAGTTGTATGGAGTGAATATGAACTACCATAGACACAGGTCAAGTTCCTGCATGAGTTTCTTGCAAAGCTTAAAATTCTTTATATAAGCCAAATAAGTCACCACTTATTTAGAAAGAATTCACAGAGGTTAACTGTAGGTTAAGGAAGCAAAATATTATAGCCGCTGGGAAGAAATACATAAATAGGTAGAATCAGAGAATTAAAATAAAAATAATTTCTTTGGCAGAGCTTTCCTCTTCTTTCTTTACACACACATCCACACAAAACCGCAGGTATAGAACAAAGACTAGCACAACGGCAAGCAAAAAATCTCACAAATATTTTTAAATACATCAGACTACCAAGTGAAAAATTCAGCAGAAAAAATGAGAGAGAATATTCACAGATTTTTTTCTTCTTTTTCACACTAGATGGAAGGGCAGTGAAAAGGTAACATTACTCTTTTCTATTTTAGCTCTTCTGGTTAACTGTCTTCTTAAATCCTAAACCTTGATCAGGATGAGAACTTCCTTGATACCTGCTTTCTCCTTTCAGTCTGTCACATCTCCTGTTTGGAGATCAGCTCTTACAGCTTGTGCAACTCCATTTCCTTGCCTCTTTTTGTTGAGGCTACTCAAATGCTACCTTTATGATTCTCTAAAAGTAAAAGATGCTTTAGCATTCCATGATGCAAAACCTCTCTTGGATCAGAGGCAGGATCACATCCCTCTAATCCTCTAGTATATGGCTCAGCTTCTTATTCACTTTCCTAGATACCTGCATAGACTTGCTAAACCTTTACTCTGTCCTCATATTTTCTTACTAATTCTACACCTACACTTTTCCTTCAGTCTCTAAATAGAAATAGATTTGCTTCAGTTGCTCTTCTCATCTCTGCAGACTGCAATGTCGGTGTTCACTGCAGTAAGACAGAACTCATCTAAGATTCCTGTGGTTTATTATATTGCAAATAATGGTACAAGTGCAAGTAAAGTATTTCTCAGATTAAATTAGAGCTCCACCTAAACTCAATAACATATTGCAACACACACCACTTAAATCAAATGTAAGGCAAAAACAACCACAAGAAAGATTATAAGGAAAACTTACGAGTGACAGCGTCTGCATTTGTTGGTACGGATTCCCCTTCGTCATATACAGCAACAACTTTTACATTGTACAGTGTTTGGGAGGAAAGGTCAGAGAGAGTAATGCTGGTTTTGAGTCTGTCAAGTTCCACCTAAGAATAAAAACAGTGACTTAAAGGATTGTAAATTGCCCTATTTCTTATTCTGCATTTTGTCTAATGGCAGAAATTCCTGCACTGAAAAACAAAGAAGTATTCTGCACTAAGTTTTGCCATTTACCCTTAAATTTACACCTGAATATTGAGTGTTCTCTACTAATTCCCTTGCAAAACATTATTATATCAGATATACATAGTACTTGTGGATCATTCACTGCTTTATGCCTTTGGAAACAAGGTTGCACAATGAACCTGTAGAAAATTCTGGTTCCTTTAAAAAAACAAATTTAATTCTCCAAGAGCTGGTTTATGCCTAGCAGTGCAATTAAGGAAAGCTTGCACATAACTAAAAGACATCTCTAACAATGCTCACACATGTTCTGTCAGTAGGCAAAGGGGATATAACATACCTTTATGCCACTATCCTGTCCTCTTAATTGTAAGCTGTTCTTAGACCTTGGCAAGATGATACTTAAGCAGAGAATAGAAATTACTGTTTACCAAAGCATATTAAAATTCTCCAGTCAGTTTAAGGATTTTTCCTCTCTGGAGGAGGAGGAAGAAGGGAGTACCCAAAGAAATCTGTCTTGTGCTCATTCTGTTTCCAAGAAATCAATACCCTTTCCTGACTGCAATCACCATGAACTGATGTTCTTTACTCTCAGTGGTGGATTATAATACTATTTTTACTATTATTTTAGTAATCTAACTTCTCAAAATGAAACTCTTTCCTAGTACTTCAAAAATTTTACCTCCTTTACATCAGCATCATCAGCTATTTTGTATCTTAGGATGTATTTTCGAACTTTTCCTGGGGCAGGATCCCAAAGGACATTCATGGTGCTGTGAGTAACATCCTGAATTGTTAAACCTCTGGGTCCAGGCAAAGGTACTGTAAAAAAAATGGTAGTAGTAAGTGAATGCTATTCACAGCAGAGGTATATGTCTCTCACAGATGGAAGTGAATTCTCTTCATGTCTTTTAGTGAAAGTGAAAGTCTTTTCAGTGAATGGAATCACTTTCTGAGAAGTTCCTTGTTCTGGGCATTAGATGAGACAGTTCAGGAGCTTATTTTCCCAGCAATGAGCAAAATAGCTATAAACTATGCTAGTTTCACCTTTGTAAATTATGAGCACAATACTTCCAGAAGTATCAGGGCTTAAGACCATAACTTTTGGTGACAATAGCCACTTTTCTTCTATGATTAATGGTTTAAAATTTTTAAGGATATAAAAGTAGCCATGTTGCATGCATCTAGACCAGAAGCATGCCTCTGCCAATAGGAAATGTTCAAGGAAAGGTATAAAAAAGGAAGCCATTTTTAGATTTTTTTTTTTTTTGATATGACATGTTTCTTCAGTATTTTCTATACTTAAGAAGATATGTGAATTCGAGAACAAGGTTTGTAAATTAATACAAGCAAAATCGAGACCTTTTAAAAACACTGTGATCTCAAGCTTTCCTTCATTATTCAAGTTAAAAATTATTTTGTTCCCTTTTTAGTAGCTGGACCCTATTCATTGAAGTTACCTTTGAGGTCTTTGGGAAATGTATGAGTGTTAGAAAATGCATAAAACACGGTTAAGATGGTCTTCCAAATGAAACAGATGATATAAAAACTGTTGCATGAAATATGATTAAAATTAAATGTTGCTGAAGCAATAACAAAGCAAAAATCAAGATGTCCATACACGTCACTTCCTGTGTGGTGAGTGGGTCACTCTTCATATCACCAAACAATACATAAGCTGTTAAAGTGTACTCGGTGTTGGGGATGAGATCCACCAGCTGCACCTCATTCACTGATGGTCCCACACGCATCTGCACATGAAAAATAACACACCGTGTTTAAAAACTGAAGAAAGCAACGGCAGAAAAGCAAGCAATGATTTAACTTTAAGGGAATTTTGTTTGTGATATTCACAGTATATTTAGAGTTTCCTGACTGATGTCATTGTATATAATATCCCAGTAAGTTCACTGCACTTCAAGAAGTACATGCCAGTGTTTTGACTATCATGATAGTCTTAACAGTTTTTCTTAATTTATTTTTGGTAGAGTACAGGTAGCAAAGACAAATTCTCTTACCTCTTTCTCTGTGGCTGGGACTGTAGCATTCACAGGTTCATATGTTAACAAATAACCAGTAGCTCCATTGAGAGGTTCCCATCTCACTCTCATGTAAGTTGATCCAATATCATAAACATTTAAGTTTCTAACTGAAGAGATGGGCACTATCAAATAAAAAGTATATATTAATTTATTTCTTTCAGCTTCTTCATATTTTATATCACAGGTCATATCACTGAGAATATTGTACATGGATATTAGGGCATATGGGTAGTAGAGAGGTGATCTGCAAACAGTGGTATTTAAATTCTTAGTTTAAGAACGAGGTAATGGTTGTCCCATTTTGAATATGGCTACAGATTTTCTATTTATACAGCTAAAACTCTTACAAGTCTGCACTGGGACATTTTAGTCTTCTAAAAAGTAACATTAACTCACATTAAAATTCTAATATGAAACAACATGACTGGCTTGGGATCTGTACAAAGAGGGTTTTTGTCCTTTCTCTTTGTTTTCTGTATTTCTCAAATTATTAAATAAATGAAAAGTTTCCATAAAAACATATCAAAAATTAACACAGACTTCATAAAAATTATACATGTATTTTAAGGATTTTTGACAAGCCTAATACAAAATAAGTGAAAAGAACAGCAAACATTCAGTATCATTAAAGAGACAGAAGAGTCACCCTATGTTGCATTCAGCACAAATATACCTGAAATCAGTCATGCAGACAGCTCATAGGAGAAACATAGCTAAGTTATAACTCATAAAAGTGGCATAATTGTGTTGAATTGGCTTTTGCTAATTAGAAATAATTCTGTCTGGTAGTAGCAGAAATTCATTACCTAGCATAAAAATGAAGGAGATCACATTTTTTTATGATCAGATTTCAGGAATTTATAAACTCTGTCTTGTAATTCATGTCTGTTGTTCTAGTTTTGTACAGCCATGTTTTATGAGCCTAGAAAGAAGCTGGGACAAATATTTTCTACCACATTGCAGTTTCATTTTGCTGAAGTTTTCCAGACAACAAGCTCTGAACAACCAGAGTAACACAATTCAGTGTAGTAATTCAAATTAAATATTTTGCATCTGCTAAGAAGAAAACCCATAGTGCTAAAAGTTCTACTGGACAGGGGCCAAACTGGCTGTTAACATGTTATTCAAGATCCATTTCTAACTTACAAGTTGTTTCCCTGCCGATCAGAGGTTCACTGCTTTCATCTTCTACCACAGAAAACACATTAACCACATATTCTGTTTCAGGTTGCAGATCTTTCAGAACTGTTGTTCTTTCCATCCTACTTACATAAAACTACAAGAGAAGCAATGTTAATCACTGTAAGACAAATATGTTTGTAATCTTATCTCTAAGAAAAGCAGTCATTCGTAGTGAAACTGCAGAAATCAATGACAAGGAGATGAATAAGGTCTGGTCCTAATTTTGTATACATTTTGTCTGACAATATACCATTATTTTTGCAAAGCAAGCTGTAGGGAAATCTCAGACACTTGTTTCAAATTGAGCTGGCTCTACTTAGCATCACTTACAGTGCATTCTGATTTCACTCTTGGTTTACACTTCTATATTACTAAAGAACATAAAGAAAGGACCGGGGAAAAAAGGGCCACTTTGGGAAAAATTTCAAAATCCGGGATAATCTAGATGGTTACAGCACAAGGCATTAGCAACACCTTGCAGAACAGAAATTCCAGGAAGCAGTCAAATTGTAAAGTCAGTGTGCACTGGAACAACAGCTCAAACTTTAATCAAAGAACTCTCCATGAGCCAAACATGAGTTAAGATTTAAAAGCCATGTTCAGAGATGGTAAGTTCAGAGCTAGGTACGCAGAGGCACCTAACTTAATTCTTCTAAACACTTCATTCTCCTAAATACTATTCTGTCTGTTTAAAGAGAGTAATGAGCAATTCAGATTCCCTAGAACCAAGGGTTGGCAGTCACTGGCTCTCTGTGAAGAAAAGTAATAACCACAAGATAAGTTTGATCCTGTGCAATAAACAGTTTGGAGTCATACAGTGTTAATCTAAGCACTTCTTACAAACTGTATCCCCCACTGTCTTGGTTTCTACTAAGAAGAAAATGCATGAAAAGGACAGTGGGCCTACTCATGAGTATGGTCAGAAAATTTCTGGTACAGACATATTTCAATTAATATATGACAGTAGAATATGAAAATAAAAGCATTACTAGAAATAGAAGACAACTCTTTATAAGAAATATATTTTACTTCTGGATTCATGATATTAAAACAACTGAAGTCATATATATACTCCTATTTTTTGTAATTTTGTGTATCATTTACCAAAGCATGATATTCTTGACCTTAGGAGCATTTTTAATTTACTGCTATATCATACACAGCACAAATTCAGAATGATATTACTATGTGTGGAAGTCCAAGGTTATACTGGACAATGTCAAAGATGAACATACAATACTAACCTGTTTAGGGCTACCTCCAGAGGTAGGATAATATTCAACTCTGTATCTATCAACACTCTCAGGAGGTGGGGTCCATCTCAGTCTGAAAGAACGCGGTGTCACTTCAGAAATAACTAAATTTGAAGGAGGTGGCAAATCACCTGCAAGAGTGAAACAAATTAAAAAGATATTCATTTATCTTATCAGAAGGTAAAAAACCCAGTTCATGTAATTGCTTATATTTCTTTTTCCTCACAAATTCTTAAAGCAACTGCATGAAGAGATAGCTCATCTTAACACACTCAAGACTAAACAAGTTCCCTGTAATTCCCATTCCACTTTCAACACTAGGGTTTCACTGAAGAACCATCAGCTAACATTACTGTTTTTCCATGCCCAGCTTTGGTTTTGGGCTATCAGACATTAATGCCTGAAAAGAGCAGGGCTGCTAAAATTTTCCTTATTGGACAAGTATCATCAAAGAACATGACACAATGAGTAAAAAGCTGACACACTAAGAAACATACTTCATGACTCTGGGGAGAAAAAGAAGGCACATCCAGCAATGTCATGCTGCGTTAGTTATAACACAGTCACTGTTGGAAGGAAAGGAAGAACCCCTGCAGGGTAGTCCAGGTGGTCTGTACAAATTCCTCACACCAGCAGCTGAAAAAACAGCCCATGGCTAACACTGTGTTCCCAATAAGTAATAAAAAGGAATTAGCAATGCAAGCACGTAAATGGAAAAATGATGAAATAGGCTGAAAATGTGATGTACCTGGACCTTTCACACTGTTACACAGATTTGTGGTTACATTATCAACAATGTCAGCCAGGAAGGAGAAATCTGCAACGTTGTAAGCATGGATGTCATCTGGATCCGTTGCAATCTGCTTCAATTCATTTTCATCTGCATTTTTAATACCTTACAAGAGAAGAAGAAAGCAAAACCTGTTCGAAATTATGGCTATTAAACATAATATCATGCAATTAAGTCCCTAAACACATTCTTTGAATAACCTTTTATGTACTTATGTATGTGGCCACTTCTCTGTGTGTTTAGCAGATGGGCAGGAGGGGTTTGCTGCAGCCCACCTCTTCATATAATACTTACCAATTGCATACAGTTCCACTCCCTCATCTCTGAGTTTTCTTGAAGGGGTGACTACATCATCTTGTGATTTGCCATCAGTGATGAGAACACCTATTTTGCGAGCTCTGGGCCTTAAGCCAGCCTGTTGTTTGAAGTTGTTTCTTAAGATGAAATCCAAGGCCATTCCTAGCATGACACAAAGAAATTAACCATCACTTTAAACTATTTTCATATAGTAGTCATGGTAAAAGAGATTATTGCATCCTAGTGACTTCACTCTGACAGTACAGTTCCACAGTTTACTTCCCTCTAGAAGCATTTTGAATCTAGTTGCAGCCCATCATCTAGACTTCTCAGCAACTGATACTATTCAGCTCTTTCTTACCCGCTGAGCATCACCCTCCTGACTTCCAATAGCCTTTCTTCTGGTTCCTGGTTGTCTTCACCCCAACCTTGACATGGAACTGACCTTTCTTCTTCTCAAAGGCTCAACTGCAACGCAAGCTCTTCATCACACAAAATCTCTTCTATCACATTTCTCCTGAGTTTATAAGCCTGTGCTAGACCTGTTCTCTTCCAACCATATTCAGTTGAACTGTTAAGTTCCTTTCATCACGGATGCATTTGAGTTCACTGAATATCAGGGTCAGCTACTAGAATTGTTTTCACTGGCGCTTAAGTAAAATCCTGGCAATGTGACATACCTGTTAGAGTATTGCCTCCTTTGTATGGTAAGTTGGCTACAGCCTCTAACAAAGACTGTTTGGTTCGGTAAGCATTGAGATTCCATTCTGTCCTGGGATCACCACTATACTGTGCAAGACCTGGGAAAAAAAGCCATCATTTACTCAATTATTATGTGCCTCTGTAGCAGTTATGCTCCATTTTCGCTCCAACACATGAGAACTTACCAATCTGTACTTTGTCAGGACCAATATCAAAAACTTCAACAATACGGGCAATGAAGTTCCTGATGGTTTTAAAATTTGGCCGCCCGATACTCCATGAGCCATCCACCAGCAGCACAATATCAGCTTCTGCTCTGGTTCTACATTCTAAACCTGCCATGTCAACCAGAAAAATATAGCCTTAGTATGATGGCTTTCTTTCCCCATCCTTTTAGATGACATATGTCATGAGTTAGCTTCCAAAATAGCTCTAGTTTTATTCACTGGCACTCTGTCAAGTATGACCTATTTGAGAGCATTATTCACACTAGTCAGTGGTTCCATGGCAAAAGCTGTATAAATTTCTTCATGTATGTTTCCTTTTAAAAATAAGCCTTTGCAAATGTCAAGGCCAGTGTTCTCTATTGTCATGTCATTGTCTGTTTTGGTCTTTAAAGATGGCTGATAACTTGATTTCAGAAGTTTTGGACAAGACTAGTAAACAAACCACTGATGTGGCAGTCAGCATTATCAGATTATACAATTTTATGGTATTTTAGTCTGTCACAGCTAAACTACTGATTAATTTTCAACCACGTAATAGAGAGATTAACATCATATATTACAATCACTTTCAAATAAATACCATTCCTCAGTTTTCAGGGGGAAAAGACATAGTAATACACATGGTATAGAAGTTTGCATGTACAGAAAAGAAAGAGCACAATCCAGAGAAGACACACAAGCATAAACACAGGTCAAGAGATACAGAGGGAACAAGAACAAACATTTATATAAAGCTGCAATGTTCTAAAAAAGTAGGAAGTTATTTCAGATATCTTCAGTTTACAAATTACAGAATAAAATATGCATCATACTGTTTTCATCACAAGGAAAATCACAAAATATTTATACAAAACAGAAAGACACAATAATTTTATCCACAGCCATGTGCAAAAAAAAAAAAAATAAACCAAAATCCTTTCTCCTTTTTTTCCTGTAGATTTTGTTACCAGCTGCAAATTTTCTGGCTTCCTGCCATCAGAGCTTCTGGTCTTTATATGGAAGAAATCCCATTGAGAAAAATCAGCCACACTCATCACAGTTGAAAGATATTGTGATTTCATATATGTTCCACAGAATTGATCCAACACTGTAGACTCATGAATATAACTATTCCATGTACCTGGGGTTTAAAAGCATGATCCTCTTCTGCACAGAAAATATAGATCTAGTCTTTAGTCAGGACAATAAAATCAGTTGGGAGTAGGGTTTAAGTCAAAACATGTTAGTTCAAAAAATTGCATGCATAACTTCAATATGGATGTTAAAGTTAGCTTTATGTACAATATAAAAGTTAATCTATTTTGACTTTTATATTTCTTCCAACATACTATAGTTCCCCACATGGAAAATTCTAGTAAATGTGCCAGATCTAGGGTCATTTTTTTCCCCCCTATTAATAAATAATTTACTATTACATTTACAGTCCAAGATATAAATTCATTTTTCACATTAACCATGACTCAAATCCATGCATTAGTAAAAATAATTAGCTTAAAGAATATAACACTGAAGACAGAAATGAGACCTGCTATGATGAAAAATAACAAACCACTCTTGGTGCAATTTTTTGTTGCCAGCCTCATTAAAGCTTTAGTCTAATGTCACTGATGGCCTGTTTTAGGGTTTTTTTTCAGTTTTACCCTCTAATATTAGACAGAGGGGGACACCAATTAATTAAGAAGTTTCTAAAAATGGTTCAATAAAGTTATATACAAGATGAGTATTTTTTACACAGCCTAGTATGGGCTAAACAAAAACAATATAGTCAGCTATCAGAAACCTTTTTTTCTTTATTTAACTCTGAAAGAACTTCGCAGTTAGGTTCTTTCTCCTCACCAGATTCTCTCTGATGGTTATGCAAGCAGTGAAGCGGCAAAGGAGAACAGGCTTTACTTATTTGTGTATACTTGGCTATTCAGTAGCAGGCCTGCTTTTTTATGCTTTCCATGAAGGACTGAGCCATGAAATTTTCTTGAGGTGGTATAACTGAAAGTATGGTGAGCACAACTATTAGCATGCAGAGGCCTATTAACCACACCAAGGGGAGATAATATCATAACATTCACATAAACCTTGAAAGAAAGGTTTAGCTACACAGTGAGAAACTCCCAAAGAGATACCAGAGAGCACTCTGCAATTGCCTTTCTGAAAAAGTCTCCTCCTACTATAGTAAAAAAACCAAAAGACTAAACAATGAATACATCAAATATAAACTTAAATAGTATACATTAACACTAGGACATTCCCAGCTATCAGATCTTTGTTTGTTTTATCATCTTAGTCTTAAAAGGAAAAGTCACCATATAAGGACAAGCAAAGGGCCAACAATCTGCTTAAAATTCCTTGTTCTACTCCTCTGAACACCCCTGTAGATGAGCCATGATCTCTGTTCAAGAATTTGACCTTATGTGATTTAACACAGATGTGGACAGCTTGAAAATGCAATGCAGATGGCTTTGGATAATCAGCAAAACACAGGTTGCCTGCGTTATCATCTTTGTAAGATCATCTAAACGGTGCAGAGGACTAGAATTGTGAACTGGGGCATGCTTTGTGGTCATTTCAGGACAGGGTTTATGTTACCGGGGAAGGAAATATAATGAATCCTGTAAACAAGTATGTATGTGCATTAGAAAAAGAAAAAGGAAATGTAGTAAACTTTTGGTCTTTTTTCCATCCAAAATACAAGACTGCCTTTTCTTCAATTCAGTCATGTTTACCTCTAGATAAAAATGGCTCCGAAGTAGTATCTGAAAGGGTGGTCATCTCCTGTCCAACCAGAGGGTTGCTCTCTCCTCCTTCAAACATCCCAAAAACATTTACTTTATAGGTAGTTCCTGCCCTGAAATAGTTAAAGAGGTGTACTTTAATTAAAGTCATTTGACTAGTTAAATGCTAAACACTTCACTTATTAAATTCTCACAGGAAAAAAATACCTCATGGAAAAGAAGGTGCTAAAATATGAAGCCCAAATACTAGCTCTTCCATAAGACACTGAAGTTTCAACAATTTAAAAGCTGATTTTACACTCTGTACTTAAATTTATAGCCTTCCTCATTCAAGTTATTTAATTCTGGGAAGAGAAATTGTCCAGGCACCCAGAGATCAAGTTAGGAAAGCTAAAGCCCTGATGGAATTAAATCAGGCCAGGGACATTAAAAGCAACAAGATAAGTTTCTATGGTACATCGATGATAAAAGGAAGACTTGGGAAAAAATGGGCCCCCTCCAGAAGAAAACAGGAGACCTGTTTGTCCAGGATATGGAGAAAGCTGAGGTACTAAATTATATTTTTGTCTCAGTCTTCACTGAAAAGTGCTCCAGCCACACTGCTGGAAGGTCATAGAAGGCAAATGCAGGGACTGGAAGTGATGCCTGGGCTGCATCACAAGAAGCAACCAGCAGGTCAAGGGAGGTGATTCTCACCCTCTGTTCTGCTCATGTGAGACCCCACTTGAAGTATAGAATCCAGCTCTGGAGCCACCAATGTAAGAAGGGCTTGGACTTCTTGTAATGAGTCCAGAGGAAGATCAAAAAGATGATCAGAGGGATGGAGTACTTATCCTGTGAAGACAGGCTGAGAGTTGGGGTTGTTCAGCCTGGAGAAGGATCTTGGGTGACATTATGGTAGGCTTCCAGCACCTAAAGGGAGCTTACAAGAAAGCTGGAGAGGCACTTCTGGCAAGGGCATGTAGTGATAGAACACAGAGTAATGGCTTTAAATTGAGAGTAGATTTAGATCAGATATTTGGAAGAAGCTCTTTACTGTGAGGGTGGTGTGACCCTTGGACAGGTTACCCAGAGAAGTTGTGGGTATCCCATCCCAGGACATCAAGGCCAGGTTGGATGAGGCTTTCAGCAACCTGAGCTAGTGGAAGGTGCCCATGTCAATGAGGTTGGAACTAAGGTCCCTTTCAACCCAAACCATTCTATGTGTGATTCTTTGACATAATGATTCTATTTTAATTATATTTAGCATATTTGTCTAATAGATTTTGTCATGGTATGAATCCTGCTTTAAAAATCCAAGCCTCCAAGAAAGTGAATCAAGAACTAAACTAAGCATCTTTTGAGAAACATGAGACAAGAAACTTTTGAGAGGAAACTGTAGAAATCCCAAATACCCTCGAGTATTCCGTTATCTTTCTCATATGTGAAATACAGAATACAGCTCCAGCCTATATCCGTGCCTCCTTTCCTGTGAGAACGCCACAAGTGATGTAAATGGATAATCTTAGAAAAGAGACCTGCCAGGTACCTTTCAGAGACAGCATAACAAGACCTTCATGGCTTATTGACAAAATTACTTTCTTTCTTATAGTAGATTTTGCCAGACATTTCAATACCAGATCATGATTAAACAAAATCCTAGGCTAAAGTTATTTAAAGGAAATAAAACAAAACAAAACAAAACAAAAACCAACAAGAGGGAATACCCATACCTAAGCTCCTCCAATACCACTGTGCTGTCATACGGCCCCACTATTAATTCTCCAAGGCTCCCATCATCTTCAGTAGGGTGGAAAGTTACTTTGTAGCCCTTCACTCTCCCCGGGGCAGGCTCCCAGGTCACTCGGAAACTTGACATAGTTGAATCAGAAGTTCTCAGATTTCGAGGTGGCTTAAAAGGAGAAGCTGAAAGTGTGGGAAACAGAAGAATTTATATCAGGTCTGCACATGGAAAAAAATCAACAAGTATGCTTTTATGTAAAAATAGATATGCAAATCCAGTATTAGTGACAGTCCTAAACTCTTTGTTCCTTTCTTTAGGCAGAAAGACAAGTATTAAGAAATAAAAGGTGAGATTCCTTTCACTTGATTTTAGCTATCTAACCAGTAGGTACATGGGCTAAGTCTATTGTCGAGGCTCCCTCTGCAGTCAATGGACTGAGGGATAAATTGCCTGGCAGCTAAAGCAACTTCACCAACCACAGGTGTGGGTGGCAGTGTGTCAAAAAAAATTCTTCAGAGGAGCTCCAGCCAAACAGCTTGAGGTTTTTAGGTCAAGAGCAACTTCCTCAGAAGACTAACAGCTACCCACTGCAGGGCAGTACTCACAGACAGAGTGGTCAACAAGCTGCTGCTAGCTTCTGCATTCTGTGCAACTTTTGCTTGTGTGCAACTCTAAAGTGCAGTCGTGGAAAATACTGCAGCAGTGTAATCTCAAAGTTGCAAAAGAATGGGAATTAGAGTAAATAGAAAGTTACCACTATAACTTTGGCATGAAAGACTGTGGAAAAAAAGAAAGTTTGCCTTGTCCCTGTGCCTATGCAATTGTCTAACTATAGCTGAAAGATCATAAATGTCCTCAAATTATGAATTCTGCTGAGAAACAGTAGATACACTCCCACTCACAAGGAAAAGTACAGATTCTCTGTCTCATCTCTCATCATACTCCCTGAATTATCATGACAGCTTCAACTAAAAAGATGACTCAGGCCCGACTTTCTTCCAAAAAGTGTTTACCACTACAGTTATTTAGACTGAAAGCAGAGAGGCATATCTGTATCAAGATGAAGAGTTCAAAAATCAAAAGCAGCTGGATGATCTAAAATTTACCTCAGTATAATTTTCAGCATTAAAAAACTAGGTATTGGTCAAGAGCTGATCAAGTTTTCATGACTCCTTTATATCAACCACATTTTAGGTAAAGAAAAAAATCTTTCTTCAGTAACTGAGGTGCTTTCTCCACTGTTAGGATATCTTTATCTTACTTCCTGTCATCACTCAATATAACATATATTCAGAGAACAGAGAATGGAATGAACCATTTAGAGTACCTCAGTGAATGGCACTAGTGTCACATAGGCAGAAACATCTTGAAAAAGATTCTCTTTTTGTTAATAACTTTCCGTCTATTGAAACAGAAAACTGACACTAAATCTAGTTGATCTGAACATCTAGAGAACATTTCCTCACAAAATGTAAGACCAGTATCACATTCATAATAAAAGTAGAATAGAAAATGAGTTTTGCTTTTACCACAAAAATGCCTTCACAGAGACTTAATAAATGTTTTAGTTTCAGTTTCTGAGGGAGAAGACAGCCTGTCCAAAAGACCATGAAGTCAGACTTCCCCAGATGAATCTTCAAAATCATCTACTCCCCCTTTTTAGTACCTTGGGTTTTCCACAGAAGATACAGTGACCAGAGAAGACAAACCTAAATAACGGGATGCTGGGTAGGTATTTAATCAATACCCACAGGCAAAAGGCAAATTATGAAACAGCTGACAATACTTGATTAAGTAGTCTGTCTTCCTCACAAAACACCTTGTTTGAACTTCTGATGACAGCATTTCAAAACAAGTCTAGTATTTTCAAACAGATTTTACACCATATTTACACCTTTTAATATCAACAGCAAAAAGCTGTGCTCAGGCTATGCCACAGTGAAATTTCAAACAAATCAAACTCTCTTCTCAACCTCTAACATTTTCTTCAATTTGCCTGTCAATTCATGGTCTTGGCAGACTCCACCATGCTGTTCTATGTTTCATGCTTATTAATTTTAAGCACAAAACTTGCATTATGAGATCCTGTACAACCTTGTGGTACATACCTGTTGTTCCTTCTCCTTTTCTTGATTTCCCGTGTCCAAAATCATAAATTGGAACAACAGTTAGGTCATATGTAGTTCGGGGCTTAAGTCGCTTTAACACTATGCTTGTAGCAGGAGCATTTACTCTTCCAAACATTTGTCTTCCTCCACTGCGTGGCCGGTAGTTCACACGATAGGACAAGACTTTCCCGGGCGAAGGCTGCCATGTAACTCTCATTGTATTTTCTGTCTCGTTGTCTACTGTCACAGTCCTGGCATTTGGTGACACTTTTCAGTGTAAAAATATGGATACATTTTTACTTTATCATATACAGATATATGCAAATGCATGACTACAAAATTAGTTCTGCTGTAGTAAAAAATAAAATTGCCTTCTTTAAAATTGCAGTATTTGACTGTGGGGAAGACAGAGGGGAATCTCACAGGCCATTGTTAATAATTTTTTAATTGTAATGGACTAAGCAAACAGAACTGTGCTTTTCACTACTGAGACAAAAAAGGGGGAAGTATAAATCACATGATGACACAGCATAATTGGGAGTTTTATTTAGTCACACTTTTCAGTAATCCATTAAATAATGGATTCAGCACTCTCAAATGAAAGTGATAAAGTCATTTATTTTCATGGACATAATGTCCCATAGAGTTCAGACTTTCTAAGTTTTGACTTTGCAGGTCTGATAAGGTACCGGTGAATACCTAAACAGCTGGCTGTTGAACTCCATACAAACTATCCTGCAAATAGAGGTGAGTGACTTTCCAAACACTTGGAAAATCACTCATCACAATATAGTGTATGTGCTGAAATAAACCCATGAACTAATAAAGCATTTTCTTGACAAATTGCAGCATTCAGCTTCTAAGAGATATTTTCCAGACTGTACAAATGGTATAAATAATCCCAAGTGAACTGACAGGTATGCAATGCTGGCTGTCAGCCAAAACAAGCCATCTAGATTTTGGCAAAGCTGAATCTTCTTGGCATGGTGGAATCAGTCAGTATTTCATCACACAGTAAGGTAGGCTTTGTAGTTCCTAGGAACTGACAATTTCTAATTGTGTGTGTACCATAAAGATACAATATTAATCTCAGGTCTGGGGCTATTGATAGGCCTTATAGCAAGTTCCCTCAGTCAGCACACAGAAAGTCAGCACAAATGATATGGCTAAGCTGCCTACTTAACCTGGAAGAGCTAGGACAGCTAGTGTTGCTGTGCTTGAACAAAGAAGGAAGCCGTGGGACGGCAGTCTGCTTTGACTCTGGGGAGTCGGCTCTTACAAACACCAGCAATCACTACTCTTGCAAAACCTTAAGAACAACTGCACTGGGTCAAGGAGAAGGGTTAATGTAGTTCAGCAGCCTGTCTCCAACAGTAGTCAAAACAGATGCTTAGGACAGAGCACAAGAACATGTAAACACACATGATGCTTCCCCAGAGCTCTCCCTCAGGCTTTGTCTTCACAGGGCTGCTTTAGGCAAACAACAGAAATGTCAAGCCTGATTCAGAGCATCCCTTCATTCATTCTGACTCCTTTACTTGCCAGCTCTTGCTATAAAGCAACATGCCATCCCTGGTCTCTGTGTTTTTTCACTTTGCCTACAGTTGAGGGGAGGCTTGAGCCTGCTTTGACAAATACAACATAATGTTTGGCAAATAAGATAAAGAAGAGCCCCAGAAAGGTAAATAACAAACACCAAAATCACCCAGTGAGCCTCAGTTTGAGGACTGTGAAGATTGGAAGGGCAACAGCTTGGAAAGGAAATTCATTGATTCTGTGGGAATTTACCCCATTTTTCCTCCTTGCTCTATCCATATTTCCCCCACCTGATTTTCAGCAGTCACACCAAACCTATGAAAGGCTGATTTCAGAGTAATATGCAGACAAAATCATATCTTAACTTGGAAGTAATTCTTGCTGAATCTGAACCTATATGACATAGACAAGATTTTGTGGGTTTTTTAATGGTCCAACAAAATGCTAGAATTGACTGAGCTGAGGTGGCATTTTCATTTGGGAAACTTTTCACCAAAAAAACCAAACCAAAACAAAAAAAAGACGAGGAAAATAAAGGTCCATTTTCTTTAAGAAAATTATAATTTCATCAAAACCAGAATGTTACAAATGGTGGTAATGTACTACACTTACCATCAGTAAAAGCCTCTCCTTCTACTGGGTCTCCTTCTCCGCTGCTGTATGCTGCATATACTGAAAACCTGTATTTAGTCTCTGGCTCCAAGCCTTCTATCACAGCATCCACTATATTTCCAGGGACTCTCTTCTCTCCCATGGTATCATCATAAAGTGATTTCCATACTATCCTATAATGGTTAACTGTTCCTGGAGCAGGTGTCCATGATAACCCAACTGTAGTGTCAGTTATATCTGTGGTAACCAAATTACGTGGTGAACCACGTTCTGCAAGAAAGAAAACAGCAAATTGTCTCTTAAATACAAATGGCAAAAGTTAGCAAAGTACAAATGTAAAAGTCAAATGATTTTAAGAGCTATACCAAACTTTTCCCATCAATATTATTTTCAATAAGATACAATTGTAGTTCCAAGAGAAAATAGATGAATGTTTCAACAAAATGCTTAAAGCTAACTTTAGACTATGCATGATCCTATCCTTACCACGTAAGATACTTAGCAGTCATGCTTTAGAATATGCAAAATAAAAATGGCAGTATTCAAAGACTTGGAATGAAGCCAGTGTTTAAATGTGGTGCAGCTCACTTACGTAAGTTTTAACTCTCAAAAAAATGATTTGATTTCATTCATTCATCTTCATCGTTATGTGTGTAAGTTTTTTTCTAGGGTTAAATAATGGAGACTTTTCATAGAATTACAGAATCACAGAATCTTCTATGTTGGAAGGTACCCAAAAGGATCACCAAGTCCAACTCCCATCCCTGCACAGCACCACCCCAGGAGTCACACCATGTGCCTGAGAGAATTGTCCACACACTTATTGAACTCTGTCAGGCTGGTGCTGTGACCACTTCCCTGGAGAGCCTGTTCCAGTGCCCAACCACACTCTGGATGAAGAACCTTTTCCTGCTATCCAACCTAAACCTCCCCTGACACAACTTCAGGCCACTCCCTTGGTCCTGTCACTGGTCACCACAAAAAAGAGATCAGTGTCTGCCCCTGTCTTCCCTCTTATAGTCAACTTTCCATAAACCAGGACCCTCAGTGGGTCCCTTTCCGTGGCATCGCTTTCCAGCATCTCATTCCCTGCTCTGTACGTACATCCAGGGTTGCCCCATCCCAGGTGCAGAATCTGGCACTTTCCCTTATTGAACTTCATATGGTTGGTGATTGCCCAGCCCTCTAATCAGTCAGAGTCCTTTCTCTGACAACTTTATTTTCTTATTTATTAGTACTAGTGTCTTCCAGAGTCCCACTAACCAGATCAGCTATTTCATTTTATGTTCACAACTATTTTGCAGTGTGTTTATATCATGCCACACTTACTGTAGAAAACACTCTCCATCTTCCTATTCATAAAATCTGTACCTCTTTCCTCCCTGTAGTCTATTTCAGCCAGGGTGGAACAAAGGAAGCAGCTCATTAGTCTGTGAAATCCAGTTGTCAGCCGGATATGTGAGTCTCACCTAACACACCAGAGTAATTCCTCTGCTTAAAAGTGAAGCTCATTGGTCTAAAGTGGTGCAGTGAAAGGAATGCCTCTGTTTAACATTTAATGTACATTTATAACACATGTTCAGTTTTCCTGTTGCAATGGCTTGCTTTTGATGGCAGGAAAGGAGCACTGACTGGTGGATTTAGTGCAACAGCCTCACCATAGCAGGATCTGTAAAAGGGCTCTATGAAACCAGATCCGCAGAGACAAAGAAGCAGTCAATTCTTTGGTGTGTATTCTCTGTGGGATTTCTCACTATATAGGACATTCCTGAGAGACTCCTGCTTAGCAAGAGGACTTAAACACTCGGGGTGGCCTCATGGCATCACAGTTAAGTGATGTTTACCCTCACTGATAAAAATCTATCCCTATACTAATCCATAGCAGCCACAGGACCAGAATCAAAATTCTTTGAACACAGAGGAATTCAATACATATCCAATTTCCACTACTTAGTCTCATTGCAAGAACAGACATCACTACATTCAGAAGACTGAAGCAGTTTCAGGCTGAGCAACAAGTTGCTCAAAGTCACATGCTGAATTTTCACTTTTCGTATTCATTCGTCTTTTACTTCCACCACAATCTGCAACATTTCCAAACACAATCCTACTGGAGCAGACAAGATTATCTGTAGAAAGTTTTGTTTTAGAAACACCTCATTGTCAGTGCAACTTCATTAAAAGTGAGTCAACTAATCCCACTTGTCTTAATGATGAATAGAAATGAACATCGACCTATCAAAGATTCACCAGCTACACAGAACATAGAATCAGAGGGCACCACAACAATCGTGAAGATGACTCTCAAATACAGCTAACAGAACATGTGTTGTGGGGGGGTTCTGATTTTAATTCAGTCTTAGGGCCATTCCATCATGTTTTCCTGGAGACAGTTCTTTTTCCATCCTAACTCGGCATCAGTTCTTACAATTGTTCCCTTCAAACTGATTTTTAGCCTCACAATATAAATTACCACAATTTATGGCATCTTATCTTCAACAAAAAGGTTAAGATACAGAGGATTTGGTAAAGTTCACTTATCATTTCACAACAGTGACTGCATATACTGAAAAAGTTATAGTGAAAAGGCCTGATTCAGCTCATGCTTCATGAAGTCTCACCAAATTCAGTGACTGCATTAAATGAAAGCCAGGGCAGAATCTTAACTCCAAATAACAATTTTCCTGGAAGCCTGAAAAAAAGATTTGCCTTCAAAAGTAAATTACACCGATTTTTCTGTCTGCTCTTAAGCTCCTACTCTCAAATCTTGGCTTTTTCATACAATAAAAAAAAATATTAAAGCAATCCAAATGGAAAAAGTATGGAAAACCTAACTTGATAGAATGCACAGATGTCTCACAAAAAAACCCTTTCTTTCCATATTTTAATGTAATATAAATATACAAGTCACTTTATTTTGGCTACTTTAAAACATGGCTCTGCCACAACATGATTTCAGTATTAAAGTATCTGCTACCACAGCACAATTTTTTGCAAGTCTACTCTTGGATACTACAGCTAATGATATATGTTGGAAATACTGCAAAAATAACTTCTTATTTAAAACCCTTATTGATTAAGTCATTATTGAAGTCATTAAATAACAGAGGAAAATAATTTGTTTGGAATGGACTGTAATGAACAGCAGTTACTGTAATATGTTGGTTCTGAAAGAAATATTCTTTGGAACTAAATGTCTTTTTTATAAGGCAAGGTAAAAGAGGGAAAAGGAACTGGGATTTCTACCAAACCACTCGAACTAAATGGAAAATTTTTACTTCAAATAGTTGGAAACTGCTGACAAGACAACTTACCTACTAAGGGAAATTAGACTTTTTATATGTTACATTGCAACTGAGAACATTTCTTTAACATAACACACTAACTTGATTTGCACCTCACGTGTGAGGTGGAAGTTTGCTCACGGCTTTTTTCTGCTTCACTTGATCTCCCACAAGTGGGGTTTTTTTTATTTATTATTAGGGGAACAGCTATGTTTAAGATGCACTCCAACTGTATGTCTTAAACTATTAGGATTCCATGAAATATTATCAGAGCTTCTACGCTCAAAGTCAAGAAACACATTTATGCTCCACAATAACACTAGTATAACATGGTCACTAGCAAACATACAATGAGACCTATGAAATATTCTTCCCTTGGATTAAAACAAAATACCTGGGTAACTTGCTTACATTTCACGTTCACACAAAAATCTACAACTGTAACACCTGAACACTCATTTTTTTTCCTTTGATCAATGTGTTCAGAAATGCTTGTTGAGCATCCACTTTTTGCCTAATTGTTTAAACAGGATGGACAAGGAGCATGAGGAGACGATGCACATCATAAGAAAGAAAAGTGCTGGCTGGCTCGCAAGTAGCTATCAAAAGACTCCGGCTTTTTCTTGACTTGAAATGGAATTTAATGTATGTTCCTCAATTCATACAGCCCCCAAGACATCAGCAAACAAAAATGGAGCTGGCTTTTTTAATTATTCCGTAACAGGCATGAGGTCCTATGATGCTCTGGAGCACCAAACCAGCTGGTGTAAGCACAGCTCTAAGCCATGGTGAGTACGTACACAGGAAAACAAAGTGCTTGCATGGACAGGTCAAACCCCCGCCTGGGAGAGCAAGCCAGCCACCAGCTTCAGGCTGTCAGATTCACCTTGGCAGTTTTAACTCAGAGCACTTTTCACTGCCTACAGTCTCCTGTACATCTCTACCATCGCTTAGAACAGACACACTCTCAAAAATTCACTTCGTAACTTTCAGTCAGGTGCTTTTATACCCTGTTCTGGACTTCTGAAATGTCCAGTTTCCATATTAAGTTTTTCCACTGTAGTGTGCCAGAGACACTATATGATATTAAAGCAGTTTTCTTCTGTCCACTTGGCTTACTTCCCGTAGTTCTCCAGCAATCACTGTTGTTATTGAACACAAGACTGAATCAGCTAAAATTAAAATGTTGACATTCATAAAAATCAAATGGCCTTATTCAAATGGCCTTTCCCCTCAGAGACATTTACACAACTCCAGCTGATCTCAGTGGGATTTTTACATGCAATTGGGGCCCAAAGTTTAAACAGCTTTCTGTATGTGTTTTTTAAAACCAGGTTTCAAAATCAATCTGCAGTGGTAAATTTTGTGCAAAGCCATGTTTCATTTAGGTTAAACATAGGATTTCTGTAAGCCAGCATCCTAAAATGTCAGAATCAACTAAACAAGCCTTCACTTGCAGAGGCATATACCAAAATGTTCTGGCCTGAGTCCTGCCTTGTTTACCATGGGCAAAACTCAGGAGTATCCCATTGTGTCAGCAGGCTAGATTGCCACGGCCAGGCATCCAAGTGTATGCACCAGATGAGATGATAGCAGGATCACTTCAATGTTACTCTAATGGTCAAACTCTCCTCAGCGTTGGAGGAAGCAGCCACTTGGGTAGGCTGATATCCCTCCCTCCAAGACATAAAGTGGTTAGAAACCAGCCCTCAGGCAAGTTGAGAGGGGATGTAGGCATGGTGCAGGGGATAGCCAAAGACTAACTACACAGAGGCATCCTCACGTGACCCCATTAGAGCAGATTTCTTCTCTTCTGCAGAAAGGCAAGAAGATGCCAACCAGGAGACTTCTAACCCAAAACAGAAGGACTTTGGCCAGAGAACTCCCAAGTCCCTGATTGTATAATGCCAACAGGTGTTCACATTCAGTCCCTTTGTTTTTCCATCTGTCTTTTCCAAGTTATTCAGTTAACACTCTGTAGAAATATCTTATTATTCACTCAACCTTCCCCTCTTGTTTTTTTTTTTTCTGATACATATTTCATTTCCTAGATAAAACTGAGATAATTTTCCATAGATTGTCAAGTCAGTTTCAAATGTCATACTCAAAAATCTTGGAATGTGTAATTTTAAAATGCATGATACAGCATTAAATCGCCTGAGGACACTGAGTCCTTGTTTCTGTCAGGACGGAAGCAGCACTATGCAGTCTGACCATTACGTAAAGTCTCTGTGATATGCTAAAAACCTCATTGTAAGAAAATGTCACTTGAATTTGTACTATTCTGCCTGTAGCAGGTCATCCATTTCTAAAGCATTCTTATGTTACTACAGAAACAGCAAAAAGGAATCATTTATTTACCAAAGTACTGCTATCCATTTTCTGACCAAAAAAGCCCACCTCCAAAAACGTGAAACCTAAACTATAAGAAACATATATAACAGAAAACCACTTCAAACTGAAAATGATTCAGTCATGACAACTTTTTTTCATATATTGCTTTAGTACAGCTTAATTCTCACAACACAAATAGCTACTCCTCAAACATGATGGAAGGTTTGGACCCTATATCACTGAAACAAAGATTCTCTTTCTAAAGCAGAAGACACAATGACATAATTATCTCTCAAATTTATCTCCTCAATATAATACAATATGCCTTTTTTTGCTTATTCTAAAAAGCACAATGATAAGAAACAAAATGGGCTGACACCTCTGCTAATGGAGACCAGCAACCTCATGTTTGTCAAAAGAACTTTGTCCTTTTTTACCAACAGTGTGTCTAGCCTAGGATCTTCACCGATATAAGTGGAAATACTTGGAAATTTCTCAGTGCAAGCAAGATGGAAATCTGATCACTGAATGTTTTTTTTCTGAAAAAAAAAAGTAAAAATAAACCAACCTTTTTTCTAAATTTCTCTGAAATTCATATGTAAAAGTGTAATGACTTCCCTGATTACAGTCAGTTACTCAAATATTCTTAAAACTTTTCTGAAAACCATATAGCTGCCAGCAAAAGGACACATAAACCAGATCTTCAGCTTTCAAGCTTTTCAGACATTTATTAGGATTAAGCATTTCTGTATAGATTGCTTAATCTAGCAATGAATTTGTTACTCTTTAAAACAACTGCAAATTATGAAAGTTAATCTGTTTAGCAGCTAATGTACAGTATGTTCTTTTCATCTGACAGCATGCAATTGGGCAGAAAATCAAACTCTTACCAGACTTAAAACCACTTCTCTTATTAAAAAACAGATTAGAAAAACAGTAGCTCTCACAAACTGCTCACTGTCTGCTGCATTTAGACTCACCGCCCTCACTGTGTTTCTCACTTTATTTTATTTCTGGTGTATGAAGACTTGATTAAAGATCATATGATACCAAGAAATATTGAAAGCCAAATGGTTTGTTTGGAGTATTTGGAGATGAGAGAGACTTTTCCCTAAGACATTCCATGGGTGTTTCTTGCTTGTTCTTCAAACTGTATTGCATAACACCAAATATAACAATCAGTGCAAATTTGTTTAGTTCCCCCAGCTGTCACAAGCCCTGTTCTACTGCAAGGCAAATGGCAGCCTGCACTGATTTAATTTACTTCAGCAGTTTCAACAACTTTGTGTGAGCTGAGGGGAATCATAGCCAAAAAAGTATGTCTGAGGAAAATTTTTCCGTGGCACCTTTATAGAAGTGCTCCAACCAAAGCTGCCCAGTGATGGATCGCCACGCACTTTTGAAAGTGAGAGAATAAAAGTGGAGAGTTTTCTACAGCACATATTTCACACATGCAGGTATGTTTAAAGCAGTATGAAATATAAAGCTCCAGAATTTTCACCTCTGGATGGTACTTCATAACTGTAGACAAAATCAGCCAGTGACTGAAAGAGGTCATTTAAAAGATGAGAATGCTATAAATTTCCTAAAATCTGGATTACTGCAAAAGGAAAGCACACTCCTTCAACAAAGGGGCAAATACGTTGTTTCCCTTTTCCTGCTCCAAAAACACCAAGAAAAAAGAAATAAATCCATTCTCTCTGAATAACAATTACCTGGTAATGGAACAGCACTCTCAGAAATGAGTCATTTTCTGATTACTCATTTGCTAAACTCTCTACACTGTGTTGTCTGTGAACAGTTCATAAAATGCTGATCCTCTGGCATGTGTTTATCTTTGAGCTGGACCAGAGAGCTATGCAAACAGTTTATAAAAGAGATTATCTACAGTTACTTGGGGGAATATTTGCCCTCTCTGTTTTATGCAGAGAAACAATAAGGGCAAGCGTATGCTTAGCAAAAAGAAAAACACAAGGAGAAACTGAGATTACCCAGATGGTAAATGATATCAAGTACACAGAATGATTTCTGGATTTCTGTGGATTGATGTTCCTACAAATCCTGGAACAAACAAGCCACCTCAAAACTGAAAAACTACCATGCAGAGCAAAGCAGAGGAAGAGGGGGCAAATTGTAACTGCTCCAAAATACTTTGGAGATAATAAACATAACTGAAGGGCCTTCAATGAATGCCTGGGCAGACATGTCCGTGCAGATCAGGTTAGAGCAGTCTAAAAATTTCTCAGGTTTTTTCCTCTCTTCTGAAGGACACTCTTGTCTGAGAGAACTGCCCATGTGAGCTCTCCTACTACATGCAGAACAAAATAAATGATTACTGAAAGCAGGAAGAATGTTTGCCTACATCCTTAATCACAGGAGACCATTTAGTTATTCAGTAAAATTCCATAAACATCTGAGAGTTTGGATTTTTCATTTCCTGCCACTTGACTATAAGATAGTTGGAGAAGGTACTGTATCCAGCTCCTCTTTTCTCACTTTCCTATTAGTGCTGAAATGTTCTCTACACCCAAACTGATTCCTCTTAGGCTACATATCAATTCCATGAACTAGCAGCTATCCCAGTTTGAAAGGCAATCTCAAGCCTAGCTCCTGATACGATGAGTAACTATGGCACCACTGACTGAATAGGTTTGGTGAGAATTCATATGGTGAAGACATCAAGTAAGCCCCATAGGGATTCCTGATACAGAAAAATACTTAAGTGCTCAGTCTTTCTGAGCACTTTCTGGGTTGTTGGCAATGAAAAACACACACCACACTATTTTGTTTCTCAGACTCCATGGCTCATGGAAAAACTAACTGAAATACTAAACACTTTTTTATGCTTCCTTTCACAGCTTTTTTGTCATTACTGTTGATAAGTTTATTTCTCCAGAAGTTAAGACCTCTCCTATTTCCAGCCTCGGTCAGACAAGTTATTTCAGCTACTCATTAGTCAAGTATTCATTTCACTGACCTGTGTAACTTTTCATCCTGGTCCAACCATATTTATTTTAGCTTCACAGCCAGCATGGCATCTCTTTTCATGTAAATTTCTGTACTGAGCTTTGAAATTTGAATGCTACCTTTCAGTTCCAAAATTACAACCCTTTTATTCATAATTGTTTAGGTTTCTTCAAAGGTTTTGTTATTTTATCCTTCAATGAGGAAAGATGGTACGATTTCTCTTATATGCTGCAAAAAATATTTTCAAAACCTTTCATACTATTAGTCAGAGAGTCTTTTAAAATATCTACGACTATGTTCAAAGAGTCTTGGCTTGATTCAAGTACTTTTATTGCCCCATGAAACTGCAGATATGCTGATTACTGAAATACATGGTAGATGTTCCATGAGGAAATAGCATGAATTAGACTTTTGCTGTCATGCAAAAAGAAATTTGTATTTTTTTCTTTCCCTTTGATCACCCAGTGAGGACTGACATCTCTACAATGCTCTTACTAACATTTTATCTAACCAAGAAAATTTGACAGTTTTAATATGAAGAGTAATATTTTCTGAAGAGCTCCCTGATAGGATTTTCAGATCCAGCTGAATCTTCAAAATATTTACACTTGAGTCATAAAGTTATACATGTCAAAATGGTAAGTAATTTTTAATTTTGTTTCCTCCCAGCTGAAGAACTGAATAAAAAGTCATTCAGTTGAGTGATAGGATGCTCCTTTATTCATATTCATCCCAAGACAAAATCTGTCACAGAATTTTTAATGTAATGTTTTAATTCAGTTGCTTAGAGCAAAATTTCTTACAGGAATGATTCTGCTACCTTTTAAGTCCAACACCCATTTTAAACTTTGTCTGGTTGCATATAAACCCATTGCTAAGACAGGGGCAAATATTCTTTTAAATTATTTGGCTCTTTAACCAATATTGAGAATGTTTTTCTTCTTATTAAAAATTTAGCAATGCAGGGAGTCCAAATAAGAATCTGAGCCCTCAAGGAGGACTCAGGGCAGGGAGCACTGAAAGGACAGGTCAGTCTGTACCTGAGACTGAATTCTGTTTTTCTGATGATTTTGGCTTTTGGATTCTACTGTATTTCATTCACTGCTCTCTCTAGGATGTGTTTTAACTGAAGCTCTAGGAAGTGCCCTAAAAGACTTTTCTTTTGCTCAAGTTTTATGACAGGATAAAAAGCTAAGCTTGCTTTATGAATTTGAAACACACTTGATCTCTCCACATCTCCATGTTAATAAAGGAGCTCTCCTAAGTTTATATACAAATATACTCAGTGAAAATGCTTCCACCCAATGTAAACAGTTAACTTGGTCAACCCTTTCTTAAATTTGAGGTATGTCCCTAAGGAAGTGAACAATTCAGTCTGTTTAATATAATAGTGAGACAGAGGCCTCTCAAGATTTGCAAAGGAAGACTGAGGCATTCCTCTATCCACTGATAGCACAGAGGAAAAAGCGGGGCTGTCAGGTTCCCATGTCTACTTGGGATCCAGTCTGGTTTTGTTCTGAGAGAGAAATTTGCATTCCTGGATAGACAGTGGCTCATGTTCAGTGGAAAGAATAAAGGAGACTCTTGCCCATTATACTCTACAGTTTTGTGAACCTGCTGGGGTCTGGAAGTGAATTCAAACTCCCCCACATAGCGCAAAGTCCACATTTTCACCCTCCCTCTTCCCTCCAAAAGAAGTGTGAGACCTAGGAAGTGGCAGTACCACCACCAACAGGGAAGTTCATTAGGTCCTGATCATCTCTGGCTTTTCTGGAGGATATGGGCAGAATATTGATACCTGATCTCATTTACCTGGATCTCAGCAATGTTCTGGGCAGGAGACAGGCTCTTTTCTCCTAAAAAAGGAGAAAAGGCCTTTTGGACCTTGCATGAGTAGAGAAAGCAAGGGAGTTAGGAAAATTTCAGCATGAATTGCAAGGTGCCTGATTCTCTGATGGCTGCATCCTGTCTCAGTGCAAGCAGGTCTTAGGTAGGGGGACAAGCAGGCATTTGGTGTCAAGAGCTCTCACTTACTCCTTGTATAGTCACTGGACACAGAAATGCTCCTTTGAAGGAAAAATGAGATCTCAGATGGACTATCTGCCTATTGGAAATATTTGCTTTTCTTCATCAATCACAGAAGAATCCTAGAGAATCCATGCTGCAAATGGCAGTGTTCAAACAAGTGCCTAAATTCTAGTAGGAAGAATTCAGCACACTGGTGAATCATTGGAACTGATTTTTAAATTATTTTATTTTACATTTTCCTATTTCAAATAGGTTTTCTGGATTGTTTCCTAACCTATGTCATAAACAAAAAGTTAAACTGATGGAGAACACTGAGAATCAAGTATATTCCTACTGTAACTCGATTAGCAACAATGGACAAGTCTTAGTTCCACATAATTCATCCATAAGATGTTTTCAAGTGTGGTGCCTACACAGCTGCAGTGCTGGATTTCAGCATTACATCCATTTCAGCATACAGAGCAGAGTCACACTTCCTTTCAAGGCCTACGAGGCAGCTTTCCCTATCCTTTGACAATCTACAGATGACATTGAGAATGCTCACAGAGAATTAGTCTGGGAAATTCTCTGCTCAAAGTCAGAGAAAGAGCAGCCTCCCCTCCTTATAAGAAAGTCTTTGGGTCTGACTTATGCTTTTGCCAGCATTCTGTCTATGCTCAGCTCCAGGTTCTTAGTTAGAAGCAGGATTTGACTCATTATCTGTAGGCCTAAGACTATGTGTTTTTTCTCTGATGCAAAAATGGCCCCTGAACATCTTTCAATCTCAGTACTGTAGAAATGTTACAAATTTTCAAATGGATGAGACGCTTTAACCTCATGAATCAATCCTGTTAAATTAAGAACAATATGCCACTAAAACTACTTGGAAGATGATAGTTCTAAGACAAAATATTTAATGGAGGCTGGTGTGGAAGTGCAGTCAGTTTTGGTTGGTGCTTCTGGCAATAGCTTTTTCAAGAGACACAGAGTGCCCTCCACAACCAGTGATTCAACCCACTTTTTTTCTTTGAGGACAGTAGGTTTGGAAAGCCCATGTAAAGCAGGAGAGTGTCTTTATAACTCTTTTTCATTCACATATTTACTCCTACAGAAAACTTGAGAAGAGACTTTAAGACACCATAAACATCAGTCAGACAATGAATGACTGTACAGAAACAATAAATAATTACCTTCAAGTGTTTCTCCCTCTCCAGAAAGGGCGTCTCCTGCTCCAGAGGCATACAAGGCAGACACAGTCAGTGTATACCTAGTGGCTTGGTCCAAGCCTTTCAGCATTTTAGAGGTAGTGTCACCTTTCACAGTCACTTCCTTAGTTTCACCTCCTGTGACTGGAGTGTACGTTATAAAGTACTGCTGCACTTTGCCAGGAGCAGCACTCCAAGACAGCTTCATTGTTGATGTTGTAGCGTCAGAAACTCTCAAGTTTCTTGGATTTCCTCGGACTGCACATGTCAAAAGATGTTGAAAACAAGTTGAAGCAAGCTTAATTTCTTGGTTTATCTTTTAGGTTACCACTATATAGGGTTTTATGCTAACAAATAATTCCTCAATAGGCTGCACCAACACTGCTATATTGTACCTTTACTGTAATCAGGACTGTACAATCCCATCCCCACCTTCCTCAGGCAAAAATGCCCAATAAGATCTACTTAATTTTTTTTTTTCCCATTAAAGCAGGCTCAGTCCTGGAGCACTTATACATACTAGCACCTCAAGATATGCTCAGATTCAACAAAGATCCATGTTGAGGTCACTGTCTTCAGAATCAAGTCAAAGATGACAAATGAAATGTGAAATTAACGTGTTTTGGTTTCCTAAAGAGGTCTTTTTGATGGTAACTTTCCTGGGTCAGTGAAATTTCAACAATGATCAGGACATTCATACTGTCTGTACTCTCTGGATTTAGTTTAATAAGGCATGATACATGTTAAAGGATTATGCATTTTCACATGCATTAAATCGACAGTGATAACTTGAGAAAATTAAATGTCCTTGCTAAATATTCAGCACAAAGTGCAGACATGGTCTGAATTTGCTCAAAAGGTTTATAAGGTATGAAATTTATATCATTGACAATATGAAGAATCATGGGGACAATTAATTAAACGTACAAGTAGATTCTTCACCCAATTTACCTTGCCATATCAGGTTCAAGATACTGTATTTTAAAATTAAATACTGCAATTTTGATAAATTCTATTGTCTAAAGTTATCTCTTAGCTAGGCTTGGGCAATGTTATAACTCTCTGTTCATCTAGGATGATACATATGGGCTATATGGTTTATTCTCTTTTCAGTATGAATATGTCAACATGCAGCGAGTTTTTCTCACGCTTACTGTGTTCACAGCATTGATCATGTACCTTCATCAGTTTTTGCATATCCATTCAATGAATTCCCGGGCCCAGACTGATACTCAGGAACAACAGACACTTCATATCTTGTATCTTGGATCAAATTCTGCAGAGTAGTTGATCTATCATTTGCTGAGACAGTCACTTGTCTCATTTCTCCTCCAGTAAGTGGTCTATAAACAAGCCTGTACCGTAGGACATTTCCTGGAGCTGGAGTCCAACCAACTACAAAGCTATCAGTAGTTTCATCTGTTATCCTTAAGTTTCGAGGAGCACCTTTAACTGCAAAGAATATACACATGTAAGTTGTAAATATTTGCCTTTAGTGAAGCAGTATCTGAAGCAAAACCATGCCAACCATTCTGTTAGCTCATCCAATTTTACAAAACTGCTTATATTGCCCTCCCATTGCTTTAGGGCACACATACCTTTAGTGATTTCTGAAAATTTAGGGTCAGAGTTACATTCAGCAGAGGAACAAAGTTGTCCCCAAAAGTACATTCATCCCAGTTTATACAACTGCTTCTGAAACTTAAGACAGTCTGACTGTGTTTCGTGGTAACAGTAGAACTGAACTGTGTAAAGGAACATTTGGGCATAGTGAGGAAACTTCCTCACACAACAAATAGTGTAAGTTTCCTTGCTGTGGCCATTTGCTTCTGCACCACTTCCATTTACAGGTGCTTGTCAGATACACCTGCCTACATGCAGGCAGCTATCCTATTTGAAAGAACAAACAAGGAAAATACAACAGAAAAAAACCCGACCAAACCAATTCTATTTCTTTGAATATTTCAAATAAAAAATCTATTCATTGCAATTTGAGTTGCATCTAATGTTTAAAGAAGGTTTCTGAATTTAGTCTCTAACTCAAAGAAATAGTTTGTTATCCTAGAAACTAAAGAAAAACTGTGGTGAATTCTTTAACCTAGCCTGCTCCTTGAAAAAAGACACAGCAGTTCAGATGAACTCAGTGGGCACACCAAACAAGACTTGACTCTTCCAACAGACATAAAGATCTGCTGTACCGCGCACTGCTTAGCAGTATGTAGCATTGTCACTCAGGGAAAAAAAGTTCTGGTTTTTTGTTGTTTACTGTCTATATTCCATAAGTATTGTTCTTCAAAGTTAAGAGTGAAGTAATTAATAATCCTAGTTTTAAAAAGAGACACTTGTTTTCTATTAATCAGAAACACAATACTCAACTTCAAATCCTTTAAAAGCTCGAAACCAAAGTTAATTGCCAATAAAGCCATCTGGCTCAAATTGTTAGCTAGATCTGCATGGAGAGCTGCTGATGTTTACCTGGCTGTAGAAGAACTCAGTCTTCTCAGACATGCTGGGATATCATCAGATCACAGTGTTAACAATTATCGAAGGTAGTATCAGTTACAAATGGGAAGACAAATTATTTTTATTAAAGCTTTTCCTTCTCCTGTCCCGTACGCATACAAGCTACATGTTCTATCAGCCAAGAGTTTGTCTGCTTTCCTAAGGGAAAATTATGTGTGGCCAAAATATTCTGACTGGTACAGTCATGGAAATGTGCACACTGACAGTGAAACCTGTATCTTCCAAACTTAACATCCAAGCCAAGCTATTTTATAAGTGTTTATTTCTATCAGTCTTAAGAGGAAAGAGCAATTAACAAATCTTCATGCTGTTTCTTTCGCTCCCTTGGAACCATTTATGTCACCAAAGGTCACAAATGACAGCATGGAATAATGAAAAAACGTAGATCGATATTTTTAAAAGCATGATTTAGAGTAGACCGAGTATTCAACTACTGGAATAGAAAATCAAATCTACTGTCATGCTGCTCTTTTAAATCGGGAGAAATGCATCACGGCAACTCTATCAAGAAAAAGTAAAGCTACCATGCTTAAATTTACAGCCATTGATCACATAAAACACATATTGACATCAATGGCAGTTTTGAATCAGTTATTGGATCAGACTAATGAATTTCTGATAAAAAAACCCAGTTAACCAAAACTCAAGCTCCTTTAAGCCTATTGTATATAAAACAAAATTTCTACTACTGTTAAATTAGATGTAGACATAGCAAATTGCATAGGCACATTTCTCTTTAAATGTATTGAAGTCAATGTGCTCTCCTGCATCAGAATCATAATTATTAAATAGAGTAGAATAGAACAGAATAGTTCGGTTGGAAAGGATCTATAATGTTCATCCAGTCCAACTTGAGTCTCTATTGACAATAATACATGCTACTGAATTTAATATTGAGAACACTACTTCATTTGAAAGGAGGCCACTGCAGGAATACAGGATCCATCCAGTGTTCGGGAAAATTAAAGTCCAATCTTAGAAACTTAATGCTTGCATATTATTGGAATTTTAAATCTTTACTGAATGCACTGAGATACAATAATGTTCATTCTCATCCTGCATGGCAGTACAGCTTCTTAGCCTTAGTTGGCTGTTTCTCATTTACCAGTTCTCCAGCTAAGCAAATTCTTATTTGAACATATGACTCCCCTTGTGTCTGAGAATAGTGGGAATCCTACCTTCTAAGGTGGTTTCCTCTCCATCCAAGGGAGGGCCGTCACCATCTTCATATTCAGAAATCACACTGACTGTGTAAGTAGTTTCAGGTAGTAAGTTGGTGAGAACTGAGCTAGTACTTGAAGCTGGTACCGAAACAATGAATTCATCTCCACCGACTGCTACTTTATATTTAATGAGATAGGACAAAACCTCTGATCCAGCTGGAGACCAGCTCACTTTGAAACTCTCTGATGTTATGTCAGAAAAGACCATGTTCTTCGCAGGTACATAAGCTGTATGGAAATAAAAATGCACATATGAGGCATACTTGCCAGAATATGTTAAACACAAAATTTCTTAAATAAATAATAAATGTTCCTCAATAATTTGATTTTTTCTAATTGAACAGATATTTCATTGCATGTGCACAGTATTTGTTTTCTATATTTGCTTATATCTATCAAATTTCAAGAAGATTGTATCTAGGTTGCCTAAAATCTTTCAACAGTGAGTAGAAGCACCAACTCAGTGATTTCTAGATCAAATGAAAACAGTTCATCTAGAAAAAAATATATTTATGAAAACTTAATTTAGAATCTGATGATCAAATCAGGTTCCCTATTTCATATGTCCGATGAACAGCAATAACATTACATCCTCAATGGAAACTAAAAATGGTTGGGATTTTTTTCAGATCTAGATTAGAAATAAGGCAAAATAAAAACCAGTATTTTTTCAGGAATGAGGTCAAAGGGGAAACAAGGAATTTGACATGAGGCACAAACACAAATCTGACATCCCAGGATTGTTTTGGTTGGCCTAGTCAGCCTAACAGTGGGGATCTTAAAACTGTTTGAGCCCTCTAAAACAAAGGCTGCTTTACTGGTTTGTTCCTCAAAGCTATCCTGAAACAAAAGACTTATTTTTAAAGGGAGTGGGGCTTTCAGCACTGGCGACCCTTCAATGTTAGTGTCCTACTAAACACAGGTAGGGACACTGTGGGTGCAACTAATCATAAGTAACTTTATCTGACCAAAAGTTGGCCATTTAGAAATCTTTTGAATGTTAAACATTATCCATGCTGGCCTAATTTGGATGCATGTGAAGACTTTCATGTGCTACTTCATTTCAGTCTTTACAGTTAGATTGCAATCACTATCACCTAGCATCTGCTGTCTCAAGTTGTCTTGTCTAAGCCCACTTCAGAGGGCCATTAATTTTACCCTAAAAATTGATGAAATTGCCCTCTAGAGTTGTTGGCATTACTTTGTTGCCTTTGAACATCTAAAAGACAAGCTTAGACTTGCCAGCTCATATTGTAGAGCTAAAAAAAGAATGCCCTGGTAACTGTTTCACTCAAGACATTGAGTGCAAAAGCAGAGCATATCCACTAAGGTCATTCCAATAGACACACATTTTATTAGCTTTTTAGGTACCTAGCAAGGTTGGGGGAAAAAATTTCTCCAATAATTTTTTCATTTCCATTTATCCATTAATTTCACCTGTTGCTTTTAATATGTTTGAAAATGAGCAGCAAATCCCCAGTTATTAAAATTATCATTTGTATATGGACAATTTCACCAATATAAATTCTTTAGTTAACTATAAGCACAAAACATTGGTTCAGATCCTTTTTTCATTACATTTTCTACATTCCTCTAAGTAATAGTGGTTACTTACATTTTCTTCTTATAGCAGCCAGTTCCTGCTCAATTCGTAGGCAGACAGATTGTGTAAGTTCAAATGATATTCTTTGAAAAGCATCAAAATCTTCCACTGTGTAAACATGGGTTTCCGCAGGAGGTGATGCAATTGCTTCCAACTCTGTACGCACTGCATCCTTCACACCAACTGCAAATATTTCTACATCTGCATCCCTGAGCTTTATTGCAGGTTCTTTAAAAGCATCTGATGATTTTCCATCAGTGATAAGAATCATGACTCTGGGCACATTTGGTCTTGATCCTTTGCTGGTAACAAATACTTTCTCCCTCACATATGTCATTGCTTTGCCTGTGTTGGTAGATCCACCTCTGTAGGGGAAGGTGTTAATAGCCTGAATTATGTCTTCCACTCTGTTGTATCTGTTCAAAGAAAACTCCATATGGGGATCTCTGCTATACTGGACAAGACTTATCTGTACTTTTCGAGGTGATATCTCAAAGCTTTTAACTAACACTTCCAAAAAGGCTCTTACTTTTACAAAATTGGCAATACCAATGCTGTAGGAACCATCCACTAAAAACACAACATCAGCTTTCACATCCACACCACGTGAGCATTCTGCAAAGAAAAAGAATAACCATTGTAAATAGATTTTCAATAACCACATAGCATTACAATTGCATCTGTAGTTCATCTATTACACACAACTGCTTATAAACACAATAAACTATGCTAAGCAAAGCTGTTTCTCAATAATAATAAAGGTATGATATTAAAACAAGCATCAGAGGTTTCATCAAACAAAAGCTACCATTTGAAAATAAGGTAGTTAGCTCCAAACTCACCCACTTGAACTTTTACTTGTTGTGTTTTCTCCATTATCGTTATTGGCTCACTGGGGGTCAGTCCTTTCATAGCATAAACATTAATTTGATACTCTGTGTCTGGAGAGAGATCTTTGACATTCAGAGCAGTAGTCTGAGGGCCCACACTCAGTACATGTTGTTTTCCCCCAGCTATCATTGGAATGAACTGCAGACGATAGCCAGTTATTTGGCTTGTGGATGGATCCCAAGTGATTCTAACAGACTTTGAGGAGATCTGAGTGGCCACCAGATTTGAAGGAGGCTCCACCACTGAAAGAAATCAAAATCAAACCCAGAATATTAGTTACAATTATAAACATATTTTCTTAACGGTTTTTATTTCTGGAATAAGTTTAGTTGTCTTTTCTTGATCTTTACTAAAAATCACTTTTGGGGGTTTTTTAAGCATAAATAAACAGAAATGAATCACAAGACAGTCCAAATGAGGCATCATTGAGAGGGTAAAAATATGAACAATGCATTCATGGTCCCCCAAGTACAGCAGAAGTTCCAGAAGAAATGCTGCCCTGCTCTAAAACTGCTTCAACCAAGAGTGAAAGCTACATTCACAGAAACACAGTAGAAAGTGTGAACAAATGCAGACTGGAGCAAAGTACTAGGACAGCAGAGTCAACCCTACTGCCATTTTTGTCAAAGAATAACTAGTTACTTAAAACCCTACAGGGCCAGAAAGCTGCAGTGATACAGCTTCATGCCTTTGTTTTCTTGGGATTGGCCAGTTTTCATGCTTTGGTTCTTAATCTATTATATATTCTGACCCTTAACCAAGCATTTTTTTCCCCCTTTGATACATTTTTCCATGGAAATGGTGCCTGTGTCCAAACTCACTCCGATAACTGCACATCACTGTGTTGCCTTTGAAACAATGGAATAATGGAGCTATTCCAAATCTACATCACATGTTCTGTTATCCTGCATTTAAAGACACAAAACTGAGACCAGTTTTCCACACTTGCTAAGTGAGGCAACGGATCAAACTCCAGAAATAAAGCAAAGGAAGTAGGGATAGCCTCTTCAATCGACATTGGAATAAACTGAAGCTATAAATACATTTTTATAAAGTGTCTCACCTTCTTCACCACTAACCAGTTCACCTAATTGTTCATCAACACCGGAGCACACTTGCAAGATAATTTCATTCTGTATATCCACAATTCCATCGAAATTAGCCACATTGAACACATGCTTCAGTGAAGGCTGAGATGCAATTAGCTTGAGCTCCTTCGCATCTGCTGCTTTGATACCTAGAAGTTGCAATAGACAAGACTGTGTTAAATAGCCATAAAATACAGACATCTGTGAGTGTATTCATGTAGTATCAAAACATCCGGGGGTAAAGCTGAGTTTAAATTAGTTCTGCCTTCTGTCACGATCAATGAGGTGGCAGATTCAATTTTCAGCCAGGGAAAACAATGTGGTATAAATGAAGAATGACGCCAAGGTTGAAACTATGCTATTCAGTCATATTAATCTCCATGTAGAAGCTACATAATTACTATCAAATTAACACAACTGGTATGTTCCACTCTAGAGGGCACAAATGACCCATTTCAAGGCATACACATGAAAAGAGGGGCATAGTGAAATTCTTCAAACATACAGTCTGCAAAATCTATAAATTAATTTTTATGAAAGTTAATCTCTCAATCGTTAGAAAAACTCAACGTACCCAAGGAAAAAACTTCAACTCCTATGTTGCGAAGCTCTCTTGCAGGAATTTCTACGTCATCTTGAGCTTTTCCATCAGTAATGACAATTGCTACTTTGGGAAAGCCTTTTCTTGCTCCTGCAGACTCAGTGAAGGTGTTTTGAACAAGGTAATCAATAGCCTCACCTAAAACCAATATCACAAGTTGTGTTTCATTAGACTTGTATGAACTACAATTTAAAGTATATTTGAACTATGAAATGAAATGCTGAATAAACATGTATGTGGGAAACTTGTACCTGTCATCGTGTTGCCACCTTTGTAAGGTATCCTCTTAATTGCATCAATAAGATCACTTCTTCTGAAATACTGATTTAAATTGAACTCTGTTCTTGTATCTGAACTGTACTGAACAACTCCAACTCTCGTCTTTTCTTCCCCAATGTCAAAAGCTGATACAAGGGCAACCATGAAGTCCAGAATATATCCAAAGTTATTTCTTCCTACACTCCATGAACCATCTACCAGGAAAACTAGATCTGTCATTGCACTTATGGAGCATCCTGGAACACAACAGGGAAAAGAAGAAAACCAACTCTATTAGCAAATGAGCAATTGCATTCTTACAAATCAGTGAGAAATGTCTAATGGAAACTTAGTAGGTGAAAACCAAAGCAAACAGATATTTAAAAGATTGATCTTGTCTGGGATATCTTGCTTGGGGAAACATTATTCGCATAAGTGAACACCCATATGAGTTTTCTAATGGCCATTATCAAAAGGGAACTGGTTTGAGACACCTCTCATGCTAATCCACAAGAACTGTTATGCCACAACAGCTGAAAACACCCATACAAATCTTTTTTCAGTGATTTGATGTTACAGAAAAAATTTGTTTTGTTACCCCTTGTGCCTTGCATCTTTATTTCCCCATTAAAGTTGCACAGGTTCTTCTGCAAAGCCTTTTATCCACAGTATGACACCTTTTGTGGTGGTCAAAAGTCCACTCATGGACTTGCTCAGGTTAGTTGTATGAAATCCCTAGTTTCAGTACCAACTTTGCACCTTAATCTTTCAATGCAGCTAATAAATTCCTTCTATCCCAGTCCCCTCACAAGTTTTCTTAACTCTGCACAACTTTACAAGTTAACTTTTTTGGTAGGTAACACAGAAACACAGTTTAACTTTGTGGGGTGCTAGAGCTAGACCTCAGATAAGATAAATGTCAGATAAGTTGAAAGACAAAACACCTTACTTTGTAATTGAGCCTCAACCTTCTTTTCCTCTGGTATCCCTGGGCCGCCTGTCTGAACTACACAAAGCAAAACATAGACAGAATTAATAGAGGAAATAGGGTTGAATTTTTAAACATCAAAGAAAAGCACATAAGCAGTTAGAGGCACGCATCTGACAAGCCTCAGAACATGAAAACATAAATGCAGGTTGTGAATACATCACCTGTACTTACAGATTGGACAACATAGTATTCAGAGTGACACAAAATACAGAAAATGTAAATATCTAAGAATCCTCTGTATTTGTACGTCTTGTACAGTCATTTCCTGAAAATTAACTGCAACATGCCTGGAAGAAATACCAATATTGCCCCTCTCTAACACCTAGGGAAATTAATAATTAGTAATTTTCCCATGGTTCTTTGTGAAGCCTGAGACATGAGAGAAAATGTGTCATAGAAGAGAGTCTGCTGTGCATTTTTATTTAATTAAATTTATTTTATGCTTTTTTAAATTATTAATATACATTATTAAAGCTCAAATTCAATATTTTAGTATGCATTGAGGTATATTGTGTCACATTTTATTGTTATTTGATTAATATAGTCTGCTTTCTCACACAGGATGTCAGTCCAATTCATTTGTTACTGAGGTCAATGATTGTCTTCCCATTGACTTCAGCAGATGCAATTTATAGGAAGTAGGTATAGCTCAAAAAACACAGCGGCCTCCTGCCAAGAATACTATAGAAGTTGGCAGACACTATATCCATGTTAGTATCCTTTGATCTCTTGCAAATTTTCTCTGCTTCTACTATGATTAATGGAAAAAAGCTGTTCAGACAGCTTCATCAGAGGAGAGTTTAGGTATGTGGCAATTTTGTTGGAGAACTGGATCAAAACCAAGTTTTGTGAATGATTTCTCTTAATTGGCTTTCTAATTGTATTGCAGCTACTTACTTGTCAGCTGGCCAAAAACAGGTAGACTCTCCTCTCTGTCATCATATGAAGCTATTGATACAACATACTCTACATCAGGTATAAGATCTGATATGACAGTTTGGGTAGTGCTGGGTGAAAGAGTAAATTCTTTAGTAGGTCCATCTGCAATAAATACATAAAACACTCAGTACAGCCTTAAAATCCAATAATACTGATAAGCTGATTGTAAAACAAAATGCAACAGACAACAGTCTATCTTAAACCCAGTGACAATTTTAGAATGATACACTTTCTGTTTTCATGAAGTATAAATATTGAAACATGAAACTTCAAGCTAATGTGCTTTCAATAGTGAATAAAATTACTAAAGTGTTTAATAAATTCCGGGAAATTTGAAACTTAAAATGTGAATACAAAATGTACTATCATCTAACAAATCATGTCCTTTTCTGATTCAGTATCACTTTTACACTGATTATTTCTCAAAGTGAAATAGTATAATGGCTGTCTTACACAGCATAATACAAATCTTGAACTTTAAGGTGAAAGCATAGAAGGGGAGCAGAGTGATGATTCTACCTTCTTATTCCTTCTTGCAAAGCAAAGGCATCCAAAACTTGTTACTTGCAATCCCAAAATGGTAAACACTATGGCAAGAATAGCTCTAACTTGGAAGAATCACTGTTTTTCCTGTATGCCCTTTGCTGCTACCCAGGCTTGATCACAAACTTCCAAAAGATTTTAACAGCTACTCTCATACCTAAGTTAGAAGTAGGCAAAAATAAACTAACGTTTCAAAACACGTAATCACATAAAAAATTTTGACAGAACTCACCATTTGTTGGAACCACAGTTATTCTGTAACCCACTATTGCATCTGGTGGCCTTTTCCATGACATTTGAACATTATGTTCATCTATAATTGTAAAATTCAAGTCTGATGGTGGGTTAACTGCAAAAGATTTATACCAGGTAGATGTTTAAAAGCTTGAACAAGTTTTGGCAAGTTAATAAATAAAACAATGTTGAGCAAAGCTTACTAAAATTGTCTTTGCATAAATTTGTTTCCAACAAATATAAAGATATGTTGTTGGAAAAAGAGTAAAATAAAAGCTGACAAAATATGACAAAACATCAAAGAGTATATGCATTACAGAGGACAGCACAGAACATGTTTCTTGAGTTGCCAAGACATTCAAGAATGGCCAGCAAAATCAAGCACAATAGAAAACACATTTGGATACATGTACAATGAGTTCACAGATAATCACCACATATGCAAACATTTCACATAACAATTAAAGGAAATTTTTTACATGCTGGGTGCAATCCGTAGAAGCATGCCAAATCACAACCTGCTTACAATATCATGAGATCATTTAGGATGTGGAGAACACAGTACTCTTCTTAATTAGACATCAAAGAATTGATCAGCTTTTTAAATATAGTCTCTGCATATGATATTTCTTATCAATTTCACTGAATCTAGAAACTTGGCAGAGAAAAGAAATAATTTAAAGAATGCAGAAAAATATTGGCCATTTAATGTTCAGTAAAACAATTTCTGTTAGGGTCTAGATATGAATATACATGCAAAATGTATATCATTGATAATGATACACTGATGTATCATTATATTTCAAAATATGGAGAACTCCACCCCTTTGTTCCTAGAAGCCACTAAAGTGACATACTTTGCATATAGCAACAAAGGATTCAGGAGCTAAGGGGATAATAAATGGCGTTAGTAATGGTTGCAATTTGCCAAAATATTCGAGCTGATGCAAAGTTCACAAAAATAAAATTCTAACTGTTTACACCAGATTCCTGTACAATTTCAAAGGTGTAAACTATTGTTTTCATGTTCCCTTTGCAGCAGGTGTACCCATACTAATAGTGGCATTTTAACATAAAATGCCAGTATGGTTCCAAACAACACAATGGTTAATTATGAAAAGACAACATCAAAATATATTTAAGGACATTTATTTTACAGAATTTATAGAAAACGGCAAAGAGGGCACCAGTGAACTGAACAAATGACTGCAAATAAAACTTGTAGGAGCTGATGACAGAAGTAACTGAACAGTACAGAAAGAAATAGTTTACATATGCTAATTTGCAGCATCATGCATATGTAAATGAAATGTTGATTATTGGTTTTTTAGCTTCCCACAATGGACAAAGCCTCCATGTACAAGGTTCATTACACAAAGACGTTTCATAAATATTTTATAATGATATTCTCTTTGTAAAATTGTCATGCTTACTCATGCAGTATTTTACTGACTCACTGTCAGTGCATGGTAGGTGTATTATATATTACTGTTTAAATAGGTTTACAAAGTAAGATTAGATCCAGCCATACTTTCCTTAACTACTAGTGAGAGAGTTTTTCAGGCATTTTTAAAAGACAGATCTTCTGTTTCATAGAAGATCTCCATCATATGTCAGATTTCATGTCAGATTTGAATATCATTTTAAAAGCAGATAAAGAAGTAAATGCTAGAATGTTTAATTATGAAAAGACACTGTCCAATTACAAACAGTAAAACTGAGCTAAAAAATATGACTTTTTTTCCTTTTAATTTTCCGTCATTTCCAACCATAGGATAATATGGCTTTATAATACTGATACAATAGATAACAGTAGTACTGAGGTAAATGTTATTTTTCCTGTTGTCCATACACAGGCAGTGAGATTAGACTATTAACTACATGCACAGTTTATTCATCGTTCAGTTTATGAGTATCACAATGCTAGAGATGGCAGGGTAGTTACTTAGTATCAAAATCATGCAACACGTGTTAATAGTAAAATACATTTAGATTATAAGAATATCATTATAAAATATTGTTTCAGTAGCAATGGCTCAGGACAAATTTAATGCAAAGGCAGAGACAACTGACCTGAGCATGCTTTTAAAAAAAATTCAGTACATGGAAAAAGTAGCACCACCAACCTTGCAGGTAAATTGGAATGTTGCAGCAGAGACTTTAGGCTTTAACTGCTGAAGGACAGCAGCAGCCCAACTTGTTGATATCCAAATGACCGGATTCCAGATAAACTGAAAAAGCTGACTGTGAGGAAAAGTCTTTAGCATTTTGAAGGATTTTATTCCATTTTATGATAATTCAGATGTGGATCTTGGCAGGTAACAAGAATAGTACATTGAAACATAAGTGGTGTATCCATTCCTCCAGGTGATCACAGAACAATGGCATTGCAGGGGAACTCAAAAGTCCCCTTGTCCATCCCACCATCAAGACAAGATTGGCCACCCTATGTCATTCCCGACATGTTTTCTCAGATCATTCTTAAAGACCTCCACTATTGGCAAGACTGCCAGCTCCCCACAGAAATTACTCCAAAACCTCACTGCCTTTATCATCGTAGTTATTTCTGAGACCTAACCCCTGTCTTCATTGCTGCACTTTAAATCCATTCATTCGCAGCCTATGGCTGGCTTATCAAACTCAAGCACTATTTACTTCTCCCATTGAAACCCAAAAAGGAATCTTGCTTGAGTGAAAAAAACAGCAGTTTGGATCCAATGTCATCAAAATGTCTTCCAGATGGCCTGTGAGCTTTTGATACTCAAACAGAATCTCCAAAACATCCATGGACCTTCACAGGGGTCAGATTTCACCCAAGTGAAACCAGCTGTGGGGTGAAGACCAAACCATGGTCATATGACTGAGAGTAGTAAGCTGATCTGAAGTACAGCAAAATGTTTGGATGATAAAAACCTTATTGTGATAATAAAATAGGGCAACTGTTACTCCATTTCATTAGAATTCTTCTTCCAGAAGGGAATTCACTGGTGTAAGAATAATACATCTGCAATATTGAATCAAACCGGAGTTCTAGGAAAAAAAATGCCCCTTGTTGTAGTAGGAGTTTGCCCCTTCGTAAGGGACAATCCTTAAAACTTCACTCAACAGAATCTTACATGTGAGTGCCTCTTAACTCCAACAAGCAGTCTTGATGTCAGGCTGCTTGCAGCAGTGAAGTTGCACCTATTCTTACAGTGTAGTGACACTGCTGATCCTTTGTTCATCAAAATCCATGCCAATCCTCTAACTGACTTATCAATGTACAGGATCATGATCATAACTTGTCATGGTGTTGTAGTATTGCCTTCATACAGTGATCCAACTGTTGATGCACAGAAATGCATGCATAATGGTTCCCCTACAGGTTTCCAGAATATTAAAAAAATACCCTGCTGTACAACAATCTTGTTTCCACAGCATTAATTTTGGCCACTGTTAGAACTGTGATACGATAATTTCCTTAACTGGATCTTCTATATTTTGCACCACAAAAGAAAAACAAAAGAAAAAAATCAGACATAGTATACTTAAATCATTGCCAGTTCTTGTGTTATACATATATAACCATGTGTTATATATTACACATGTAATAAGGATATAATTTCTGAAACAAAAAAAAAAAATAGAGAGCAAAGCGTCTTTCTCATGCTGTGCAGGTCTTATATTAGCTTGTAATACTTCACAGGTAATATAAAAAAAGTCTACAGCTTTTTGCAGATTACACAATGTGACTGCTAGAGGATCCAAATGAATACCTCAACAAGACAGAAATGATATGTAACTGGAATATCAAGTAATTTATATCTAGAACCAGATTTAAAAGTGATATAAATTGGAAGTAGCTGCCATCCACAATCCCTATGGGAAACATATTTTGTGATTCCATCACTGGAAAGGACACACTATAATTAGCATGTAAAATAACGTGTTAGCCCATGTTAAAAAACCATACAGTCTACAGAAGCTGAAGAGTAAGCTCAGCCTTACTATCCCAGCAATAAGCCCTGCTGAGGCTGGAAGGTGCCAAAACTCTTTATTTAATATTTTTTTCAGAAATGACATGAGTTTGGCACAACTAGATCATGACCCTAGTTAAGCTCCTCTGAAGTCTTCATTACCAATGTGAAAGGGTGAAAGAATGACCTACAGCCTAGAAATGTAGTAAAGAGCAGCTTCTCAAAAGAGCAGCTTCTGAGACTTGTTAGATATTCATTGCCAATCACAACACAGAGACATTGCCATCTGTATCTTTTTTTTGCATTTTTTTTATTTTATACATGTGTATGAAAATGTACTTTGAAAAAAAATTCATTTAAATCTATATACCTATACTACTTATCTCAACATAACTGCATATATACACACACTGTATGTATGAATATTTACCAAATTTTACATGTGTTTGTGCATATATATGTATGTACATGCATATATACACTTACACATGCATGTATATTTTGCTTCTAATTAGCAGCAGGAAAAACAGGGATGTATAGTCACCCTCATGTATACAAAAATTTCAATTTCACATATCAATCTACATGGCTCTCTATTTAGGAACTTTGCAATCAACAGCTTCTTTGTCAAAAGATATTGCCAGCAAAAGATAATAAAATAATGGTCCTACCAACCAGTTCCAAAACTTCAGCTATCCCAGATCACCTCTAAATCATTCAGTCAATGAAAATTAATGTATTCAACACAGCTTTATTACAAGCCAAAAATTCTAATCCTCTGCAACTGCTGTGCTGCAGTTATTTGTCACTTACTCTACTGGTAACAGATTTTTCACCAAACATTTTTATGCACAACACAAAGGTTCCACATTTGGATCAGTGACGCCCTTCTTCCCTACCTCCAGCCTAGAAAACAGACTTTTCTAGGTCTGAACCAGTTTCTGAAAAACTGAAAAGTCAGCACCTTCAGAAGCTCAGTTAGGTTGCACAAAACCAATTATTTCCTCATTTCTTTCCTGTGCCTTTGAAAATCCCTCTGTATTAAGAAACATGACATGCTACAGAAGCCATGAAAACATCACAGCAGTAACTAGAGGTTATAATTAACAGATTCTTCACACATCAATCTACTTGGCTTAACTATGACTAAAATAAGACCCCTTGGCTCTTTGTGATCACAGATGAAAAAAATACTGTAACAGAAAGAAATTCTGACACGTGGACAGACATGGAATGAACTGGAGTATTGCTGTGCTGGACTAAAAATGCACAAAACAAAGTATAAAATATAGAATCACACACAAGAAGTTTAAGCTGGGAGAAAGATATCAGAAGGATTGCAAAATAAAACAAGAAAAATTTCCCTGTAAAAGGAAAGAGCAAAAATGCTGAGCATGAAAAGAGATTTGCTTCCTTGACCACAGTAAACAAACAACTTCCCCAGTGAAGTGGCATGAATGCATTTAGACTATCCGTGGGTTTTACCCCCTCTGCTGCTAAAGTGACTGCCCAAGTAGAAACTCCTGTTCTGCTGTACCTCTATAGAAAAGCTCTAACACCATTACTGCAGCTCACTGCCTTGCCAAGAGCAGCAGACCACAGCTCTCACAAAAGACTTCAGAGCAGCTGTGATGCTGGTGAATAATCAGTTTCATGCAGGAAGATTCAGGAACCTATGGACAGCAGCACTGGATAAACACCAGATCTACTCCCAGGGGAGACTGAAAAATAAAAGCTAAAGGAGGGCAGAAAATAAAACTGAGCTTTTTCTTTCCTCTGCTCTCACCCCATCTTCCCACCTCATATCAAGAATCTTCATCACATTAAATGGCCCTCTCCCTTATTCTCCTCTCACTTTTTCATCCCACCAAACGTCTTACCCACACCTTTGGGAAAGAAAATTCAAACTGCATGTCTTGTGAATGGTACAGGGAGAGTCAAAAAGAACCAAGAAAAGAGACACAGGGCTGACTGACTGACTGGTGGAGGAGGATAGCTTTGCCACAAAGTGATCGGAAATTTGGAAAAATAAGACTAAGGGACAAACATTCACAGGAGAAAGTCAGTTCAGCAGACAGGATTTAAGTTGCAATGATACCAGAATAAAGTAAAAAAAAAATTTAGTAAATAATTTGCTAAAGTAAATAAGATGCAATTTACAAAATTATGCAAACTTGCAGCGCAAAATTAAAACAGTGCAGAAGAATGACCATTATAATGCAAACAAAAACGCCACTGTAAAAACCTCTACAAAAGTAGTTCCCACCACAGCAAGTCCTAAGGTACCCCTAGTTTTGAATTTTCGTTTTCAGCACCACTATTTCTCACTCCATTTTCAGCACCACAGTTTTTCCAGCACCACCCTCACTTCCCTGTCTTACTTCAAAACACTGGAGCTAGGAGAATTTTCTCATAGAAATTTGATCACTGTACATTAAATATTTTATTTATCAAACATTTCTGAGTGCAGAGTAATGTAAGTCCTGTCCAAGAGCCCTCTACAATTCTCAAGATGAGGCTTTGTCCAGTCTTTTGCTTGGCAATAGTGCATCCTCCAACATCTAATCAGGTCATCCAGCTATGTGTCAAGTTTTGCTGTTATAACTATGCTGCTCCAAATATATTTTTGTAGTTTGCTTTAACAGTACTGAAGCTATGACTGGTTTAGTCTACACTATAGCTAAATAAAACACCTTCACTTACATTCCGAAATAACATACTCCATACATGTAATTAGCAGTGCAGGACAACAGCAATACTACTCCAGCTCCAAAGGAGCTCCCTTTTAAGATGGGGAAGAACGCACAAACACGTCCACTCTCTTCCTCCACCAAAACTGTACACTTTCTCTGCTTTCTCTGGCATGGCAGTCCTGCGTTTCAAATGTAACTCTGAAATGACTTCAAATGACCTTTTTTGGTTCCTTTGCCAACAAAAACACAACACCAGAGGCAGTAGACTGACTCTCTCCTAGAGTGACCAGATGTTGCATTACTGGTGAGAATGCCATCTTTTTCCAGAAAGCCAGTGTATTTTACATCTGGATGTCCCAAGAAAGCACTACTGCTTGGGGAGCAACCACTGCAGAGGCATCTCTGACACCCCATGCTTTTAGTAGTCATCAGCCAAAGTGACCAGGTCCAGACAAGGGAGCTTGTGGCAGGCCATGATCAGGGAATTTGTTTCAGTTCAAGACAGAAAGAGAAGGAAGCAGGAAAGAATGAATTATCAGATGCTGGCTTCTGTTTTTTTCCAGTAAATCCAGGGGAGTTCACACCTATGACGGAGTCAGGTCCTGGAGGTCAGATCAAGTCATTTCAGTGCAGGAGGTTCAGCCCCTCTGTTTCCCCTGGCAGCCACTGCTGGCAGGAATGCCATGACTATGACCAAAAAGTCAAGCAGCTCACACTGAGGGCACAGGACACGGTTGCTGTTAATCCACTGGGGAGCAAAGGCAGGGCCAGGCCATTTTGAGCCATGCTGTGGCAAGTGTGGCAGTGAAGATGGGTCTCCCCACGTCTTCAGCTGGAGGTAGTATGCTGCCAGGGTTGACAGGGGCCTCAGCCTCCAGAGAGACTGGGCAAGAGCTGAGGAGGAAGAGGAGAAGGAAACCCTTTTGGGAGGTGACACACACGCGTGCCAGAGTCTTGGAGCCGCCACAGCAAGGCCTGGCCCAGCCTTCCCTTCAGCAGTGCCCAGGACTCATGTCACAGCACTGGCAGCATCTCCCCAGATGTGTTCCCCAGGTCAGACCAGCCACAGAAGTTGAGGTGTCTCTGGGGGAGGGTCCGGCCACCCCAAGGCTCAGCCGGGGGTCGCCCCGCCGAGCAGGGGAGGCCGATGCACCGGCAGGCCGGTGGGGCAGAGGCGAGGCGTCCGGCTGGACAAAACACACAGGCGCAGAGAGCCAGACTCTGTTGGAGCATTTTATTTCAAAGTTGCAGGTTGTTGGCTAGTAGGTTTTCCGTTTCCTCTCCCAATATTACTAAAAGAGGCCAGAGACCAGCCCTTCTTGTTCCGTCATGGGGGCAGCACCATGGCCCCAGCCACACGGGGCTGCCCACCAGTGGCAATGGGCTCCTTGGGGCGCTGCGCCCGGGCGGCCACACCAGCTGGGCCATGTCCTGTCATTGGGGTGGTGTGGACAGCACACCAGAGAGACAGAGAGAGGGAGCTATGGTCTGGCTCACTAGCCGGGAGAAACAGAACACAGAAGGAGCTGGGCAAGGAAGGAGAGGCATTTCTCTGAAGGAGAGAAAGAGAGAAGGTGAAGTATTCACACTCAAAAACAAAGGGAGAGACCCAGTAGCTCAAGGCTGATTGGGAGGTTTGCTGGTCAGTGGGGCACCGGGGCAGGGGGGCAGGGAGGGGAAGGTTACCTTCAGCCTCGATGGAGGAGAGGAGGGCGGCTGCACACAGAGCAGCGACTGCCGAGCACAGCGCTGTCTTCATTTCTGCCCTTTCAGATCACAACAACATGAATGAATCTGCAATGATGGGGAAGGGGGTAAGGGGGAGAAAGGAGAAGGAAATGATACATGTGGATTAAAGGATTGTGTGGGTGTATTCATGAAACATAAAAAAGATGAACCGTGGATTTCACTTTGTTCCCTTATCCCCAGCCCCCACCCACGGGACCAGGTTGAAACCCCTAGACTTGAAAGCTGTCCAAGACAATGAAAGATCCGTATGACTAACTGGAGAGTCTCGTCTCGCAATAATGTGCCTTTTGTTGCTGAACCCTTTCCAATCACAGTAAGCACATGAAGCTTTAACCTAGTTAGGGTTAATTTGATCAGGGAAGCGCAGTGAAGATCTGTGCCCCCACACAGGCAGGAGCCAGAAGGGAGCTCCATGACTTCATCGCTGAATGTGATGATAGCTAATTCAGAGGTCATTCCTGCCTTGGATCAACTAAATGTCTCTTTCAGCTGGGGATTTTAATCGGCTCCTTTTTCATAACTGTTGAACCACTTAGTTAGCTTTGTTTTACTGGTCTCAAGGCAGTTTGGAAACTGTAATAAAACTTTTTTGAGGGGTTCTGCCTACAAATGTGCTATTCTTCATTTCTTGAAAGTCTGAAATAGGTTATACAGAAGTGTGTGTAACACACAACTGAAATTTGACACGTCTGTCTAGCCACGATGTTTCAACATCTGATAATTCATTTACATGTCCTGAGAGAAAATAGATTTAAACTACACTCTATAAAGCTGACAGGCATAAGAGTCTCACAATCACTGTAGGTTGTCTAGAAAAGTACGTGGGATTAGGCCAAGTTAACGGTTCTTAATTGCAAGCAGCCATACTTTCATAACTATGTGCTCTAGGTCATGTAAAATTACTGCCAATTACTCCAGCAAAACTTCCAAATTATTTCCTTGTCTAAGTAAAGTCTAATATGAACCTACATATGCATGTAAGTGTTTCTAAAGTTTTGGATTTTCTATCTCAAGAAATAGGGGAGTGGCAATTTGTATGAATAAAGTCATAAATGCATCATATATAATAATTAGGCTGGGGGGAAAGAGAATTCCAAAAGCAATTAGGGAACAGCTTTTATCAGGAAGGTGCCAAGAGCAAAACAAAAGAAAAATACATAAATCATTAGTCCACAGAAATAACTGAAAGGGAAAACAATATTCTTCTACCATCTAAAGAACTACCCAGCAAGGCACATTTAGTGGGAAGACGCTATGGAGATCCAGGAATTTCCCAGTTACTGACACTGAGCTTAACAGGCTTCATTTGAGCAGCTGCATATACTTGTCTTAGCCGAATCCCTTTACTGTACATGAAAATACCAAGAGCTCAATGAAAATCTAAGCAAAGGTTTCAGTCTAATGGCAGTTCCAGTGGCTAAACAGAAGAGTAATATTGACCATAATGACTCCCTGACACTAGCACAAGAAAGGCCAAGGTTAGTATTAAAATGCTCTGAAAGCTCCAAAATCACTGCTCTGCGTGGGAAATGGCTGCCCCTGGGCAGATCTACAGCATCCTACAGTGAGTTTAAGGATCGCCTAAATTCAACGTGAAAGGACGTTTTGTCCTGGAAATCTCGTGTGAGCTTTGACTGCCATCTTTTGATCTTTTTGAAGAGCAACAGAAATTAATCATCTCACAAAGTCATATAGGAGTTTGCCACTGCCGCAGGTCTACCATTCCTGATACACATTTTTGTTTCATGAAATACACCATCTCAGCCAAAGCATTCATTTACTAACCTAGAAACACAGTTTCCTTCTCACGAACTCAGGTGTGTGGAAGAAAGCCTGGAGCTGGCAGAGGAAAGTTCCTCTCACTGTGCTCAGCAGGGACACAACAGACCTCGTGTCAGGACTAAAGGTTTTCTCACTGATCTTTAGAGACCACTTAGAAAAAGTCAAACCCGAGCTTTCACAGTGCTAGTCCTATCTCACACTAATTCAACTTCCAAAAGCGTAGCCAAAGCATTTCTAAACCACACAGTGCACGACATTTACCACTTTCAAGAACAAAAAACCAACGTAAACGGAAAAGGCACAGAACCGCAGGAAAAGCCCACTACCCATCAAAGACATAAGAATCTGGAAGCAGGAGAAAGCATCACCGGCAGCTGCACACACGAGAGGGAAGCGAGAGCTCCTGCCAAAGCCGCAGCGGTAGCGTGCCTGCAGGGGCGCTGGGCGCTGACAGCGGGTTCCGCCTGGAGCCTCCGGCCGCCGGGAGCCCCCGTCTCCGGGACACCACCGCCCCTCCCCGCATTTCTGCCCAGGCACCCGTCCGCCGGCAGCGCTCGGGGCCGGCATCCCGCCAGGCTCCCCCGTGCCTTTCCCTGGGCTGACAGCCAGCAGCCCCGGGGCGCTCTGCCCCGCACCTCTCCGCTCGCCCGGCCGCACGCCTGTAGCCGGCTCTGACATGCCCAACGCGCGCACACACGCTCCTTCCTAATCCCGGGTCGGCTTCCAGCCCGGAGCTGCTACCCCAGCCTAAGGTGCGTTGGAAGGGGCTGAGTGCGTGGTGCGTGCGGACAGAGCGGGACACGGGGGTCGGCGGCGGGGCGGGCAGGGGACCCCCGCTCCTGCGCGGGCACACACAGACCTTCCGGGCGGCCGCAGGGTGCCGGGGTCGGTGACGGGACAACTCCTCCGGCGATGACTCCGGCGGTGCCCGCAGCGGCAGGAGCCGCAGCCTTCGGACCTGGATAAAGGGAGGAGGATAAAGGATGAAGCTCCGGGGGCACCTTGTGGAGGGAGCAGCAAGTAGCAGCAGCGGCGAAGGAGGAGCAGCAGCAGCGGCAACAGCTGAGCGCAGAGGCGTCTCGATTATTGTAGCTCCCGATGCGAGGGGTCTGTCTGGGAAGACTTGCCTTCTCCAAGTGGGAAGAGCCTCTTCTCAATCTGCTACTTAATAGAGGGCTGTTCCCAACTCTCAATTTACCCTCGTAAGCGGTTACGAAACTGCAGGGAAGGTGGACTGCTGCCACCGGGTGATATATGCGCTGCTGTGCTCCAGCAAGGAAGGGGATCCACTTCTGGAAACTGGCGCATACCTCCGCGCATTCCTGCGGCATGAGACGGGAGCCGCGGCGGCAGCGCGCCCGGAGGCAGGGGCCCGGCCCGCCGCCCCCTCCCTCTCTCCCTCCCTCCCCTAGGCTTCCCAAACGGGGAGGACACGGGAGGGCAGTGGAAAAATTGAGTCTCCGGGCAGGCTTCGAGGGACGGCGTCGCGGAGGGTGTCCCCGGGCGGGGTGTTCCACGCAGCCCCCGTCGCCCCCGCGGGGGACCCGCTCGCCCTGCCGAGGCTGGGCTGATCCCCGGCACAGTCTTGCAGAGAAGCGCGGGCACTGCCGGTGGCGCGGCCGGGAGCCTGGAGGGCAATGGTGATATAATCATTGTGACACAGTTCAGGTGTGTCTGGCCTTAAGGCTATGCAGCCATACATACATTAAACATACATTAAACACACACTCCTCCCGACAGCCCTCCGCCGCATGAGTGTTTTTTCTTCGAGCACAAAGCGCTGCGGGTGCCGGGAGCAGCCTGCGGCGGGGCGTGTAGGGCTCCCCGGGCCGAGGAACGGGGCGCACGGCCTCATTGACCCTCCCTCGGACCCAGCGGAAAATCTGCGCCCGTAGCCCATGTCTGAAATTCTGTGCTTTCCAAAGGAACTGCACCTTCCAAAATCGGACAGTCCGTTGGGCGACAGGCTCCGCGAGGGTCTCCCATCACTCGCTCTCGGGAGCCTGCCCGGGTCACTCGGCATGTCCCGGCCTCTGCAGCGCACCGTGCCAGAGAGTGACACGGCGAAACACCCGGGCCCTTCCCTGCCCGAGGGCGCAGGTCGTCCAGTGAGGCCCAGACAGGGCATCCCAGGGGCCAGCAGCGGGGCCGCTCCCACACCCTTGGGGAACGGCATCCCCGGGAACGCTCGCGGACGAGACTCCTCCGGGACCGCTTCGGGCTAAAATACGGGATGTCACCGTCCCCTCGCAGCGGGTCCGCAAACTCGGGACGCGGAACAGAGATGGGCGAGGAGCGGGGGTAAACAGGGACAGGGAAAAGCTGCGGGTTTCTCACAGCCGCGGCCGCGCTCGCCCCGGAGCCCCAGCGCAGCGGCCCCGCCGCACCGGGGCCATCCGCGGTACCGGAGCGCCCCCCGGTGGCAGCGGGCAGGAGCGGTGGCCGACAGACCGACAGTCCGTCTGTCCGCCTGCCGAGGCTGCCGCTGGGCCCCCGGGGCCGCCGCTGTGGGGACAAGATGGAAAACAGGGCCGGGAAGGGCAGGGAGAGGGAGAGATGGGGCCATGCCTCACCGCAGAGCTTGAGACCCCCTCTTGGAGGGGCCGGGGAGATTCCGGGACCACACTGGGTCCCTTTCGGCTCGGTGCACGACGTGACTGGCAGAGTCATCGGGGGGGTTCCAGCTGGGGTGGAAGTGACCGACAGCAGAGATTAATATTTTATCAGAGGACCGCTCCTGGGCACTTTCCGCAGGACTGGGAGATCAAGGACCTGTCGGCAGGAGGACTTGTGTCCCCTGAGCTTCATTTCTGCAATAGACCTGTCATCTACATGAGAACCCAAACGCTGAAAAGAAAGTGATAACCAGAAGACATGCGCTGACATTTCCAGACACTTTGGAAGTGAGTCAGCTTCTCTTTGGGACACAGCACAGTTTCAGCTGTCTGGTATTGATAGAATGCACTTTCCAAAAGCAACATCTCCTCTGCTGATAAAACTCTTGACCTATTAAACCCCCTTGCCCAGATGTTGAGATGGATTTTCTCTTTTGGCATCATTTTGGCATGGGGAATTGAATTTCTTCTTATCCAGATCTGATATGGAAAAGCAATATTTCTAAGAAATAATATGTTTTTAAAATTTTAATTCCCTGAATGAACACACCAAGAACACGACTATAAATGCGGTGTGAAAAATAGTTTCAGAAGAATGGACATCAGGGATTACAAAGAAATATCCTTCCACAGAAAGTGAATTATTGCAAATGACGTATTTTTATCACTTATGCACTACAATGGAATTTTTTTACAATATACTGTGGATTTTTTCATCATAGGATAACCAAGATTTTATGTGAATACTTAAAATCAATTAATGCAAAAAATGAGGCTAGAAGAAAATATGCATTATTCTATGTAAAAGTTAAATCACTCAGAAATATTATTTTTAAATGTTTAAATAATTTGGTGTAAAGCTACAAGTGGATTTACATGAGTGGAGACTTTGAAAGCAAGGGGTCTCCCAGGTCTGCAAGAATCTCATACATTCTCCCTCATAGACCTAGATGCTGCCGAGGAGAGTATCTCCCCTTCCTCTCAGCTGATCAGCTTTGTTTAATTTCTTTGTGTGAAATAAGACTCAGAACTGACAAGAGCAAACAATTAATTGAGTCCAAGGGCAGCAGGATTTTGTTCTTATCCTTAACTCCTTATTCTAACTATTCTAACCATGATTCTGCTAAGATCATTTACATGTAAAATACACCAACAAATTGCATTTAGAGTGTGTGCTTCCCTATATCACAGTAATTAAATGGGTTGTTTTTAATCAGCAGTGTTGCTATGTACATTCATAGTCTGAGTACATAGTATGTGATGCAAAAGGCATTTCTGAAATGCATAAACATTTACTAACACTCTCCTGTCTGCTTGTTTCTTAGACAAGTGTTAAACACATTAAGACCATTGCACTCCAGCTCTGCAATTTTCTTTGCTTTTTCATGTGGACACAGTGACAGATTTAAATACAAAAATCAACATTTAGTTTCATATTTATATTTTTAATAATATTGTCCATTTCCGGTGTAGGTATGTGATACTAATATTGCAGGCAACCAGGAATTTCTTAGAAATTTTGAAATAGTTTTGGGTCTTGAGTAATTCAGGCAACTTTGCCTTTCTGACATGTCTTTTTTTTTTTTTTTTTTACCTCAAACTGCTTTTCCCGGGCAGAATAAAACGGGACATTCTGCATTTCAGCACTGTAAACCTTGAATATCCTTTCCATGTGGATATCACACTAGATTTGGCCTCTGTGTTTTCCTGGCAGTTAGTTGCATCTGCTTTACATATGAATATGGTAAATGTGTTATTCATATGTGTATATGCATTTGAGTACGTGTTTTGCACAGAGGAAGAATTAAAAAAAGTGTCAGCTCTTTGAACATCAAACAATATATAGATTAAGCATTAAGTGTTGTTACACAAACAAAATTCTGCTGCTTCCAGTGACTTGTGTACATCTTCCCAGGAAGTTTTTTGGTGGTCAGTCTATCACTGCCTCTATCACTACAGTGCATCTAAATTAAACACTGTCTTAGTACAGTCATTTAAGAGGCACATTCATTCCTTACTGCACAATGGACAGCCTTTCCAGTATATTTTGTACTCCCTTTTAAATCATTCATAAGACTAATATTGCATGGGATTATATCTGCACTCATAAAATGCAGAAGGACAAAACACACTAAACTGCTTCCACCAGGCTCTGCCTTCTCTGAGAGATTTACAGTCAATGGCAGGAGAAGAACTCGGTCTGGTGTTTGTTTATTTGGATAAGTTCATTTCAGAGCTGGTATTCAGAGAGCAGAACTAGTCTGACCTCTCATAATGAGGATTGGCTTCTTATATTTGCAGTGTTCAGAGAGAACTGGTGCTATCTGAAATCTGCTCATTCAGTGGAACAACTATGGAAGCAGCATTCCTGGAGAGTGTGACAGCCATGAAATAATTATCTGCCTTACCAGGTATGTTTTCCTTAGCAGCTATTTATTTCTCTAATTTGTGTAATGGGTTTTTCCCATCATGTAATGTTCTGAAAGTTAATTATTGTGGCTCTAGATGAGTAGAACTGGAAAAGTAAATAAATCTTTCAAAAGCAGAGGTATAAATAGAAAGAAGCTGGTATTTAATGGAGTTTGGGAGTCTGAGAAAATCCAGTTTATTTGTAGGCAGTAATTTTTTAAAATAATATAGATCTTTAATTCTAAAATTGAAAAAAATAGGTGCAAAGATCTTATAGTCCCTTCCATATATATACACAAACACCTTATATTATAACATTTCTAAATAAACTTGCCTTCTTTCAAAGAAGCTGGTTCATTATTTCATGACAGAGTCCTGATCTATTCAAGAAGCATTCTTCTATGAAACCAGTACAAATCTTGCTTGATTAAAGAGGACAAGAAAATAAATTCACTGAGGACAGCGACTCTGTATATTTTTCAGGTACCACTGTATGTTTTAACCTAACTGTTCCTGTCACAGCAATGGACTAGCCACAAAGAATTGCGAATGCAAATCTAAGCATTCCTCTTCATGTAGCTGAGGGGTCTTCAGTGAAAGAATGATGATTAACTGAGAAAACCCATAATTTTTAAAAATTAAAATAATTTTAGAAATCACTAGCCACTAGCTGTTACTTGCAGAACATTACAGTACAGTGCTCACTGAGTACCTAATTGGATTCAACATCTCCTGAAAGGTTAATAGCCATGGGTTTCCCTATATTTTGTAGCCCTTCAACTATTGCAAAGTAATTTCTTCCTACGAAGAAGCTCTTGATATTAATTGGCAACAAAGTCTGAAATTTGCAGTGCCAAGCTCTGAATAGGAACAGTTTGCTAATTCTTCTTAGTACTTCTATATTTATAAAAAAATCAATATCTATTGGGACAGCAGTGTGTGTAGGTGGCTGGTAGTCTTATGGAGAAGATAAGCTTGTGCCTGAACAGGCAAAGTATTCAAAGTTATTGAAAGTTCAGGTTGCATTAGCTAATGAGTGACCTGATCCTTTGGTTGCAGACAGTGGAATAATTAATGATGGAATAATTAAAATTAATGGAATTTTAAGACTCAATACCTTGTCATTAGGCCAAATGATGCTGTCTTTCTCTCTGCCACAGACACAAAAGGCATTGAGGATGTGGTGATTCCCCTGACTGAAGAACAGGTTGGAGGAAAGCTGTCAAGGGGAAATAATCAGCTACTGCTGCACTCTATCCCAATACATATCTTTCCAAGAAGGTTTAGAGGATGTAAAGGTCAGCCCCAAAGCCTCAGTTCAGCAGGACAAACATTCAAAACCTTAAGCATTCTGACAAGTGAATCTGATGCGAATGCACAGAACCATAGTAAATGAAGCTGGAAAAGATCCCGAGAGGCCATTTAGTTCATGACCTGTTATTTCAAGTACGCCAGGACTTCAAAGAGAAATTCTCCATGCCATACTTAGTACTAACAGCATACTTCAGGGAGCTGTTTTGTAGCAGCTGACAATAGATAATAACTTGTTTTAGGTGAGTTGCAAGCTGTCCAGAATATGACTATGAGCACAGCCATAAGAAATAAAAAAATACGACTACACCAGAGGCCTGTATCTTTGGATCAGAGTATCATAAATTGGTATGGGTTGGAAGAGACCTTAAAGATCACCAAGTTCCAGCCCTCTTGATTCCACAAAAATAGGCTCGGTTTACTGTGAAAGTTGCTTGCTTAATTGGCATGTCTGCAAACTCTCAGACAGAGAGCAAAGAAGCCATACTGGGAGATTCCTTCTTGCATGTGACTGTCAGAGGTACACATCGCACTAGTCTTGCTAAAACCCCTTTTGCTGTTACAGTATGTCTGCATTGGACAGTCATGTAATTTTTTTGACCATTTCCAAACTTCATGGGAGATGGACTCCATGGTCACCACCATCCACTCCAAGCTCCCCACTACCCCCAGCTTCTCAATCTCAGTGCCTTGATATCCAAACTGGCAGATTGTGGCATTCATCACAGCTTTTTCCTCTGCAAAAGAAAGAGCACAAGAGGGAAAACTTGGGCTAGGACACAGCTAGGGAATGCACCAGGCCCAAGGAGCTGGATAGCCTAGATTATATATACTTTCCTGGGACCTATCATCTGGGGCTCTCATCTGCATGTCACCCATCACAGATATTCATGGACACTTGGAAATTTTGAGGGTGTGTGGAAAAAGAATCAGGCAAGAGTTTAGCTTGCAGGAATTAAAAGCATAGCCTAGGTGTCACCTGTCACAACATTTATGAACTCCACATGAGCCAGATTTGAAAAAGAAACCTGTTTCTTTTGCAAAAGTCATAATCGGCTAGTGACTAAGGAGGAAAAAAAATGGAGCAAAACAATGCAGATCTAAATCAGCATTTCTTAACGGAGCTTTGTGGCTGCTGCTTCCCAGTATGTTGAATATTGACAGTTCCAAATACCAGAACATAAGATTTATTTGGATTATAAATAGATGTTGCCCTGTGCTGCAGTATCAGAAGCACTCTGTTGTGTAAACAGAAAACTATTGGCTTTTGTTTCTGCTTTTAAAGGTTACTTGAAAACTCCCATGTACTCTTTGCTGACAGCCTTTTTCACCTGTTGGAGTTGAGTCTCTCTCTCGGGTATCAACACCTCTACAGCCTGCTGAGAGGTTTCACTTGAAGCTGTTAAAATGTCTCCTCTCATATGCCCTTTCCTCCGATCTCTTGGATGCTCTCCAGCTGGCCTCACTACTCTGTTAGCTTTTAGTCAGCCCAGTTTAGTGAACACGTCTTGGGTTTGGCATTGTCTTGATTTCTGCATGTATTTTTTATCGGGAGAAATGTGTTTGTTGCTAGCTCCAATGTCTCTTATTTGTTTAACAAAAATTAAAAATAAATAAATAAATGAATTTATCTGCTTAGGATTTTTTTTTAAATAGGCTTCTGGTAAATCCGAGCTGTGCTCCTTTACCCTCTGCCCAGTGCCCTTAGAAATGTGTTTAGGGGATTTCCTGTTTAAGGCACAGCAATGCATGGGGCTTTACTACACCATGATCTTCTTCCCCAGTTTGCTACAGTTTACTACAGTTTACTATATCATGATCTTCTTCCCCAGCTGCTGTAAGATGAGGTCCCTTTATGCTCGGAGTAGCTGTTGGGACCTTATTATCTAATAAAAACTCCAGAGTCTGCTTCTCTAACCTCCAGAGTGGCTGAGAAAGAAGACAGGGGATGTGTACTCCTTGACACATGCCCCACCATTGCAGCTTTGCCCTTTAGGAACATTAGCTATGCCCACTGCTCTGTCCTGCGGGGTCAGGTGGCATTTGGTTCTGGGTTATGGTACATTAAGTGCCTGCACGTGAGCCCAGCATCTAAACTTCTGCAGTGGCTGATGAAGACCTGAGTTAATGAACTCAGCAGTGCCTGAGCAGTTTGGCCACCCACCATCCATGGGGCTTGGATCAGTTGCTATCACAGTGGGCTCTGGAGCCATCTGAGTATTCTGCAGCATCGGAGAGCTCTTGTGGAACTACCAGCTACAGACAAGGACCCACATACACTGACACTTCTCAAACTGTTGCAGACCACCCAGGAGGCAGAGGCAAGTCCCCAGTGCTGTTTTGGGTGTCACAGGCCTCCTGATAGTCCCCCATTGCTATAACACAAGTGCATGAGTCTCCTGCAGGTCCTCTGTTGTATTTGCCAGCCCCAAGCAAATGCCTCAAGTATAACCTGAGATGGTGTTGGGCACCCCAGTCTCAGCACTGGATCAAGCACTTTTACTTTTCATCTCTGGTACTTTTGCCAGTGAAGTCTTCTGCTGGAGCAAAGCTTTGTAGTCTGCTCATGTAAATACTTCTTTACCAGGAACCGGAAAAAGATCAGTAAATGGGCCTCGTGCTGATCAAAAGATGTGATTTTCAGGTCCTACTCATCTGTTTTTCTGCTTTTGGATCTCAGACCCAAACAGAGATTTACAGATTGTGACAGAGATTCCTGCCTAACTCTGTAAAATACATCACATACAGCCCAGCCAATAGTGTTGTCTACCTTGCACCACACCTGTTTTGTGACTTTCTTTCAGAAACTGTTTACACCCCACAATTAATTAAGCTGGGGAAACCAAATTTTGTGGTTCCCCTCTTCTTTTCCCAGAAATCTGGTCATACATCTGAGCACTACAGTGATAAATAATAAAATCTTTTCTTGTTGTTGTAAGACATTTTTCTATTTTATTATTTTAATAGAGGAGAATTTCTTGGTATTGCTCTTCTGAAAAATCAGGCTATTTATGTAAATGTCAGAGTATGGATTTAGCAGTCTAAGTTTAAGCACTTCTTTCTGAAAATCTCAGCCAAAGGGAGGTGTGCTAACATCCCGTGCCCTGGACTCCAGCTCTGTGGCACAGTGATCCCAGTGCAATGCTCCACGCGGAGCACTTATTAGCACACCACGCTATATTTAGCAAAATGTGCCCACTGCTCCTAAGAGATGACTGAATAAACCTTGATAACACAGTTGGCCTGACTCCTGTGGGACTTGTAACTTCCCACTGAGCAATAGAGATCATTATAATGTTTTAATTATATAATTCCCTGTTGCATAGTGCTATGATAGATAAGATTGAGTGTGTGTCAGCCTTTCCATTATAAACTTCAGGTCCCAGAGCATTAGTCATCCAGAGTAAGTGCTCACGTTGAGATGAAACAATGTAGAACCATTTCTATGTTACATAAACATATATAACTCAATTATTTTTAAGAACACATTAGTAACTTAAAGGTCCCGATGGAATCCCAAGCTTCTCCTTGGAACCCTGTAGGAACAGAAGCTGCTCACAGTTATTGGGAACAAACTGTCTCAACAGCTGCAATAAAGTCAAACAGCACTGAACCTCCCTCTCTCCCTTTTGTTCCCAAAGGCATCTCCAAATATCTATGAATCATGTTACAGTCACATTGATGAGGATGATAGCATAAGATTTGCATAGAAACTCTTAGAAGAATAAGATTTGTAAGGAGGAACATTTTGGACAGATCACGTACTTGGGATCCAGATTTCTCGGCTAAAAGGGAAAAACTTCTGTGGAAAAATAAGACATCTAAAAGTATTTAACTTTTTTTTCTGCTGTTTCAGATATTGTTAAAACTGGACTATGTCTCTTTGGCCCTGAGAAGTCCTCTACAAAACGTTTAACCCAATTAGCACATTTTAAGTATCTCCATTGAACATCCTACTGTTCCTTTCAAGGGAAACATTCTTCTGCTGCTCCTGGTGAAATCATGGGGGACTGCATCTCTAGGTGAGCCTCAAGAGAGCTATTCCAAAAATATGTCATGGTCAAGGACGTCTAAGGACAAGGATACCATTTTATTAGATTGACATATCACAAGACACTCTACTTCTCTCTTATTTTACAACTCTGTAGCAGTCAAACACATGTTGTTCACAGCGGAGAGTGCTTATGCTAAAAAATGTTTTTAAAGCAATACTGTGACTTCGTTCATTTCATACTTAGTTTGCAACAATTCTCTTTAGGAAACCTTAACTTAGGTAACTTTAAAACTCCAAGCCTCCTTTGGTCTTTTTTATTGTAACTCTTTCCATGTTCTGGTATACATAAAGCTTAAATATTACTGGATCTTACCAGATCATCACTTTTCAATTAATTTCCATGCCCACCAGACAGCATCTTGCCTTTTGTTGCAGAGAGCAGAGACCAAACAAGGCAAGGGACAGACATTTTCATGAACGAAAATGCTAAAGCAGGTTAACATAATAATAAAAGAATAAAATACCGTGGAGACAGAAAGAAGATTATAAGATTGCACCTGATAAACCAGACTGAAGAGACAAAAGATCCTTATGTTTCAGAAAGTTCAGATTAGTGGATTGGGAACTCAAAGAAACATGTAAGCAAAGGACAAATTCCTCTCTCTTTGGCAGTTTTCTCTAGGACCCAGCAGGCTATATGCAATGGGATTGAATGTTTTGAGAACTTAGTGAACTGTATACAGACACTGGTTTTCTCTGAGGATCTAAACTCAGAACTGCCTGACTGGGGACTCCGTGGGATAACCCCTTCCCTCAAATACCTCCCCAGCCCCCGAGAATGAATTTGTCTTGCAACAACATTTATAAACAGGAATCCCAGCCAATGACCACTTTTTGCGATGATGCATATTTTTGAGGAAATAGATACAAGTGTGCCTTTAGCTTTAGATGTGTTTTGGGGGAGGCTGCGACAGTCTGATAGAAAACCTGTGAATAATAACAGCAACTCTTCAAAAATACTGAAGCAGGACCAAAACATGTATCACAGCCTGTATGTGTTGCCCTCTGAGTTTGAAGACTTGAATATAGATTAGACTTGATGATCTCAAAGATCTTTTCCAGCCTAGTTAATTCTGTGATTCTGTGAATACTTACATTCAGAAAAACTACAGTCCAGCCAAGAGATTCTCCTCAGATTGTGTTTCCAGACAAGCCATTATTTTTACAGCAGAATTGACTGAGTACTGAAAAAATAAGTGGAAAGGCTCAGGCAAGTCAGATTAGAGAAGGTGGTGTTACTGCTAAAAGGAACTTCTTTAAAAAAATAATTGCACAAGCATGCACATGAAAAGATACATTGGTTCTGACTTACTCATCCCCTAAATACCTTATTTAGGGTCAAGTCAGGTTGATTGGATTGATTTTGCCTCTGAAAGTCTGATTCACCCCAGCAACTGTGAAGGTTAACCTCCAGCTCTGATATTTAAAAGAATTGAGAAAGAATGGGAGAATAAGAAGCAACGGCATAACATGAAGAAAGCCAAAAAAAAATTCATCATGCTTTCTCATAGTTTAGAGCAGTGATAGTCAAGGTGAGCAGCATTAGAAAAGTGATATTTTTACTCTGGGATCTGGAAAAACAAAAAAAAGTACAATGAAGATCATACACTTAGAGATCTCCCTGGGGTTTTCTTTTGACTTCTGAGAGTTTCTGAACTTTTTCATGGTGTGTTTTAGGAAGTCAGTGCTGTGTTATTGTGGTATTATTAGTACTCAGACTTTTACTGGGGAAATTTTTGTGTGCGTCAGGCTAATTGGATCTATACATATATTCAGCAGCCAAGAAAATGTAGCCCAGGGCACCATTCTAAGAGTTGATATTCTGAGCTACCTTCCAAATGGAGAAAGTAAAACATGGTCTGTACAACTGGAGTCTCAGAAAGGATTGTGGAACCTGGAACTGCAGTATTGAGGATTTAATTTTCTTCTGTTTAATCTGATTATTATTTGAATAGCAATTTTTCTTACAGTAGCATGAAGAATTCTTTTTTTCATTTTGACAAAACTGGCACACTACTAAGCTGTCTTTGTTAACCTTAAAGCCAGATAAGTTTAAAAGCTTAAATAATGCAAAGTAGAATGGCAAGGAAAGTTGAAGACATGAAGTAGTCACTGCCTATCTTAACAGATATTGGCCCCCATATTTTTGGGGTGATACTTAGAACAATTCAGCTCAGTGGAAGCCAAGGAGAGCATTCCCATGTCCTCAGCTCTGAGAGACTTTCCCATCCTTTAAAGCAAAATATAAAAAAATGATAGTTACCAATTTTAATGACAGTAACTGAAAAATAAATTTACATTAACCTGAAATAGCAAATACAGTTTACATGAAGTATTTTGGGGGGAGAGATACTATGTGTATTGCCTAAACACAGATCAAAAGTAGGGCTGCAGTAAGGTATAGCACCTAACCCCAGACAACAGTGATTTAAAGATGGTAATTAAGCACTACAGTACTAGGATCAGACAAGGAAAGCATGCAATTTGAGTGTGCTAACTGCTAGAAGCCCATGACTTCAATTAGTGACCATTTTATTCTTTTAAAGTTACAACTTATTTCACATTTGCGAGGAGTAATGGATATTGCTTTTTTTATTTTCTGCTACTCATAGAATGCCCATAGGGAGATCGAAGGTAAGGTCTTCAGATATTTTAGCAATAGAGAAGATACATAGCTCTCTTTTTGTATTTTCCTAGAGAGAGACAGCATAGGTAATACAGGCACCCAGTTTACATCTTGCAATTTGTGCTGTGGATGAGCCTGCAATGAAATACATGTATAGACTGCACAGTAGATGGGAATTTCCCTGCTAGTGCTGTAATGCAGTCCCATAAAACGGTGCTGAGCAGCTGAGCGTGGGTCTTGCTCGGTTTCCTCCTCCTCCCGCTCCTGCAGCAGCGGAGCTCCCGGAGCGCGGGCAGCTCCCGGAGCGCGGGCGCCTCCCTGCGGGCGCCCGGCACTGCACAGCGCGGCCCCGGCCGTGCCTCCGCTTTCCCGCCGGCTCCAGCTGCACGCTCCAGGGACATATCTCGGGGTTACTACACCCAACTCTGCCACAACAAGTTTTTGCCATTTGACATTCATTTAAATAACATTTCAAGGCTCTGACTATAAATAGTGATTGCTTTGTGGTATGAAGCTTTTTCCTAGCGTGCATTTACCCCACGTGCACTCCCTCCAGGGCTGCTGCCGGCACCACAGCTCAGTCTGCTGCGGATCCCGGGACAGTGGAGTCTGAGGCACGGCTCAGTGCAGGAACAAGAACAGCTGCACATTCTGCTTTGGCTGCACATACAAACACGTATTTAATGCCTAGCTCATCACAGGATTTTCATAATTTGTACTATTTGAACAACTACTCCTTTCAAAATTATTCATAATCCCTGTGGGCAGGAAAAGATGTGGGCTTTTTAAATATGTTGATCTTTCCTTATGCTGCCTTCCAGATGCCCATCACTTTGTCCACATCTTGAGGATAACCCTGGGCACGTGATGGCAGCAGAAGCCTTACCAGCATCACACAGAGCAGACCGATTGCTTCAGATTCTGTGTAGTATAGTTCACTGTGCCATGAGGTTTCTCTTCTTTGTAGGCATCAATGTCCATCTTGACATAGGCTGTACCCCACTTCCCAAACCTTTTTCCAACAAATCCATCCAGGTATTTCTTATTCTTTTAGTCATGCAGTTGGCCAAACCCACCTGTGCGGAGAAGCTACCGTTGAGGGGTATTCCCCCATTCACTTTTTTTTTAAGATTTTTTGTTTTACTAGGGAGTTTGCCCTTCTCTTCCAGTTTGCCTCAAGTTTAACAAGCATACTCTGGTTCTCCAGGATAGCAACGAAAAACTGGAAACAAACTTAATCCACAAGAGGCTTAAAATAGCACTGTAGTGGGAGGCTAGATTTTTGAGCTTGTTTTCACATTTTGAAAATCCCACTGTTTCCTTGAGAAGAGAAACAAAAGGATTATTTTGATGAAATTGTTTGGGGTTTTTTTTAGAAGCCCAATTTGTTACAGAGTCAATACCAGACTTTGGGCATAATAACCCACAAGTAGCAACTTGACAGGATGGTTAAAAAGGCACAAATTCTGTTAGGAACAAAAAACTGAACTAGGGCCACACAGTTACAATGTGTTTCCATGACGATCTTCCCCACTAATTGCAATAATCAAGCTAGTAAGAGCCATCACAGTACTTTACAAGTGATGCTTATGCCCTGCTGTGTTGTCCCTCCAACAGATACTGGGGTGAAGACCCCCATGAGGCCCAGGGCTGCTCCTGTCTTATCTATAGATATACATCTGTCTTCTATAGACTCATCCACTGTTCTCCTGGGTTGGGTGATCAGCAACAGACCCCCACCACAATGTCACCTGTCCCTGCTCTCCCTTTAATCCTGACCCACAAACTCCCCATCAACTCTCCATCCATTCCCAGAGTTCCATGCACTCTGGCTGGTCATTGACATAGAGGGTAACACCACCTCATCTTCCCTGCCTGTCCTTCCATCCCAGCACTCCCATTGCAGGAGCCATCCCACCACTTCTCTGTGATGCCACTGAGATCACAGCCCTGCAGGTATGAGCACGTCTCTGGCTCCTCTTGTTCATTCCCCATGCTGCGTGTATTTACACAGAGGCACTGAAGTTGTGTCCCTGATGAGACAGACTTCCTGGCTGGAATGTCTGCGAGTCCTTTGTGCTGCTCTGCAGGTGCTCCTGCTGACCTGTGATCCCTTTCCTGGCTCTGGGCTTCTCTGGCTGGCACTGGCTGCAAACTGAGATGAGGACTGGGATGGACTGAGGCTCTCCTCTGCCGGCAACCTTAGTTTAAAGCCCTCTTCAGCAGCTTGGCAACGCTACAACCAAAAATTCTCACACACATAAGCACATGATACAGCCCAGACACCCACTACACCACGTAAAAACTGCTTTATTGATTGCAGTTTACATGTTACAATTAACTTATGATTCCAATCATTAAGCCAGCTGCTTATAATAAGCTGCCACCATAGTCACATGGGAACTGGACAAAGAGATGTTAGTCGCTGAGGCATCCTCAAATGGAATCAGTTCGGCTTCTTGGGCATTGAAGAGATAAGCAGAAAATATAAAGCATAGATTGTTCCTGAATTAAGAGACAGAAAAGGTATTTTCAGATTAGCAAACAGAATTCAAGTCAGCTTTCCAGTTTGTTCCAGAAGAAATACTGACAATAAGCAGCTGCAATTCAGACAAAACACATTTCCATCGCCAGGTCTCAATTTTTTTTTTTGGTGATTCATATTTTAGAGAAAAAAACCCCAAACCTTAAATACCTCTCCACAGGCTGCACAAAAATAAAGAGACAGGGAAAAAAAGTGGGGAGAGGCATGTCTGTGGAATCTTCACAATCATGAAGTAATGGTTATTCATTCTTAAAGTAGCTGAACTGAAAATCTGATCAACACATTTAAGTCAGAGACCATTGCAAAATTATGTAATAAGCAACATAAATGTTAAATATATACAGTATTATGAACCTTGGTTATAATTCTGCTAGTTTTCAAAGCACATGAAAACTCAGTACACTGAGTACCACCTAGCACTAAGAAGAATCAGGCTAGTGCAAAAACTGGCTCATGTATGTGCTGTAATTATGTTTTACTCCTTTGCAGAATAGGCAAAGTAGTTCTGTTTTTCTCTAACACCATACATGAAACCTGAAGGAGTATTCAGCCCATAGTACTTAGTCCAGGAAAAAGCCATCTGAAAATCTAGATTTGGAAAAAGCACAAATGAAAATACAGTATGTCCAAATGTGCTTTTTTCTTCTCTACGTAGACTTTGCATGTTCTAAAGAACAGACTGAAGAAATTGCGTAATTATTTTACAGAGAAAACACCATCCATGTTGGAGATTGTACCGAAGAAAATGTATTTTAGTATCAGTGCATTGGAAATTGTACCAAAGCATTTCAGCATTATCCTTACCACACACTGTAAGACCCGCGGTGGTTCTATACAACAGAGCATCCTTCGCCCCACCTTTAAGATGCACTGGGAGGCCATTATCCTCCTAATGGAAACAAGTGACAAAAATAAACTGTTTGTATGCAGTTCTTGCAATATTGTTACAATACAAATTATTGTATAATTACCCAGAGGAAGAATTCCTACCCCACATTATCTTTCTGACCCCCACAAGACACCGAACCTTATTTAGATCCCACTTTGTCTTCAAAGCTTTCACTCTGGTATCAGGTGATGACTCACTGGGGGAGTATAATAAATCATGTGCACAGTTCATACCTAAAGCAGGGACTGGCATATGCCCGAGCACTTCTGACACCTCTGCCAGACCCCCTGGGTGCACAGGATGTGATTACCATCCCTGGAAACTTCCCATCCATCTCCAGTATAGCCAATCCCTGCTACAGGGAGCAACAAGGGGAGGAGTCTGTACTGTCACTTGCTGGCATACAGGAAATTGTTTTGCTCCACCCAAAGTAAAACTCCTAAGAACCAGATCCACATGATCTTTACCCCTGTCAGCAAGATCATGCTGTTCTGGACTTCAAGCCAGCCTCCAATGCTGGTGACCTGCAACCCAGCCCAGCTTAACTTGCTGTCCACAAGAAAGGAATGAAAGGAGTACGAGATATGCCTAGAGATCTCTGCTAGCAGAAACTGAACCTCTGACCCCTCCCATCACCAACGTCACCCTCCCATTTCCTTCCCCTTGGCTCACAATGAACACCGTGCTCCTTAGTGTCTCAACAACACTGGCTTTCTCTTTCAGGGGAAAGCAGTAAGACCCTAAAACTTTTAAAGTGGGGCTTCTACTATACTTGGTCCCTTTCACATCACTGAAGCCCAGTTTATCCTCAGTATGAAGCTACAGCTCCAGGTTGTTGCTCACAGATGGGATTACTCTCTTGAGTGTTCCCTGCTTTTACTGCTTCACTCGGTGGCCCTGTCAATCAGGAACAGACTAATTCAGAAATTATTTGTAAAGATTCAATAATTTTCTAGGAATGAATCCAATCACTTAAGACCTTTACGGTTTTCATAACTGAGAAATACGGTAATACCATATCTTCATTAAAAATTATGAGGCACATCTATGAGCTACAGATAGAGCTGTAAGATTTCAGGTTTACCTTTTCACTGTATTTCTGTCTTCTCGCTGTTTTTCTCTATTTGTTCTTTGGACGTACTCCCTCATATCAACTCATTTCAGAGTACTTTATCTTTGTACCATGCCTAATACTTACGAGAAACTCTGGTACAAATCATTTTACAGGGTAAAAAAACCCTTTAAGAGTCAACAAGTCAAGTATGCATGTACAAATACTCCTAACCTCTGCAGAAAATAACTGCTAATTGCAAATGCTCTAGTCATACAACTGATTCTGAGAGCTCTCTTCAGATGTAAAGGGGAGGCTGACCAGCTTTAGAAAGAAAACATGCAGTTACGATCTACTAAAACCTTGTTAATCTACTAACATTATTCAACTCACTCAATACCTGAAAAAGCTTCTGACCCTCAGAAACTCTATTTTCAAACTGCCTGCGTGAAGCAGTGCTTATGGTTCTCTGGGAAATCTGGCGAAGAGCCTGAAATAAAAGATAAACAGTGTTTTAAAAACAGTGACATTTTACAGCTCTGTCCACACTGGGTAGAAGTTGTTTCTTTGAAAAGCAAGATAGAGTGGGACAGCAAAAAAAAAAAAAGGGGGTTTAAAAACAAACAAACAAACAAACACATAAAACTTCACCAAAACATGCTAGTTTTGAATTCAGTAATTGTTTCAGCACACGATGTAAAGGACTAGCTACCTGAAAAGGAAAAACTCAGGAAAATTACTTTCAGTAAGATACAACAGATTTATGGATCTGCAGCATAACCTTCATCAGGTAGTATCCTTTCAGGAGAAATCTTGGCCTCTGCCCCTTAGACCTGTTTTAGGCACCATTTTCTGTGTCTGACTAGCGAAAGGGACAATAATATTTACGACAAACGTGTTTGAGAGGACAACGAACTCCTGTCACTGCTGCAGTTCACCTACAAGCCACCAGCACAGGAGATAACCTTCACAGCGCTAAGGATAACCCCGCCACACACAGAGCTTAAATCACCCTGCTGTGTCCTGAGCTGGAATCAGTTTCCACAGACAGGTCATATAGGGTAGCCTACCAAAATCAATGACCTGCATACAGTTCTTTGGTCTGCCTTCGCTAAAATATCAAGGCTCAAAGCGCGGTAGCTCTAGGCTGCCAGCGGCCTCGGCCGCCTTCAAGCAACATTGACAACACATCGTTCCCACCAAATTACCACCGCTAAAAACACAGCCACGGCGGGGGCAAACATCCAAGTGATGCTCGTTGCAAGTAACGGGACAACGCATCTCCCCTCCTTACCCACCCCAAATAAACACGCTATAAAATCTATCTCCTTAGAGACGAGCTACGCGTACCCGAGCCCCCCGACTCAACCTTGTCCTCTCAAGTCCCCGAAGGTCAGCACTACGTGGAGCGAGTGGCCCGCACAAGACCTTCCCCCGACCCCCGCAGGTCGCTCCGCAGAGCCCGGCAAGGAGGGCGGCCACCACGGCCGAGTCCCGCAGCCTGGCGGGCACCCTGAGCGAGCCCCGCACACCCCCGGCGGCAGCGGGCGGCTCTCCCCGGGCCTCACCAGCACGTTCCGCCACATCGCGGCTCTTGGTCCTGTCACCTCCCGCCGGCAACAAGGGCAGCGGAAGGGGAAGCGGCTCCCCCGCCCACGGCGGCGGCACCACAGAGGGAGCGGCCCGGAGCGCCGCCGCAGAGCCCACAGCGCCCCCCGCCAGTCCGCCCGGCGCGGCTGGGGCAGCAGGGCGCGGCGCGGAGGGTCTGGGGCCGGGGCCGGGAGCCAGGGCTGAGCCCTCAGCACCGGGAGGGAGGAGCGGTGACCTCTCAGAACACGCAGGACCGGCAGCGGCTGAGGCACACCGGGAGCGTTTGTTTCCTCATGCCATACAACGTGGCGGGGAACCTGCTGCCACGGGATTCTGTGGTTGCCGGCCGCCTCCTTGCGCCTTTAGAGGGCGCTGTGGGAAATCCACGAAACGTCCCCCAGAGCTCCCACATACAGAATTTTAAATCTCCTTTCATTGAAAAGTTTAGTATCTGCAGAGGGCGAGATGCGTGGCCTGGGAGAGCAGCACCCTGGGCTGCGCCTGTTCGTATGGACTCGCTGGACATCCTCTGGGGAGGCAAGGACACCGACAGAGGCAGAGCCTGAGTCCGACCCCGGCGAGGGGGTCTTGCACCCCTGAGCGGATGTGACATCCTTTCTTGAGCCACTACACTCAGAAAACCTCAAACTACCCCATGGAGTACCTGCCCACTGCCTCAAGCTCCGTTAGTAGCGGGGATACCGAGTACTCTGCATGTAGGAAAAAACCCCCAATTTCAGCTTTGTGTTTCACGATATGTAACTACATAGAGTGACATAATACCAGAATTGTACGAAATACAAACCTATTTGATTCTCAAGGAAGAATCTATTTGCCCTTCAAGAAACTATTCCGAGAAGCCTGTGGTTTTTTTCTGCATTGCAGATCTAGCCCTGTAATTGCATCTTCTCATGCTTCAACCTTATGCTGAAATACAATGCTGTCGGGAATGCTTTCCTGGCTTTGCTGCAGTTGATGCGCACTTAGTTTTTGGAATTACAGTACTTCTGCACTGGTGCCAAACCTCATGATGAATAACGTGGGTCAAACACAACAAATTAGTGCTCAATCCAGTATGAAAGTAACAAGGATCATATCTCAAAGTACTGCACTTCTCAATCTGATGAGCTGTCCCAGAAAGAAACTAAAAATGCAAGGATGAAGTATTTATAGGTATAGCCTTATCTGTGCAGAATATTAAAAACAGCATTTAGAAAGCATCATCATGAAGAAATAGGTGTTGTAACAAAGGAGGAAACTGGACGCATTATTTAACAAATGGTTTTCAAACATTCAAGCAGTGCTATCACGGAATAACACTTAAAAATACATTACTACCTCGGCAAGACAGATTTTCATTCATTCCCCTTGCAATCTTATGAGTGTATACAATATTTTATTCTGATTTTCATACACGCAGTTGTATTGAGATACAGGTAAAAGGATCATAATTCACAGAAATTATTATTCCTTGCTGTGTGGGCCACTTTCTGCTATGTCAGAATGTAAGCTTCAGGAATACTTTCCGTAAAAATACACTTTACAACAGAAAGGCCATACTTAAGGATTGGCATGTGAGTTACCTACCAATCAAAGCTACATGATGACTGCTCAGAGCAAGCACAGCTGGTCTCTTCAGTGTTAACTAATTCATGAAGAAATGAAACCTTGAGGGAATGAGAAACAGGAACTTGCTGCTTTAGGATGAAGATGTTTCATTAGAAACACACTGCTTCTTCCTAACTGAACAGAGCAACTTTTGCATGTATTGCATTGAATAAGAAAATTATTTATCAAAACTCACTGTTGAACAGTTCTGTTTAAGCCAGAAAGAAAACAGGACTGTTAATCTAGCTGTTCAGCATTCATCACAAAGTGTTCTAACCTCTTAAACCAGTAATACAAGGGTACATAAATCCTGCTAAAGAGATGACACAAACGGAGATAGCATTCAGCCCAACTGTGGAAGCAGAACCCCCTGGTGCAGCTCCAAGTGGCAATCTTTTCAACCTCCTTCTGGTTCTTGCTGGCCCACTAGTTTAATTTTTGTTTCCTGCAAACAAAATAATTGACTAACCCAGTTAAAAGCTATATGGTGTATGAAGACAAAATTATTCTACCTTAATACAGCCATTTTCCAAGTTAGAGTTGCATAATACACTAAAACTGCATTAGAAGAACTTGCTGACAGAAAGATTTTTTCTAAGTTTACAAGCATCTATTGTGAAGCATACACTTATTTCAATGACATAACATTAGGCCTCAGTAGGTGACCCTAGAGACAATCATATTTTCATTTCTTCCAAGAATATCACAGTCCAGTCCTTCCCATTTTCATAATATAATTAATGAGGTCATTAATTACATTCTTGGACCTCTAACACTAAGCATCTCACCATTTTATTTTGCAAAATTTGGGCACGGTCCTCAGGTAAAAATTCAATTATATTTGCACATAACTCTGGTATTCCATTTGCTCAAATTGTTTATTTTACGTGATCTTTATCCAGGGTCCAGTGAGAAAGATCTCCACATACTTTCTTTCAAATTACACTTTTTAAAAAACTTCTTGAGCTTCCTTGATGATTGACTTACACTTTTAGTCCTCTTTATTTCATCCCCAACATGAAATGAGAGAGATAATCTTCCAGCTTCAGACGTTGTAGCAGCAGTTGATATAACTCAAGTGGACAGTATCACTTTACTTTCAAGCATAGACTAAGGATATTCAGAAGGGGAGGCTTATGGGGAAGTAGTTTCTTGCTTGGGACTCAGGTCATGCAAGGACCTGCTAATTCTTATTCAGGCCATTTCGTAATGGTCTTCAGTCTTAATTGAAACTGTCAAATAAGATTAGACTTCACATGTAGGCTCAGAAGGCAATATGGTGATCAGAACATTCTGTGAGCTAGAAGGTAGGGAATTTCTACACGAAAATGCTCCTGCTGCTCTGAGGAAAATCTAATACTACTACTAGCAAACAAGCAAAACCCCAAAACTTTTCACAACTGGGCTTTCTGAAAAGAAACCTCGGAGTCTATTTTCACACTACCAGCAGCAGTCTCTTCCATAAACTGGCCACATGCTAAGAAGAAAGAAGAATAAAATTGACTTAGATTTTCATAGTTTTTTTCTTCTCCTTTGAAAGAGAGCATTTTTGGCAGGCTGTTCAATACAGACAAGCATTTTATACATGGAACATTTTTGGCTATTGGAGGGGTTTTATGTTGGGTTATTGAATTTTTATTTAAAAAACTCCAACTTATGTAATACCAAGAGTGGATCTCATTTTCAGGAGAGATCAGAAACCATTGTCTTGTCAAAGGAACTTTGAAGATCAGAGTACCCTGTGTTTATGCAATGTTCTTTGTCTTCAGCAGTTGCATTCCAGTAACTAACTTCTTTTTTTGAGTTACTGTAAGTACATCTGATTTAAACTTGTCATATTTTTCCACCAGGCACTCTCTTCAACTCAGTCTAACTGTTCTTTTCCCACTGCAAGTAAGGCTTCTGAGAGAAGGGTGCAGTCAGTAACACTTCCTGTGAATCCAATCCAACCAGCCATGTTCATTGCTCTGTTTGCAGATGTTACTTGACCTACACTGTCAAAGCTTTTCCTCCCTCAAAGATTTCTATTAAAAAAAGACAAGAGTTGCATCCTTCAAGGTTTAATATTCATAATTAATCTTGGAAGGATTCCAAGGATCCTCCAAGGATCTCCATTGTTATCAACACGACACCTAGACAAATGAGCATGTATGAAGGAAGAGTTTACAAATTTGACCAATATTTTAAACTCTTATAAGCACTTTAAGCTCCACGGGCACACTGTCCCATGTATTTAGTGCTACAGGCTCTCAGAGAATCTGCTTAGTTGAAACAAAAAACAGCAATTCTCACCCTGGTGCACTTCATAGAGATTGAAGATACACTGGCAGCTATAGTCAGTAAAAAAAAAGGTAAGGCATTGAAAAATATTACAAGGTAAAGACAGAAAAATACTTCTGTTTTAAGCACAGCCCAAAAAGCAACCTTTCCCACTTGGAAAAAATAGGAATTATGGATGAAGCAGAATATTTGCATTTCAAGTGACAAAGTTTAAAAATCGAAATATTTTAATAACCAGTAATTGTGAGAAATCCCGTTGCTCATTTACTTTATTTTGGACTAGCAGCTACTCTACAGCTGGAAGCCAGTTTAACAGTTCTGTTAAGTGTTCCAGGGTACATTACCCTTATACTGTAATTGTAGCAACATGAATACAACACTGTAAATAAAATCTTAAAAGGTACTATTTGAAAGCCCTGTTCTGCCAGGCTGTACTATACAAATAAAGTATTATATGGAGTTACAGCACACTGGAAATGCTGCCTCATTCCAGTTTATCCAGACTTACACATTTAAACTCTTAGACTACACAAGTAATTAGTAAAACCAGTCATGTAATTATGTGATAAATTAATACTTTTGTTTAAAGTTGCCTGTAGATTAAGCTATTGGACCATGCATTTTTGTAATAAATATGCAATCCCAGAAATACAACTCATTTAAAACTGCATTTACACTTAATGAAATCTTTTCATCCAGATAAAAATAAATGTATGTTCAAGAACAAAACCAAATCTCTTATTAAATGGTTTGCAGAATTTATTAGGTCTTTTTTAATATACTCCATACTTTATCAAGCTAGTTGCATATAAAGTGATCTCCACCATATACATTACAGCTTCTGTGCATCATCTAAAAAAAAGTCATCAAAAAGTAATATTTGACAGGTTGCAGTTAACTTTTAATTAATCTAAAGGTGAATCCTTCTGTAATTTAAGACACTAACCTGCACATTGCGTCTAACTGCAATATTTAAATTATGTTTCACAGCAAGCTAAACCTGCATTTCAGGGAAAAAATGTCACTGCTATCTCAACTTCTGAACTTCTATAGTTTACTTCCTTAACACCGCAAAAAATTAATGTGGTGTTCACTCCAAGTAAGGAAAAAGTATACAATTCCCTTAAAACAAAGCCTGCTCAGAATACATATGCTTTAAGAAAATTAGGAAACACCTCCAGTAAAAGGAATTCACCCCAGTAAAAGGAATTCACCCCAATTTGTGAATGGAAGAACGTTTTAAGTTCTTCTTGATTAATGCTTGGTGCTGCTCATAAAAAGCAGAATCAGCAAAAAGTGAACTAATATTGGATATGACTTAAAGCAAGGAAAATTAGAAAAATATTATACCTGCAACAAGCATGTCCCAATTTAGAACAATCTTTTAAAGGGTCTCACAACGATAATTAACAAATAGGTTTTCTGGTATCTTCATAGGATGCTCGTTTACTGGCCAGGCACATACACTGTAAATATACAAAGAATCCAGAGTGCTGAAGTTTACAGAGCACTTAAGAGGATTTAATATAACAGAGGTGGGTAGGACACAGGAAAAATATTTAACAACTTGTATAAATATATTAAAATCTCAGCAAGAAATATAGGAGCCCATGCACACAAGACAGTAAATTGAAAAAAACATTTAAGACTTGACTTCTTTCAACAGCATTGACACCTGAATTCTGGAAAGTCAACAATTTACAGTATCTTATAACCATCTTTCTCCACACAATCTAAATGTACTGAATCACACCAACATTACACAGCACATGAACAAGCAGCAGATGCATCAAGGGAATGGGAGCTATATGCATCATGTGGCCTGCCCAGTTAGAGGCAAACATCAGAAAAATGGTTTCTGACATAGGCAGAGATACAATCAATAGAGCTAATTGTATACCTGTCATTTTCAATAGTTAATCCACAGTATGGGAAAGGGAAGCTTTAGGTTAAAATTATGCACCCAGTCTCAAAAGTGACAGAAGCAGAGATTTATCTTTCAAAAACTGGGTCCATTCTGGACTGGCCTTGATGCACATGCAGTACATTTATTTTCAGAATGCAAGATTAATTGGGAATGTCTGCACTAGTGTTTCGATTGCCATATTTGTGATGAATGATCAGCAATACCACTCCTAAGAAGAAGCATATGGACCCAACAGTGATGTAAGCAATTCCCAGGAAGGGATTTTTGCCTCCCATCCACGAGATGGTGCTTAGGATCATCCTTTTTCGTCCATCAAAACTGTGTACAGGATAATCTGAAAAACATTTAGGAAAACAAGAAGCAAGTTTCCAAACCTAGCTTGAAGAGGGCACATGAAAAATTTGGGTCATTTTGCTCAGGTTCCAAATACAAACTGTTGCCTTTGGATCTGGAATTGCAAATATGAAACATTCAGCTGTTCTTTTTAGGCTAAAACTAATCTGGGAATTGTCAGCTACTTCAAGACAAAGGCCGTGTTAGGAGACACTAATCCTGAAGAAGACTAAAATGCATGATTTTATGGGTTTATGAAAATAGCTTCAATAAAGTGAAGGAAATATAAATTTCAGCCCTTGTGTATATTTTAGTATAAAATTTTTCTTTATGTTCATTCAGTTTTACATGCACTCCCCACAGTTTTACAGCAAAGGAAAACACTGCAGTAGCTATATAAAAAGTATCATTAGGTGCTTTTGAATCCTAAGAGTTCAGTAACTATGACAACCCTCCTTCTCTAGTCTCCTGCATTTCTACCTAATATTTAGTCTGCCCAAAAGAGAATAACAGACCTTCACCTGATCCACAGCTGTCATTTTTCTAATCTCCAGAGTCAGTCTGCCTTGCATTACATATTGTCATTTCACCTTAAAGTTACAGTTCTTAAATTCCTTGGCTACCAGCTACCTCTGTTCTCTCCTTTTTTCCTATGCTTTTCTCAATTCCTTTGCAGCACCCAAGCAATCTGATTTCCCAGTCTCTATGCAGCTATTAATGCTATAAAACTAGCACAGAACCAAAAGATGGTAACAGTCTATCTAGCTGTCGGTGCCAGTTTTCAACCACAGCTCAATACCCTCTTTTTTTAGAGATGGTAAGAAGAAAGGTTAGTTCAATCTGAACTTGCAAATATGTGCTTGTGTAATCCAGCTAAGGAGTGTTTTCAAAGGATACTGTATGCAATATCCAAAGAATATTTTCCAGCCTGTAAGGTAGGCTGTAAGTTATTCTTCCTCTCGATGAGACGATACAGCTTGCGAAACGTTGGCAGAGCAGCTGTGCGCATCCACACGATGAAGTCCTCATTGATAAAGCCGTTGTTGTCAGGCTCTGAGTCCAGCATGTACACTGGCTTGGGCCAGTTCACAGGTTTTGTTGTGCCTAGGATTAAACAAAAATAATAAAGTATTTCAAATATAGGACTGAATAATACACTGGCTCATCAAAATCCATTCTAATATCACAAAAAACCACATTAACTTCTAAACAGTATGAACAGACAGGGTGTCTCACTACTATTGCAACACTTTGCGCTGTTTAAGAACTTTTTATTTTGCAGTTTAAATAGTTTAAATTCTATAAAGAAATAACATAATTCATGACAGCTCTGTCCGTTTGTCTAAACAATTGATGCTGGTAGAAAGTCTTGTCTCAAAGCACTGCTTGGTGAGATAGTTCTCCATTATGACGATAGGTCCTCTGCTCACTTGGTAGAGTTTAAGAACCATTTTAATATTGTAAACATCATTTCAGATTATGTACAAACGCTTTTGCTAATGTTACTGGAAATACAATTCCACACTGTATTAAAGTAAGGTATCTGCTTTTCCAAGGGCAGCCATCACACTGACAACATGTAATTTGGCTATGACTAAGCAAGAAACTCACATCAGGTTAAATCTGAAGTTATTATACACCTTGCATAAACACACATGTTCTTAGAGCCCTAAGAAGACTTTCAAGACATAGTAGCCAAAGGAAACTTTTTATTTGCCAAACTGTATGTGAGACATATCAGTCACTTCTAATAACAAAAAAACCCCCTGTTTTTTTAGAGAACAGAACAACCTAGCGATAGAAACATTTAAATGAAAACTCCATATGAAGAGTTTCATTTAACAACTGCAGAATTTCTTTCTAAGTTAAATCCACACATGATAGGACTTGTACTGGTCTTGACTAGAATAAAACTAAATTTCTTCACAGTATCTGGTATAGGACAATGTTTTGGATTTGTGCTGGACACAGTGTTGATAAACAGTGATGTTTTTGTTATTGCTAAGCAGTTATTTGCCAGTCTCAAGGCCTCTTCGGCTCCTCACCTCACCCCACCAGTTAGGAGACTGGGGGTCCAGGACACATCAGGAGAGGACACAGATGGGATAGCTGTTCCCAACTGACCAAAGCAATATCCCATACCATATCACATCAGACTCACCAAAGAAAAGATCAGGCAGAGGTAGGCAGGGCCTACTTTGGCTTGAGGACTCGGATGGTGGTGAGCAATTATTTTCTTTCTCATTACTTGTTTTTCTTGGGTTTTATTTTCCTCTCTTTTTGTTGTGTTTTTGGTTTGGTTGTTTGTTTTTAATTTCTAAACTGTCTTTATCTCAACCTATGTGCCTTCTCACTTTCACCCTTCTGATTCTTCCCTCCCTCCCACTGAGCAAGGGCATGGTTAGTGAGACACTGTGTGATGCTTAGTTGCCAGCTGGGGTTAAACCCCAGCAGCGTACGTTACACAGTTTTTAGTATTCAGGGCACAGAAGCAGAAATTAAAAACTACCCAATTAATGATTACAGTAAAGGTAAAAACCAAACACTTTCATTAGAAACTTGCAGCTTTCATTACTTAAAGACAACCTTTCAAATAGTAGAGTAGTCCTTAGCTTGGATTTCTTCAGAGAACATTTATTTAGTACATTCTGTAAAATGTCAGAGAGGCAAAACTCTGAAATCAAAATGTGTTTGAAATCAAAATTGAAATCTAAAGGTGTTTGAAGCATTTTGCCATTCTTAAAATTTTGCTTTTTTCTTTTTTTACCTTGGAAAAGCGCAGTCAAGTTGTTTCCTTCTCCCGTAGGATTCCTGAACTTTACATTTTTATCTGTCCACCATGCAATGCCTTTTTTAATCAAAGTAATCGGAGTCCTTGTGTCATTATCAATGCGGTATAACTCCAGTGTATCTAAAGACAAATTAGAAAACCAGCTGCAGAAATTTTCATTAGAGAGATGATCTTGATAAGCAGTGAAACAATTACCTCCAGAAGAAAACAAAACAAAAATAACTGGGCAAGGCATTTACTATCTGCCTGACACAACCACAAGCTGTTCTGTAAGAATGAGTGTTTATGAGACAGCAGTTTATTATCCATATATGATATCTATGTTTCTACATCACAGCAGCAGCAGCTTCTCACAGCAGGTATTTCCATCCCTTGTGTGCTATGAGATTAAAAATTCTCCTAGCAATTCTGAAACAAGTAATAGCAGTACAAGGTATTTATTTTACTCTGAACAATGAAAACGTGTTAATTCAAACCAAAAAAAGCCCACAGCATCTTTACACAGAATAATGTGCAACACAACAGAAAACATACACTAGATCACAGACCCATCTAAATGGCAAGTTAAATGTTACCATACCATTAAACATACTGTTGGCAATAGCTCCACAAGGAGCAATGGGTTTGTCCTCATTTGTGCGGTAAGGCTCACATTCCTTACTTGGATTCTGATAGTTAGAAAGAAAAAAGGCAAATGAGTATGTTTAAACAACTAGTTTAAACAACTAGTTTAAACAACTAACCTGGTTTTTACTACATGATCAACATGAAATTTTATAATACTTTACAGTTACTTTCAGTAAACAAAATATCAATTCCTTATGGTTGCCTTCTGTTATGCAAAAATTCTCGTACCTCATTACCATTCAACTAAATATTCTATGTGGTGATTTATGCAATAGTCAGAAATTAGTTCCTCATTCACATCCAAGCATGAATACCTACAAGTAGTGAACTGTTGTCTCCATTTAGCTGGCTGTCATCTCGAGATTTCACGTAACGACGGTGGTTTTGATAGAAGTTGGAAAGTCCATAATACATGAATACATTACTCTACAAGAAGCAAGATGGGGAAAGAAGGATTTTCATTCACCCAAACCTGCAATTTTAAGCTCTTAAACTTAGGTTTACAGCAACATTCATAAAGAAAGAACCTCAATCCTTTCTTCATAGTGAGTATATAAAAGTACTATCCTAACAAAAGCTGGCAGGCTGAAGTCAAACAATATAAACATGTCACCAACTATCAGAATGATATTCACCAGCACTAATCCCAATACCTGTCTTGTCAGAAGTAGAACCCATAAACCTCATTTGCCAGAAAGCACTTATCAATTCTTGTTGAACTGAGTTTTTGTAAATCATACAGAAACAGCTGATCTACTCTCCAGCTATGTGAAACATAGGGTAACTCTGAATGTGTAAAACACAAGCATTCCACTTAATGCTGAACATTTCCAGATAAACAGAGACATTAAGAAACATCTCATCCCTGCTGATTAAAAAGGGAACACAAAAACCAGATCCAAGTTCAAAGGAAAACTAAAAATAATCTTTTATAACTGAAAAAAAAAGAGAAAAAAAATTCTTAAGTGATAGAACTTTCATTTTCAATATGAAATAGATCATATAAACTGTTCTGATTCATCCTGCATACTGGGCAGCATACCTCAAATGAATGTTCCAGTGTGAAATTGATGGTGCATGTACAAGGGGGTGTGCTGTCCCAGGACACATTTAAGCATTTGTTGCAGGGACTAGAAGGTTCTGTTCCTGTATAGTCAATCTGTAACAGGAAAAATAGTAAGTAGTTTACAATGGGAGAGTAAAGAAAAATTATTATTAAGCCAAAGAGTTGTTGTGGCATTTATTTTGCAATCATATCTCAACGCCAAAAGCACATTCAGGCCTATCTGACAATCTCAAGAAGTCTCTTCCAACCTTAACGATTCTATGATTCTGTAGATGAGTTTTTGATTCTGACTATATGCTTCATTTAAGATGCAAACAAATTTAACACTGGGGTGAAATTACTCCTGGAGCAAAACCAAACAAAAACAACAAGCCCAGTGCCCCACCCCCTCCAAACCAACCAACCAAAAAACCACACCTAAACAAAACCAGCAGGCACTCCAGACAACATGATGTTTCCAAACACACACTTTGACAAGCAGATCTCAAGTTTTACATGCTTTCCATGTATTCATTTCCAGAGAGACTAAGCTTTTAAAAGTCTAAATATTTAATTAAAAAAAATAGCATTAGAAAACTTGCTTTGTTGACCATTTTTAGCCACTTAATTAGAAGATTTAAAAAAAAAATTTAAAAATCACTCAATGCCCAAAATTGTCCTAAAACAGGAAAGATTAATACACCAACACTGTTTTGTCAGGAATGGTAACATAACCAGTATATGGACAAGAAAGATGATCAGTATTATACAGTATTATCTGTCTTGAATAGTGTAACCCAAAAAAACCCATTTTTTAAAATCTGTACATTCAGCCTCAGCAGCCACAAGCTCACCCTACAGTCCATGCCAACTCAAGTGGCTTGACCACATTAGCTCTTTCTCACATGTAGCTCCAGCAAGTGTGGCAGAAGAAAGCTACCAGCTGCCTATGAAAGATGTATTTCTACACTTACCATGAATCACCTATTTTAGAATTTAGACTCAGACTGGTGAAATGTATACCTTATACTTATTGCAAAAAAACTGTTTAGCAGCAGTAGCATTTAAACTACAACACCTATACAGTTATAGGAAAGGCTGCTGCAAGTGGTTTGTCCTGATTTACGTTTGCAGTGAAAGGCATAACCAAGAACTAGTGATTTATGATCTGCTCTAATACCCGTATTAAGGTTAGCTAAAACAAACACACAAGGTGTGTTCAGGAAAGAACTGAAGTCTATTTTCCTCTGCATCTTTTTCAGGGTCCCTCTTCCTGTGATTTCTCCAGTATCAATTAAGCTGCAACCAGTTCCATCAGCAAGTGCTTTTATTGATTGGCATCTGCTCTGCTGCCAGATTTCTGACAGACAAAACCTACACCCTAATGAGCCTAGCTGAAACTAGACAGCTTCAGAAGCTATTAGCTGGCAGAGAGAGAGAGATTGACAGAGGATCACAATCTTTGTTCCTCAGCTGAACAAGATAGTGAGTTTATGCTGATCTAGAAATAGCACTACTGCAGCAGCCATGACCAGTTCTATTTAGCTACAGCACACAGATCCCACTGCTGCTCTCAATGAACAATGCATCTCATTTGTTGAAGGCTAACTCGGGGGTGGGTGTGTTCTGCTGAAGTAAGCTGAAGCAAGCATTTCCTTTAGAAAGAACTTGCTAGTGTGAGAAGAAGTTTAGATCAAGAATGTACGCTAGAGACTCTAAGGTTGCAAAAGACCTAAAGACTTCACTTTTAAAAACATAAATGACTAAATGCCGTGGAACGTGAAATTGATAAATATTGAAGCAGGACCATGCCTTTGATGACAGTTATCAGCTTGCATGCTATCAAAGAGCTTTCCTGTACAGTAACTGCCAACACAAGCGGTCTTTTCTGCATCCACATTTACATATTACATTCAACAGAGAGCTTATTTAAAAGGATGAAGGCATACATCTTCAACTCTTGACAAAGTAACAAAACCACTTTGACTTTGAGAGCTAAGGACTGACTTCGGAGGACAGGGCAAGAACCCGCCTGACTCCACTGTTCTGTCCCCTGGGATCGGCCAGCATCTGACAACCTGACAGAGTGAGCCCTTCCCAAAAACTCCAGAGTTAAGGACATTGGGTATATCCAAGTTATTCCACACCAATGGCTCTTCAGGCTGTTGATGTCTATCAGCTGACATACACCTATAGAAGTAACATAACTACTGCATACACATATTCTCCAAACTATTTGTGATTTTGTAGACTTCATACTTTTTCACATATTTATCCTACTCTGCTTGACCATTTCTTGTATAAAAGGCAATCCATAACAGAATCTGGTCCTCTTTGCTGTTCCTCTTTGTACGTTTTATTAAGTTTTGTATCACTTCTGACATGGGGCTACAGGAACTGCTCACAAGGCTGAAGATGCAGGCAACAGTAATGCACTTACTTTCAGTTCTCCATTCCTAGCCATGCCTTAAGTCAATCTGGCTTTTTATCTACCATTATGCATTTCACAGCAGCAGTCGCAGCACAAATATCTCTTTCCTATACAAATAATAGGTATATTCCTCACATGTAATCATATATTAATATGATCTGTCAATGCTTCTTATTCACTCTGTCTATATTAAAAAAAAAAAAAAAACAAACCACCCCTCCCCAGGAAATACAGAACTCTCTCACTCTTTAGTAACAGGCAAAAAGACATTTACAAAGCTGATTAATTTTCCACCCAAATGAACTATTTTCATGACAGACCCAAGATAAATAACTGTTATACTCTTCTGGAACAATGAAAAAATGCTAGAGAAAACACAACAAAAACCCGGTAATTCTAGTACACTTAAGCTGTTGGAAATCTTCCACATTTGAATTCAAGAGAGCTTATAAAGGAAATCAATGGAAGAGGTACATTTTGCTGCTCAGTCCTTGCACCTGTAGAAGAACAGCACAGTCCACAGAGATACTAATGGTTACCATATCTTGTTTCAGGAAAGAGTGACTTGAACATAAATATGTATTTCAGGGTCACAAATGATACATCCTATTCAATTCCAATACACTAAGTTTACAGGCACATACACACACACATTTAAGAGGTATGCTATTGCCTAGGAGGTAGGTGTAAATAACTACCTCTCCTTCCACCCCCAATTACATTTCTAAAAAAGCTTAGTCACTGCACCTAGCTTCTAGATGTCTTGTCTCCCACAGCTAAACTTACAGCTATTTCTGAATAACTTTTGGAGGTTGTAACAAAAGCCAGCATTCTAAGCAGGGACATACGTCAGCTAAGCGAATATGTGGTAAGTGTCCTAAACCACACCCCTCACTGGTGTTTAGAGCCCAGACGCTGGTCCTAATTGGTAAAATGCTTTATCTGTGTTTTGGTACTGCAACTATAAAGCCTTTTTTGATTTAAACTTGCTTTTTTTCGAAATTCAGCTGCCTTTAGGATGATAATCTCACTTGCAGAATGTCACTAGATAAGCACTTCATAAGACACGTATGAGGATCAGGCAACCGAACACAAGTTTCCCCATTCTGACTTACCACAGACTCCAAAGTCCTCTCCTCACAAAAGCCTAACAATCGGATTTTTGAGAATTTCACAAGTTGAAAGAGTAAATCCATACAGCAAAACAAACGACTTAAACTCCTTCCAGTCTTGAGTACCTTGAAATTAGAGAGTATTGAAGGCCAGTGCCTGCCAACTGGTCTCCAGTACAAATGGTTACTACTGCTGTATATATGCAACCTGATTGTTGTAGGGGAGCGTCGGTCGTGCTCCCAGCTCACCTATGACTTTTATGCCGAATGTTAGGTGGGAACATCTAGTTTTTGGCTTCTACTGGAACTTACCAGGAGTACCTGACTGAGCTGCTTCAGCAACAACAGTATACAGAATTTCTGTATATGCATACAGCAGCAATATAGGCACAAGAAGTCATTTACGTTTTTGGACTCATGAAACTGATGCATTTCTTGGTCCCACAGATCAATGCAGATTCAGTTATAATGGAAAAAGGCCGTATTTGTCCAATTATAATGATCTAAAACTTTGTACTGCTTTACTGTAGGAATGGCTATTTTAAATGCAGTTGTCAACGAAAATCAGGGTTAGCAAGGATATTTTTTTACTTCCCTCCACTGAGTGTCATGTCAAAAACGTGCAATTGTATTTACCTTAAACATGCTACAACATGACAATTTAAAAATCTATGTGCCCATGACAAGTTGGCCATGTTCTCTGAAGCACTTGCGCCAATTTTCAGATGTTCAGCATATCCCCAACGCTTGATATAAGATGCAACTGTTTTCCAAAAAATATGCTTACATACAATTTGGATGCTGCAAAATACACTTCTGCTTTTGGGTTTTTCCCTTCTGCTTTTCTCCTTGACTGGAACTGTAGATCTTAACATAAAAGGGGGTAAAACTGGTTTTGTTGTAACATTATTTGCATTTTAAGAGAAATATGAAAATACCATTCATCCCCTGCCTCATGATTTCTTTAGCTAATTTGGCTTCGCTGCCAAATTACTGCCACCAGCCAAGCTACTGTCTTAAACACTACTTATTTGAAAGTGACAGCTTAGTCCAGTAACTGGAGTGATTTGATCCACAAAAATTCATATTCTCCAATAAAACAATACAACAAACAACTACACCCCTTCTTCCCTACAATCAATCTCAGTCACATTAGCTCACCGAAACTAGTGGTAGCTGTCAGTTGCTTCTCAAGGCTGTCTGTCCCTAAACCCTGCGGGTTACTTCCTTACAACCCAAACTGGTTCTGTTATCAAGTGGATCCATTTGTGATATACAGTCCAGTTTTCAGCTAACGCTCAGCAACTTTTCACAGCAGTAGCACGGCTGATTATCAGATGTAAATGACTCAGGTTTTGTAAGTGTTAATTAGAAAAAGCCACACATTTCGATCCTTGTTTCCAAGTTTACTCTGGACACCCCGGTCTCCCACAGAGCACCTGCAACATTAAATCATCGGTGCAGGTAAGAACTACAGCAATACATTCACCACAGAGCTTTGTCCTGAAAATACAATTCCTTTGGAACATTTGAAGATATATAATGGACTGCCACAGGCTATCCCAAGGATAATGCGCATACTTTCTGTACTGCTGAGGAAAAAAACGTGCACTGGGCTGTGTCGATTAAACGCTGGCAGTAACTTCCCTGAAGTTCCCTCGGGAGCACTGGCAGAAGGGCTACAGCCTATGCGCAGATGACTGTCAGCTCTGTGTCTGCTCAGGGTAATTAATGGACGCTTTGCTGACGAGCACAGACGTTTCGCCGGATCGGAGCCGCCTGGGCGCCGTGCCCGCTCCGCACAGAACCCGCCGGGGTCCCCGCCCCGTCCCGGCAGGCCGGGAGGGCACCGGATTTCCCCGGAGTCGCAGGCGGCCTCCGGGCAGGCGATCCCCGCTCCCCCTGCCCGGCCCGGCCTCCCCGAGCGGGCCCCGGGTGCTCCCAAAGCCCCGGCCCGGGCACCCCCGCCCCGCGCACCTCGTACTCGCGGATGTTGTTGGAGGTGACGAAGATGCCGATGCCGATGGGGATGAAGATCAGGCCGATGATGAAGAAGGCCGGCAGCACCGTGCCCGCCGTCAGGATGGGCTGCCAAGCCGGCAGCCGCTGCTGCTTGAACGCGGTGTTGTCGGGCTTGCGGGTCTTCACAGCGCCCCCGCCGCCGCCGCTGCCGCCGCCCACCGCGCCGCCGCCCGGCACCCCGACACCGCCCGAGGGGTGCCCGTCCGCCTCCTCCTTGGCGCTGTAGTTCACCGCCATGGCACCGCCGCCGCCTCCGCCGCGCGGCACGTGACCGGGGGCACCGCGCCTGCGCACTCGGCCGCGGCAGCTGCGGGCGGGGGCACG